>JAWPHD010000010.1:0-600000 GCA_037043455.1 Cyrtodaria siliqua | reverse complement strand
GATCTCAAAGGACCAATAAGTAATAACACTTCTGATTTGAAGTCGGGGTAACGTGTTACGGCCGCCACACAGCACTACACAAGTTACCAAGAAAGAAAAGAATATAGAAAAAATCAATATACTTCAACTTTGTTAGAAGGAAATAATACGATATGTATTCAAACTGACGAATTAAAAACTCTTTAGACCAATATCACAACGCTGCTGTTCCGTGTTTTTTTGTTGTTGTCTTGTGTGAATTTTACCAGTATGCAATATAATTATATGAAGGCACGTATTTGTTATTTAAATACCACGTACAGAATCTCATTACTGATCCGATTTCCGGCGTATATACTCATAATATACGGATGGTATATGTGTTCCATAGTAGACAAATGTAATTGGTACGTAGTTAAATCAACATACTGTTACTAATAATGAAACAAATACTTTCAAAATGTCAACAACTGTTATTGTTCTGATATTCACAAGCACACGCGATAAACAGACACATTCAGTGTTAAAGCATAACGTTAGTGATGACGATCCAGTTACTAATCGTAATAAGATAAATAATATTGAAGAAATGCTGAAAAGATGAACGCATGGAAGCAACAAACCATAAACAATGAGTAAAGTAGCTGACTCAGTTATATTGAGTATGCAATGTTAATATAATCAAAGTTACAGTTCTCCGGCCATGTTTTGTTTCATGAACACATTTATGTTTAGTTAAATCGAAATGAATACACAACAATAGATTTTTATGATGTTTAAGAGTTAAATTTGTTAATTGATAATACTACAAACAGGGTGGCCATTCATCTTTAATAATGGAACCTCTTAACACGTGTTACCAAATGTTATACCCATCCACCGAACCACTCCACTCCTGGCAGCATTATCATATTTGGTGAGTTCATTTAGTCATAATATTTCAGAATACAATGTACTAACTGCATCATGTATTATTACATATCTATATCATATTTGGATACATGTTACCAAACCATGAACTGTGCATTATATAAATGATCATTTATGTGTTTTGCTTATATTACTTATTAATGCTGCCTTGTTTGTTAGAGAATATAACCTGGCGGTGATATCTTTATTTACACTGTTCCGTTTATTGGGATGACAAAAGAGTAGGAGTGAGGTTTGGTGCACCATAGAACCTGGTTTAAACACTCATCGGCATTTTTGCCTCTGACCGTTCTAGGGAGGTAGCCCTATTGTCAACCCTTTTATGTTTGTGATGTCATATCTTACCTTGTATTCATCTTAGTAATTGTTGCTTGTTTCTGTAGTTGACTTTGGTACTTGATTGCTAATTTTTCGCTCGACTTGTATATCTACTTTGTAGAAAGATGAAAAAGTATAAAATCTTCAAATTAATATAGCGAGTTTCGTTACTGAATTATGAAGATAAGTGTATGTAAAGTAATTGGGCTGACTATAAACTGTAGCACTGTATAAATGTTTTTTCCCCATCTATTAATTTGTTCCAACATGTTCGTATCCCCTCGGGGATCCAGTGCTTTTTGAAAGGTATTTTGTAGATGTATTTTCTCACTCTTAATACATATATATATATGACAGTTCTAAAACAGATCTAAAACATATTTTCAAAAATGATATTTCAGATAGAGAATGTCTGTATCGACAATGTAGACCTAATCGAGCAGAATTGTGTTACTATTAGCTAGGGATGGCAGTCAATTTAGCACTGCGAACATCCGACATTTAGTAAACCGCTATGGGCACTAGAATGCCAAATTGTCCATAAAACTGACGTCGGTCGGACTATCTTCGATAACATTTAATGTCAAGTTCCATTATACTAATTGAAGCAAACGCATAATGCATTACAGACCTTTCGTAAATGTTTTATGATTGCGAGTGTACAATATTTTTAATGAAACAAATTGTTTTATTCCTAACTTATTAGAACGTAGACATTAGTTAAATAAATCATCTGTCTAGTTAAAGGGAGCATCAAAATCAACAATACATCTGAACAAGTGTCTCCGAGTGGCAAATTAGTCTCTAATAGTAAGACAATTATCAGAAAGTGTAAACGTATTCTGGAAATCGCGCTGCATTTTACGCTTTGCCTTTGAATTAAACGTGTTGAAAAATAAAGATGACGATTACATTATTTCGTTCTCGGAGAACATTATGACTTCCCTGCCGGAAATTCCTTGTTTTAAACAAATATCCTGTCTCGGACGGCTTCAATATTGGGCACACTAAGACATAATGATTTAATTGTTTGAAGACTATTATAACAATTGTGATTGTAAGAAAACTATATTTTCATGAAATAGGTGTGTGAGCCATCTCACTGTTACGGCATACACTAAATAGTTCGTAAAGTAAGAATTTGTTGATGGTGTCGAACATCATTTTCCATCACATTTTAGGCTAGCTATGTATGACGGTCGACTTTTGTGGTGGACGCAGACCACCCACTTTTTCCTGGGTAGAACCAGTACTGAATATTTCCATAAACATCGACACTTGCTCACTTGTAATTTGAGCTAGTGGGATTCGAACTCGCAAAGGTTAGAGACGAGAAAGTTTACAACGCAACGTCGTTAGCCCCTGATTTCAAGAAGATTTAAACATATTTGTGTACATATTTTATTATTATAAACAGCAACCCTAAGTCAGAAAATAGTATATTGGTATAGCATATAGTGAATGACTAGATTTTTATATTTCCGTGCATTCTTATGAATTGTATAGGCTATAACAATCTGGGAAATCTAGATAACTGTACATTTTAAACTCAGCAGGAAAATGATGTTCCTTTAATCATTGTACATTGAAACTCAACAAGAGAATGATGTTACTTTAATCGTTGTACATTTAAACTCAACAAGAGAATGATGTTCCAATAATCGTTGTACATTTAAACTCGACACGAAAATGATGTTCCTTTGATCGTTGTACATTTAAACTCAACACGAAAATTATCACATTGAACTTGAATATAACGAAACCTGTCTAAATAGTTTACGTACTAATTTGCATGTGTACCTATGTATTGTATTTTTGTTTAAGAAATAAACAATCGATATAAATGAACACACATATTAATTAGACATACATTCATTGTAACCGTTTTTATTTGGTTATTGCCAATTTTACAATCAACGTTACCTCTCATGAACAGACTCATTAAAACCTAGTCTGCTATATTTACCTCTTGTTTGTGATTGTTGCTTCCAAGGAATCCTCTTTTCAGTATGTATTTATAATGTGTACTATAACAATATTTAACGTGATTATGTATACTTAATACAATGTTCGTGCAGTAAAGGTATCCCATAAAGTTACAGATTAGTAAGAAAATCCCAACGCATAATGACACCCAAAGCAAAGATTTAATGTTCGTCTTATTTGTGTGCGTGCTGGTTATTCAATTATCATATAGACTAACGCAAAGTTAATATCATAACACTTGCATTATTCTCCAGTGGCCATAATAACCGACCAGTAAGTGGGCATTTCGGAAACATAAACACAAACAGTCAATCATAGTATGGATTAATTATACATTAGAGCTCTTTATATGTAAATCAAGGAATGGTTCGGGATTTATATGTAAATCAAGAAATGGTGCGGGATTTATATGTAAATCAAGGAATGGTGCGGGATTTATATGTAAATCAAGGAATGGTGCGGGATTTCAGTATCACAGGATAGTTTACCTAGTAGACATTTCCGGTAGAATAACCACAACCTGCGAAGCGAAACTATTCTTCTTTCTAATATTTCACTAAATTTAAATTTGAAATTGTATACCTTTATAAATGGATTTCTATATATACTGAGTCAAACAAGAAAGTCTTCTCATCTACATTTGGAAATATTCAAGAAGTTGTAATGACAAATGTAGCAAAGCAATTTTTAAAATATACAAAATATACTCATTAAGAAAGCACTGATACCTTTGCATCAGATGTTCCTTCATTTACAAAGTTTGAGTTCCTCAAGTCAATAAAGAGCAAAACCAAAATTACAAAACGCATGGAGTTGAATGGGAAAACACAAGATAACAAACATCTTATTAAATGCTGGTTTTCTGGAATTTCTCATGAATGTTAAACGTGTAACGTTTTCTCAAACATAACGTTAGAATATTTGAACGCGTTTATGACGTGACATTTTACAGCTATGTAATATTCGCAATGATGCTGTTTGTGACAATTTGAGAGCAAATTCAGTATATAAAGATTATATTCGGACATAATGCTGCCGCTGTTAAATTGGTTGTTTTTGTTTTATAATTGAGAACTTATAAAATAAATGAATGACATTGTCTCAATACACCTTTGTACGCAATAACAAGAACAATATTCGAGATTTAATATTTATTCTTTAAACGTATATTGGGTCTCCCACACTTTGTGGAGAGGACACATGTTGTTTTGTGCTGTATGTCTGCTGTCTGTCTGTCGTCTGTTGTCTGTATATATGTCACAAACATTGTCCGGACTAGTTGTCCTGAACCCCTAGCCGAAATTCAACAAAACTTTCCAGGGATGATCAGTGCCAAGCCTAGTTGTGAATATCATCGCAGTGTTCCGGTTGAATGATTTTTGACAGAGTTATGTTCCTTTAAAAAATTTAATACACAATCATTTCCCGGACTAGTTCTCATTAACTCCTGGCCGGATTTCAACGAAACTTTGCAAGGATCATGTACCTAGCTTAGTTATACATGTCGTCGCCGTTTTCCGGTTGAAAAACTGTTGGCGCAGTTATGCCCTTTACATGCTTTAATACAAAAACCTTGGCACGACGAGTGCGTTCTCCTGAACCCCTGTCCGGAATTCAGTGAAATACCGTACATGATACCGTGGCAACTAATACAGTTTTTGGACTATCGAATGCGCCAAGCATTGACGCTATATCCATGTCATTGACGCTATCTCAGTGTCATTGACCCTAGCTCCGGATGATTAACTCTAGCTTTTACAGAAAAATCACGATAAATCCGCTATACACAGTTTACTGATATTAAATTGTAATACTGTGCAATGAGCATACACACTGTATAACATACACACATTATAGCAAACACACTTGCCATCTTCGGGATGGTTAACATTTTGTACTATTGATTTTATGAATATTGAATTCTGCTCAACCCGGGGCTAGAGGGCGTGAGCGGTAGCTAGCATATTTCACTACCGCTCATGAACAGTCTCAATCAAAGCGAGACTTCAATATTTCGTATGTGTCGTGCTCGGCCGTTTCCAAAGGTCCATTATCATACTCTTTTTTTATAGCAAAGTGGCATTGCTTGTGCAGTGTGGCGGCAGTAAAACATCTCCCTGCGCTTGCAATCGGTACTGTTATTCATTCGATCTTTGGAGATCGCTGAGCCCGATACTTATATTTAGTTATCGGTGGTACTCGTTGAATTGCTTTTGTTTTCTTACTTAATTTTTGATTCGGTGGTTCCACTACTCCGGCCGATAAAAGGCTCTGGGTATTGGTTAACCACTCATAGGATATGTTGTCTGCTTTTCATACGCAGGCTTCATAACCGCTGCTCCCAACTAAATGCCATTATGTTTATTTCGCTCTTCGGGGCATTTAATTTTATTAGATACTGGTGGGTCCATATGCCGTACGACATGGGGAAGCAGTTAACTCCATGTCCACCGCCATATTAATGCCATCTTCGGGATGGTTAAGATGTTGTACTATTGATTTTATGAATATTGAGTTCTACTCAACCCGGGGCTAGGGGGCGTGAGCGGTAGCTAGCATATTTCACTACCGCTCATTAACCGCCCGTTTCCAAAGGTCCATTATCATACTCTTTTTTATAACATACACACTTTATAACATTCACACTTTACAGCATACAGTCTTTATAGCATAAACACTTTATAAATACATACTTTATAAAATACACACTTTTATACATACACACTTTATAACATACACACGTTTTAACATACACACTTTATAACATACACACTTTTATAACATACACACTTTATAAAATACACACTTTTATAGCATACACACTTTATAACATACACACGTTATAACACACACACTTTATAACACACACACTTTATAACATACACACTTTATAAAATACACACTTTTATAGAATACACACTTTATAACATACACACGTTATAACACACACACTTTATAACACACACACGTTATAACACACACACTTTATAACATACACACTTTATAACATACACACGTTTTAACATACACACTTTATAACATACACACTTTTATAACATACACACTTTATAAAATACACACTTTTATAGCATACACACTTTATAACATACACACGTTATAACACACACACTTTATAACATACACACTTTATAACATACACACTTTATAAAATACACACTTTTATAGCATACACACTTTATAACATACACACGTTATAGCATACACACTTTATAACATACACACGTTATAGCATACACACTTTATAACATACACACGTTATAACACACACACTTTATAACATACATACTTTTCTAGAACAACGACATGCATTATGTGGTCCCTCCTTAATTCCATTAAAGTAAAATGAAAGCTTATAGTAGCAGGATGTTATAACGGATATTGCGACAATAAAATACGTATACAATGTGTTTTTACTGATAAAATGCGCTAACCTGTTTAAAATTACCTATTAAAGGTTATAATTTTACAATATACAGATACAAACATTTTCAGACGAAAATAAGGTTTTATTTCATACCCCATAAAATCACTTTTTGCTTTTTGGACAAGAGGTTAGATGGAGAATGAAAGTTAATACTCGGACCACGTAATGTGCATTAAAATTGTCTGATACTGTCAAGAATTGTTTTCCCAGAAGCTATATTGTAGAATTATAAACTAGCAACAGCTTCATCACCCACTATATTCGAATAATACGCTGTCGGATCAATAAGATAAACTCGGATCATTATCTAGGTGAGTCTTGAAAGTATTTCTTGTGACATATTTACGTGTTTTAAGCCTGTTTTTTTAGCCCTGTTTCTTGGATGATAATAATGTAACTACTATCGACAAGAATAGATACAATTATTACATAAAAATCACTAAAAAACGTTTGGATCTGGTCAAGTAAATTGTATCTAGTTAATATGCATTTTTTCGATGTGTGGCTTTGTGGGGCGTTGAGTGGGGTGTTATGCTGTTATTGGGATTACCAAAAACACGCACCAACACGCACCAATACATTGTGTGGCATAGTGGCTGTTTAACGGTATACTAGGTGGTTGTAAAAATAAGTACAAACGTCGAACAGTAAATGCAGTTTCAAAGAACACAGTAAACCCAAAAACACGAAAAAACGACAAACATGAATGGCAACCTTAATACGGAATATGACGTCACAAACACAAAACGGGTTGATAATAGGGCTAACGCTTTGGAACTGTCATTGGCAAAAGAGGCCGTTTTGGGTTTAAACCAGGTTCTTGGGTGCACCAAACCTCACACTAACCCTACTGTCATCAAAATAAACGGGACAGTGTCAATCCCCGCCATGAACTATTCAATAACCAACAAGGCAGTATGCAATATAAGTAAAACACAAAGATGCTCGTTTATATATCAATACAAAAACATTAGGCTAGAAAGCCGTAAAGACGGCATTCAATGACTTTGCAGAAGCCAGAGCAACGAGAGAATAAACCACTGAGGGCACAACAAGACAAGATTGCAGACAAACATCAAAGTCACCGTCCTTTTGGGCTTTAGGTTGACGTCATCATAGGATCTACGTTTGGTCATCGCACAATTAAAGAGGAAAGCTGGGTGGCGAACTGTAAATGGGTCCACCACTAAGCATGCAGTGCGTTGCAAATTGATAAGGTCATAACCTCATTTGATAAACCTTATAACAAAGACAGTATGAAAGTGATCATGACCGAGGATCTTACTGAGTTTGCTGGGTCCAACAAATAAATGAATACTTTAGTAGCCCACAGGGCTACCAAAATTTAACTTGGTAGCCCGGCATGCGCGAGGCCATCTCAGTGTCTCAATACTGTTTCACATGTTTAAATAAATCCTCAAAATGTCAAATAATACCTCCAGAACAAACCCTTAAACTGTTCAATCAATATAATGTAATATTCTTTAATACAGTAAACAGTAAAGGTAAATAAATAAAACAAAACAAAACACAATAATTGTTACATTAGTACTATCAAAGAAGTTTCTACCCCTCTCTTCACCTTCCATCCCCACCCCCACTACACCACCCGCATCGCCCAAAACCCACATACTATATGGGACATTCCACCACTGTATTTGTCCGAAACAACTGAAGTATAAAAAAAAGCATGTAGCATAAATTGGTGTTTTTTTAATCTAGAAAACTAATGTCACTGAATTGTGACTCAAACATCGCCGCATGTTTTAAACAGATTTGGGAAAGATGCACTACCAACGTAAAAGGATGTCAACGTTGACATGCTTCTCCTACATAAGGAGGTTCTACATAAGCCTCACTAAGCACCGCCCGACATCAATTACTGCAATGGTTACGGAGATTGATCATTTGAAACAAATTCCTCTTGTCCAACAATGTTGTAATTGCACATAAATGTCTAAGAGGAACTATGTACACAAATAGCTTACTTTGAAATCCAGTATTGATCATCATTTGTTTTGTTAAACACCATGCCGAGATGTATTGTATTTTGCCGCTATAGCTGTCTAAAACGTAAGAATTAACTTAACAACATGACGTATTGCTGACTTGATAGTTGTATATTGTATAATATTATTACGCATGTGAATCCATTTAAATACAAAAAGGGGTATATAGTTGATAAAGTAAAAGACAACGGTAACGATACATTATCTTGAAATAAATACTAAAAGGTGGATCCCTTGGAAGCAACAAACACAAACAAGAGATAAAAGTAGAACACTCAGTTTTATTGAGTCTGTTCATGAGGGGTTTCACGATATTTGGTAACAACAGAGATGATTTTAAGAAATATATTCATAGAAAATGTTTGTCAGTAATAGAAGTACTATACCACAGCATATACTGTTCTACACAACACATTGTGACTGAATACACATACATATTGTGTTGCTCTAAATACAAGTTATATTATTTAACCGGAAAGACAAATTCAGGACAGACTCTATAAACAACATGTATTTGAACTTTATTATTATCATTTTAACAGAAACCATTCCTAATACTGAATGCTTTATTTGATATTTGTACTAATATCAAAACATATATTGAAGAACATTTTGTTTTTTTAAGAACAATCGTGACCAATATAATGGCAAATGTAAGTGTTTCGATAAATAGCGTAAAACGCTGATTATAAACGATATCTCCCTCTCTTTTTCGTTCTGTTTCTCTTTGTTTTGCATGGAAGGTGTTGCATATTATATTACTAAGAACAAATTCAATACAACACGTCTTCTGTGTTTCTCTCTTGATTGTGTTTGTTGCATCCAAGGGATCCCATGTTCAATATTTATATGTACAATGCCTGTAAAATGCCTACAAAACCTTTAAGAATATTTTTTTCATAAAGCTTAAGAGCCACATCACGACATACCACCAGTTACCCGAGACATATGACTGACCACTCGTTTTGAAACTGGTATGATAATTAATGTATGATGACTAATAGTCCGCAGACGTGACGGGAAATAGTCTTTCAAAAGCGCCAACTGCTTAAAGCTATGTATTTACAAATATAAGTATACTGAGAGAAAAAAAGTTTAGCAAGTTTTTGTTGCACCTTGGAAATAATACATTTTTGGTTGTAAAATCAAGAAACTCATGCCATAGACACACTATTTTATCAAACACACATCAATAACAGTTGAACATCTTAATGACGTAAAGAATAAATGACGTTGGGGTCAAGCCCGTCAAGTCCCAAAAATGTCAGTATATCTTGTATACAGTCTTATTTTATCTAAAACATTTGCTAAACCTTTTTCCCTCTGTCTATTTCTATATTATGCATGTCACAATCTCTACTTATCCAAATCATTTGATAATTTGCGATAATATATAGAGCATATTTGTTGGTTTGGAGTGAAATATAGGATTTATTTTCAGTGAGAAAACGTATATTTTCACGAGTTCCTAAACAACATCATCCGTGGCATTACGTCATTTTCGATATTTCACATGTGAAACATAAACAATGAAAATATTAGGTTTTATTTGAATCATAAAATCCACTATTTCACAGTAACGTATATAATAAAACAGTACTATTGATGTATATGTCAAACTGACTACAATACCAAAATCACTTTTGCCAAAGACGACATTTTGCGGGATGTTTATTAACAGTTAATAATTCATGAAAAAAAGCTCCCCTTTTATGTAAACAACGCAACTGCACACATTAGGATAATTAACATTTAAAACTTATAAATAGCATGTTCATAGTCAAAACAACTCCCACTATATCTAGTACAACATCGAAAACGTTTAGCTGTTGTTCTCTACCGTCTGATGTTGTATCTGCAGTACTCCACAGAGTTCACGATAATTGAGTTTCTTCAGTTATAAGTAATATCAAATAGACGATATTATTATGTTAGGAATAAACGAACAACATCATTTTACTTCCTTGTCAAGTTTGTGAAAAACAGATAACTATTGAGGAATTGGAGGTTGTGAGCAATTTCAAAGAATCTTTATCAGCCGATAATGCCAATAATAGACACAGTATTTACTGCCATAGCCTAAATAATGCCTCGCTACTAGAAAAACTACACACGCTATCCTTTATCTTGTTTCATTTGTACCAAGGTCATTGTTCTATAAAATAAAAAGTAAATAATGCGTAAGATTTAACATTTATTTACGCTGATAATTACATCGATTTATGAATAATGATGTTCCTGACGTTATTAGGCGTTTTTACCCGAAGTCATGTTTCAGCATTGTGTTATTAATCAGTTGATTTAGAAATGGTGTATAATAATTTGTTTATGTATATCTGAAAATAGCAAACACGTTTGGAATATGTATTATTGCGGCTGGGAGCAAACACACACCCTGCAATGTTAACAGTATGGTATACCAAAAATTGAAACATTCAAGTGATATGCCTGTGTGTAGATAAATAGTGCCTCCGGGTTTGCATGTGAACTGAATTTAATGAGAAGAACTGACTTAAACTAACACGAGCTATGTATGTAATAGGAAAAACATAATATTCCAAATGAAAATATATCAAAATTCTTTGAAAAAAATAGCAAAATAAAATTATATTTATACGCATTTTTGGGAATTATTTTTATGGCGAATTAATGGTAGAACAAGAAAAAAACATGATTATCAACGCTAAACAAAGCTAATATATCTGAAATAACACTTCTTTTCTTGATTTAGATCTCTCGATTGAAAATGGTGAAATAATTAGAAAAATCTATGACAACAGAGATGATTTTAATTTTAACATTGTTAATTATCCCCACTTGGATGGGGATGATCCCCGAGCAACTTCGTATGGGATGTATGTGTCTCAACTTATTCGTTTTTCAAGAGCTTGTACTCGAGATGAGGACTTTAATATTCGTAATCTTTGTATAACTAAACATTTACTTAATCAGGGTTACCGTTACCATAAACTTCGTAAAACCTTTGCACAAGTGTATTATCGTAACCCTGATCTTCTTTCCAAATATAAAAGTAATTGAAGGACTCTTCTGCGACTATCACAACCTGACTTCTATGGTGATGTGATTTATAAACTTCGTAAGAATATTGCTCATGATCACGTTCATACTATCTTTGTTAAACTTGTTAAAAAGTTTATCAAAAGAGGCTATGACACTATCATTTTGCAAAGTACTGCATGCTTGGTGGTAGACCCTTTTACAGTTCGCCACTATGTTTTCCTCTTTAATTGTACGATGACCGGACAGGCTGTGTACCTTATAATGACGCCTACCTAAAACCCATTGGGACAGTGGCGTTTGATGTTTGTCTATGATCTTTCTTGTCGTGCCATTAATGGTTTATTCTATTGTTGCTCTGGCTACTGCCAAGTCACTGGGTACCTTCATTGTGGCTTTCTAGGCTATTGTGTTTTTTTGTATTATATTTACACGAGCATATTTGTGTTTATCTTTACTTATATTGCCTATTGATGCTGCCTTGTTGGTTGGAGATTAGATCATGGCGGGTTTTTCTTTATTTACACTGTCCTGTTTTAATGGGTTGACAGTAGGGTAAGTGTGAGGTTTGGTGCACCCTAGAACCGGTTTAACCCCCCAGTGGCCTTTGTTGCCACTGACCGTTCCAAGGCGGTAGCCCTTTTGTCAACCCTTTTGTGTTTGTGATGTCGTTTGCATTTGTCCTTACCTTTGCCTTCTCGTTTGTCTGTTTGCGGGTTTGTTTTTGTGTTTTGTGGTTGACTGTCGTCCTTGAATAATGCTTTCCCTGTCCGATATTTGTATCGTTCCTTAGTGATTCACCATTGCAATTAATTATTATTAATAAGACGAAATGAAGAAACATGTTAGATTATTATTGTGTTGGAACATAGCATATATATAAATCTTGTTATAGCTACATCTTCTGTATTTAAGATCGGATTCGATCAAAACTTTTATAGATTGTAGAGTTCGGGGTCTAGTTGTGCAAGAACTGAAATGTAGCCCTCATTTCGGATCTGAACGCTATACCAAAATTGGCAGGAACTACTCGCGCCGAGCGCTATTTTACCCCATTTCTATTAATTTTTCCTCCACCTTGTTATTCATGGCATGTTAGTCTTATTCAGATTCTGTCCGTTAGACAAACACCGCCGCATTCAGCACTTTAAATGCCTTGATTACAATATCTATGTAGAAAACATAACCATCAACAGCACAAGGTGTATAACTAGGATAGGAAATGCTTTTAGTCCATGACATGTACCTACACAGATACTATTTGCGTACAATATGCAAAAGGTGGTACGCCCTTTTATTGGTGAAAACAAAATCCATGATTTTGAATGCCATGTGTTGTGTTACTAGATAGCATGTTATGGCATAGACAGCTTGGTCAAATCCTAAAACAAATGACATATTTATACACATTCATAACATCTGTTTCTTTGTGACAATTTTTACTCAAAACAGTTTTTACTATTGATACTCCAGTTATGTCCATCTAAATAACTCCATTTAATAGTTCTGAAACATATTTTCCAAAACAAGACGTTAACCTTATCGGTGTTCAGAGAAAAATAATTTCCTGACTGCATGATACTTTCAACGATAAATGACATTCCTGGAAACCACAATACAGTGATTCTGCTGTACATTGTGTGTTGTTATTTAGAATTAAGTGTTAATGTCTAAACATTGCTTCTGTTATAACGTGAACATCATACAACATTTACAACAAAAATCGCCAATTTCATCGTCATTATGTAGAGGACATTACACGCTGTAACTCTATAATCATAATAAATATTGATAAAGGTGATCCTTCGGGAGCAACAAACACAATTAAGAGAATAAAGCAGCAGACTCGGTTTTATTGAGTCTGTTCATGAGAAGTAATGAAAGAAGCCACACCTCTCACCCCCCTAGCACCGGCTTATGCGGCATTCTACATCAAAAACACCTATATTGGGTTCGTTGGTTCCAAAGGATCAGTAAAAATAACACTACTGATTCGTAAAGAGATATTACTGTACTCTATGAATAAATAATACCTTATTGCTGTATTGGCTATATAATAACGTATAATATAATGGTACACACGTTTTTGAAGTGACATAGAATATTATCTAAAAAAAAAGACATATAAACTTGCCAAGTTCGTATTTCAGAGCTGGCTATTCGAATCGCCTTTTTGTGTAACCGTACTTAATTCCACAGTATTTGCACGCATTAGTTTGCAATACGTTTCTATAGATACAAGACGCACAGCAAAGCATACTATTTGCTATGCAAAATAGAATCTTTACAAATATTTTTTGCGAATAATAGTGTATTGAGCACTTTATCATGCGATAATTGTGTATCCTCTCTGGGCGCACAGCTGCATAACTCGCCATATAATTGGCGTCGGTCTGACTAGCGTCACTAAATAAAATATCAAGTACATTAACAAATTGAATAAAAATGTAGAGCTACCAGATACATGTATCAGCATTTGAAGAATTTCCACTTTACCATAGAAAATTCTGTTCATTATTTTTCTCATTTCTTTGAAAATGTGTATAAAACGGCTGATAGTTATATTCAATTTAACAGATCGATGCTCTGTTTGTACATAGCCATGTGAAGATATTACGTAATGTGACGTGACCACCATAGAAATAGGTCGCACGCTTTACTTCTCTTTAATGATTTGAATAAACTAACACTTTCTCAAATGCATGTACCCATGGTCTAGTTATGCATGTTTAGACATTTATTCAGCACTTGTCAGTGGATTCAACAGAAATCGTAAAGTCCGTCGATTTCCGTAACATGCATTATTTATCTATTACGCAGGTTTGCGAGGCAAATGGATTGGGTCGGATTGGGTCTCAATTATCCGTAAATCCTACTCGGTGTTTTTTAACTCTAGAGAAATCTTGGTCAGGTAAATTGATTCAACCCGTCCATAACGACATTCTTTCAAAATGATAAACGATAATTTGCATATCGTGTTGTTTATACTGAAATGCATTGGCAATGGGTCGAAGATACGCAAACAAATCCTGATTTTTAAACAAAATATATAAATGTGTCAGTCTACTTGAATGTCTAGCAATATGGTCAGGTCATGACGTCATTACCATTGTGGCCAGAGAAATAAAAGTCGTGTTCGCTCTCCTTCTCGAGTAATATTGAGTCGATTCACTTTAAATTAACCTCATTAATAAAATACAATTTAATATAAAATAAATGTTGACAAACACTTGATGAGCTTTATTATTTTCTTCTGGATGTCATATCTCTGCGAAGATAACATCTACTAGAAGTAATTCATATAATATGAAGGTCGCCTGTTAAAATGTTATTAGCTTGCACCGGCACTACGTCGCCGATTCCGATATAACTGACTAGTTTATAAAGCTAATGTTCAAAACTCTAACTTAAGTAACTGTTACACATTAATGCTTACCTTTCCTTAATACATTCAGATAAGTGATCTTTACCCCAATGGGAAACAGAAATATAATAAAATATAACACATGTTAATGGGATCCGTTTAATGTTGTTGAGCAACAAAACACTTACGCAGAAGATACTGATTTCAACAAACGGTTAGGAACAACAACAAGCGGTAAGTGAAATAACAGGCTTTAAGCAAGATGATGAAACTGTAGTCAGCCAATGAAGCCTCGAAATTTGATATTTAGTAGCTGGCACTACTAAACATAGTTGTATGTAGATCAGCATGAGATGTAACTAGTGAGTATGTAATTACATTTCACCATATTTTGACCAGAGTAACAATCAAAGTGATACGCCATTTAAGTGTAAACACGTATCGATATATTGGATTACATATTTAAAAAGTGGTATTTCTAGAAAATATTACATTTACCCTGATATGTATTTATATGCAAGCATTTTTAATGTCAAACGGTGTATGAGTAATAATTTTAAAAATCAAATTACACGCAAATTGGGTCTTCCTAACTAAAGACCTTACGGTAAGTATTGCGACTTGTATCGTATACATCTACTGTGCTTGAACATTTAAATGTAGTAAAACAAATATTTAATTTTGAGCACTATATTCATTGACCTCTATTTGTTAATTATCGTTGTACAACGTCGTGGATGATTCTAAACACACCTCGAGTTTTATTGCCGAATATGTGTATGGATGTATTAACCGCCGTGTTTAATAGTATTTCAGTCATATCACGGCGTTTTCTTCTAGTAGCAGTGATCTCAATACTCAGCCTTATAGTGCTGCCACACTGGGCACTACGTCGTAGACATATGATATAATACCCCCACCAAGTCACGTGATACCGACACCGAGCCGACCCGTCTCAGTACTACTCAGTATAAAGTGGAGCTACTAGTACCATTGTTATAAAGTCCTTGGTGTGAAATGTCCGGGGATTGAAAACGTACTTATAAATTATATCTGACTAATCAGATTCCGTCTCAATCACCGCTCAGGAATGTTTAATGATTGACGGAGACGCTCATTTGGAAACGACAAAATTAACTGAATGACACATATTTGTCTACATAGCCATAAGTGTGAATTGTTATTGAGTCGTTCGACTGCAACTGTACTTGTGATACGCAGGTTTCATAACTCTGCTCCCAACTCAATTTAATTTTCTTTAGTTAGCCCATTGTGCAAAGCATTTTGTTCGAAACAAGGATCATACGCCGCTGGCCATGGAATGGTATGCACATACAACACTGAAGGGTCCATGTCACCGTCATATGCATACTATCTTTGGAATGGCTCAAATGTTCGTACTATTGACATGTTAAATATTGATTTCTACTCATCCAGGGGTTAGAGGGCGTTAACGGTAGCGAGTATTTTTCACTACCGTTCATGAAAGGCTCAATCAAACCGAGACTGCAACATTTTTGTATTTATCGTGTTCGGCAATTTCCAAAGTCTCCGGCCATACACATTTCCTGAGAAGAAGCCTAGCAGAAATCAACACACCAGACAGAGGCCATTATTTACCCACGTCCTATTATTAGAGGTATTCATTACAAGTTCACAGAACATGCTATTATCTTATTACAGTTCATGTTTGACAATTCCACCATGTCCAATTATGTCAACGTTGACATGCTTCTCTTATTTTAATAGGTCCCGAGTAAGCCTAATTAAACAACGCCTGACAGCATTGATTTTATTTTTCCGCAGAATGATCATCTGAATGACGGAAACAGTATATTCCTGTCAAACGTGTCAATTAGAGATGTAAGACGTACTTCCCGTGATCCCTTGGAAGAAACAAGCACAACCAAGAAGGAAAGGTAGCTGAAGTACCACAAGTCTAACTATATTGTGCTATTTGTATAGATGTGAAATTGGTTACAATACTAAAACTGTTGTTTGCCTTAAATTGTGTGTTTTGGAGATGCTTTATAACAGTTAATAATTCATGGACCAGAATTAAGCATATAACACAATAGCACACATTTTGAATAATTAACTGTCTACATTAGATAGACAGCATGTTCATTGTCGGAAGATCATCCGCAATGTCTAGCACAACTTTGAACACGTTGTGATGTTGTTCTGTAGCGACTGGGGCTTTGTAGAATTATCTGCACCAATCCATAGAGGTAATATAATTGAGTTCATTTAGTTACAAAGTACAGTAAATAAAAGATCTAATAAATATAAGTTAAAAGACAACATCATTTTGCTTTCTTGTCAAGTTCAACTATCGGGAAATTAAAGGTTGCCCTATTGTCAACCATTTGCGTTCTGTGATGTCGTTTGTATTTATTATTACTTTTGCCTTCTTGTTTGTCTGTTTGCGTGTTTGTTTCTGTGTTTTGTGGTTGACTGTCCTCCTTGATTGCTATCTTCCCTGTCTGAATTTTTTATATTTCTTGATATTATATTCATGTGCAATTATCAGCATGATGTCACGTTTTCTCAGTAGATGCTATATAGAGATACATGTAATTCAGCTGCTGGGATCGATTACAGGAAAATCCTTCACAAGATGGTCGGCATGTGGATGTTTTCACAAACAAGCACGTACGAGTGAGTGAAAAAACGACAAAAAAGAAACGTCTACTATCGAAACAAGAATTGAATTTGGTATAACGACGCACCAAAACAAAAAAAGTGATATGGCGCCAACCGGAATGAACATTCCCATATATATGGCTCAATTTCAGTATACTTTGCCAGAAAAGCATATTTTGTAATTCAGCTACACATTACACATCTCGGACTTGGACATTATCCAATAAACCCTCTCGGACTTCGACAAACCTCTGCCCAGATATGCAGTGGCCCTATTCTTGCCATGGGAGTCCACACGGGGTATCGAAAGCAGCATTTCCCTATAATCCAACCCAGCAGTTAAATAATGTCTTTTATATCACATTTTAAATGTATTTATGATATTAACTGAGAGTGAAATGTTAAATGCTTTATTTTTGTGTAGGTGGTTTATATTATAAACATTGAGTAATCATGAATTTTCAAAGGAAGGTGTTGCATATTATATTACTAAGAACAAACTCAATACAACATGTCTTCTGCGATTCTCTCTTGGTTGTATTTGTTGCAACCAAGGGATCCCATTTTCAATATTTATACGTGCACTGCACGTGCACTAAACCTTTAAGAATATTTGTTTCAAAAAGCTTAAGAGCCACATCACGACATACCACCAGTTACCCGAGACATATGACTGATCACTCGTTTTGAAACGGTATGATAATTAATGTATGATGACGAATAGTCCGTAGACGTGACGGGAAATAGTCTTTCAAAAGCGTCAACTGATTAAAGATGATTAAAGCTATGCATTTACAAATATAAGTATACTGAGAGAAATAAGTTTAGCAAGTTTTTGTTGCACCCTGGAAATAATACACCTTTGGTTGTAAAATCAAGAAACTACTGTCATAGACACACTATTTTATCAAACACACATCAATAACAGTCGAACATGTTAATGACGTAACGAATAAATGAACGTTGGGGTCAAGCCCGTAGAGTCTCAAAAATATCAGTATATCTTGTATACAGATTATTTCATCTAAAACACTTGCTAAACCTTTTTCCCTCTGTCTATTTCTATATTATGCATGTCACAATCTCTACTTATCCAATTCAATTGATATTCTGCGATAATATATAGAGCATACTTGTTGGTTTTGAGTGAATATAGGATTTATTTTTATCGATAATTGAGAAAACGTATATTTTCACGAGTGCTTTTGCAGGAGTAAAACTATTTAAGTTTTCTCACTTCGATATTGAAACTTTTGCAGATAAGCATTATGCGTACATCAACAACCTCATCAGTGGCATTACGTCATTTCCGGTATTTCACATGTGAAACATGAACAATGAAAATATTAGGTTTTATTTGAATCATACAATCCACTATATATAATAAAAGTGTACTATTTATGTATATGTCAAACTGACTACAATACCAAAATCACTTTTGCCTAAAGGATGCAAATAATAATTCATAAGAAAAAGCTCCCCTCTTATGTGCACACATTAGGATAAATAACATTTAAAACTTATAAATAGCATGTTCATAGTCGAAACAACTCCCACTATATCTAGTACAACATCGAAAACGATTAGCTGTTGTTCTCTACCGTCTGATGTTGTATCTGCAGTACTCCACAGAGTTCACGATAATTGAGTTTCTTCAGTTTTCAGTAATATCAAATAGACGATATTTATATGTTAGTAATAAACGAACAATATCATTTTACTTCCTTGTCAAGTTTGTGAAAAACAGATTAGTATTGGGGAACTGGAGGTTGTGAGCAATTTCAAAGAATCTTTATTAGCCGATAATGCTAATAATAGACACAGTATGTACTGTCATAGCCCAACAAATGGCTCTCTACTAGACGAACGACACACGCTCTCCTTTATCTTGTTTCATTATATACCAAGGTTATTGTTCTATGAAATAAAAAGAAAATAATGCGTAATATTTAACATTTATATACGCTGATAATTGCATCGATTTATGAATAATGATGTTCATGACGTTATTAGGATTTTTACCCGAAGTCATGTTTCAGCATTGTGTTATTAATCAGTTGATCTAAACATGGTGTGTATTCATTTGTTTATGTATATCTGAAAATAACAAACACGCTTGGAATATGTATTATTGCGGCTGGGAGCAAAGAATCCGCTGCAATATTAACATAATGGTATACCGAAAATTGAAGCATTCAAATGATATGCCTATGCGTATATAAATAGTGCCTCCGGGTTTACATGTGAACTGAATTTAATGAGAAGAACTGACTTAAACTAACACGAGCTATGTATGTAATAGGAAAACAATAATATTCCAAATGAAAATATATCAAAATTCTTTAAAGAAAATAGCAAACTATAACACATTTCATGTATACGCATTTTTGGTAACTATTTGTATGGCGAACTACTGGTACAACGTGAGAACAACATGGTTATTGCTTTATTATGTATAATTGTATATAGCAACAACTATTTCGAAGTGTTTTAGTGATTCGCCATGGCAATTAATTATTATTAGTAAGTCGAAATGAAGAAACATGTTCAGGCACCATAAGTTGGAATATAGCATAATACAGAAATCTTATTATCGTTATATCTCCTGTATTTAAGATCGGATTCGGTCAAAACTTTCATAGATTGTAGAGTTCAGGGTCTAGTTGTGCAAAAACAGAAAGGTAGTGGAGCATTCCGGATCTGAACGCTATACCAATCGACAAGATGCACAAATGGCAAGAACTACTCACGTCGGGCGCTATTTTCCCCCATTTTAATTAATTTTTCCTGCACTTTGTTATTCATGGCATGTTAATCTTATTCAGTTTTTGTCCGTTACACAAACCCCGCCACATTCAGCACTTTAAGTGCTTTGATTACAATATGTGTGAAGAAAACATAACCATCAACAGCACAAGGTGTATAACTAGAATATGAAATGCTTTTAGTCCATGAAATGTACCTACACAGATGCCTAGTACAATATGCAAAAAGTGGTGCGCCCTTTTAATGGTGAACACAAAATCCATCAAACAAATGACATATTCATCACATTCATAAAATGTGTTGTTTGTGACAATGTTTACTCAAAACAGTTGTTACTATTGATACTCCAGTTATGAGTTAAACTCCATTTAATAGTTTTGAAACATATTTTCCAAAACAAGACGTCAACCTTTTAGGTGTTCAGAGAAAATTATTTCCTGACTGATACTGTCAACGATAAATGGCTCATTCCTGGAAACCATAATATAGTGATTCTGCTATTCATTGTGTGTTGTTATTTAGAAATAAGTGTTAATGTCTAGACAGTGTTTCTGTTATAACGTGAACATCATACAAAATGTACAACGGAAATCGCCAATTTCATCGTCATTATGTAGCAGGACATTACACGCTGTAACTCTGTCACAATAAACCCATCATATTAAAGCGATATTACTTTACTCTATGAATAAATAATACCTTATTTATGTATCGGCAATATAATAACGTATAATACAATGGTACACACGTTTTTAAAGTGACAAAGAATATTATCTAAAAATAAAGACATATAAACTTGCCAAGTATGTATTTCAGCGCTGCCAATTCGATGCGCATTGTTTGTGTAAACCTACTAAATTCCACAGTATATTCACGCATTAGTTTGCCCTTGTATACAACATGTTTCTATAAACTAAAGTAGGTGAAACATGTTTAAAAATGCATTGCCAACATTCAAGTATTAATAATTCCATAAATATATAAACTGACCCCAAACATGTCTAGACTAATAGATACATGACGCACAGCACAGCACACTATTTGCTATGCAAAATGGAATCTTGGCATATATTTATTTGTTGCGAATAATAGTGTATTGAGCACTTTATCCTGCGATATTTTGTATCCTCTCTGGGCACAGCTGCATAACTCGCCTTATAATTGGCGTCGGTCTGACTAGCGTCACTAACATAACATATCAAATACATTCGCAAAATCAAAAAAAAATGTAGAGCTCCTTGATATCAACATTTTAAGACTTTCCACTTTACAGTAGAAAATTCTGTTCATTATTATTCTCATTTCTTTGAAAAATGCTATATAGGGTCCTATTGAAACCACAGCGTCCGAACGCAATGGCATCGTAGTCTTTGAAAATGTGTATAAAACGGCAGATCGATGCTCTGCTCTGCTTGTACATAGCCGTGTGAAAATATTACGTAACGTGGCATGGCCACCATAGAAATAGGTCGCACGCTTTACTTCTCTTTAATGATTTGAATGAACTAACACTTACTATAATGCATGTACCGTACCGATGGTCTAGTTGTGCATGTTCAGGCAGTTATGTCAGTGGATTCAACAGTACAGGGGAGCAGCCTTGATATTTTCCTACATCTTTCAAATATCGCAACCACGCTTGACAACGAAAAGTAGTACGTCATCTTTCGGCAACGTCAAAAAAAAAAATATCCGCCATTTTGGAATTTTTAAAACATATAATTTGGAAGATTGTGACCATTTTTGATGATGAAATGTCATTTCCGCTTTAAGTTTCGTGATTTTCGACTGTACCAATTTTTTTTTTAGAAGCTGTACTGCGTGATAAATGCAGAACCGCCTTGTAAAATGTCGAAGCGAGGGGTGATAACTCTAAAAGATGCCATTTTTAGAATACGTTTAAAATGACAACAATCGTGTATTTTTTGTTAAATAAAATACGAGGAGATACTTGAATTGTTGTTTTAGCTCATATATTACATGAATTTTGCAGCATGTCAAGAAAAGCATGTTATTTCTTTATCAAAAGTACACGAAAATACGAGTTGTTAGACTCCACTGTAATAATGGAGATAGGGAGGGGGAGTGCATCTGAGCTGAGATTTAAAAGAATGCGCCCCATCCCCTTCCCACCCCATACCCCAACTAAAATCATGAAAGTCTGTTTTGAAAGATCTTGCAAGCATACATTTTAAAACATATTCAGTTAATATATTTGTTGCTGTGTTTTTGACTAGACTGTCCAGTGTCTATTTGTCATACGCAACTTGGGCGCAGTCAGTAACACAGCGGATTTGTAACAGCAGGTGGTGCCACTGAGTTTTGTCGGTGTGTTCTTGAGACACTTTCCCTTAGCCTCGTCCTCGGATGGGGACGTAAACCGGGCGGTCCCGCGTAAAGGTCTATCATCCGAGCATGTTAAAGAACCATAGGAATCTATACGATAATAAGATTAGGGCACGGATCCCGGATTCCTATGTATCCTTCCCCTCTCTGGGGCAGCTCTAAATAATCTGTACTGTGTTGATGAGCCGTTAAACAACATTCAGTTCATCCGCAACTGCACTCAGCAGTCATATGTACTGTAGCTTTCACATGCTAGTATCATGAATCAAGCGTGGAATATATCACCCACACATAAAAGGGTTTGAGGGGATCTTACTTGTATTCGTTTAAATATAGAACATTTGTCGGTTAAAACCTAAGATGATTTTTTTATCAGACAGAAACACTATCGAAATACTTATTCAATGAATCTGATAGTATCGAAGGAATAAAGAAGGCCATTTTTTTACTTTATATTTCTAAAGTTGAATGGTGTTTTATGTCATTATAGCATATTTTAGGCCATATTTCTTTAGGACATATTTCCTTGGTAGAACCAGTACTGTATACTTTCCGCAATCCGTAAGAATCGACACATTCTCACCTACAACAAGTTGAGCTCCTAGTGGGAATTGAACTCGCAGCGGTGAGAGGTGAAAATGAATACAAATATAAAATGGGCAACCAACCATCTCCATAACTCAATATGTCCATGGGACACAAATGACCGCACTGAAAACAATCTGTGGAAAATTGTACAATGCAAGAATATATATTCATAAATAAAGTTTATTTTGATGCAAAATCGATATGCTCCTCTTCACATCATAGATAAACATCATGTAAAGTTTCGAAACAATTGGTTAAAAACTGTGGAAGGATATAGTCGCACAGATGACTAACACCATATGCCGCCTCAACATTTGATGGTAAACAATAAACATTTAAGGTACATATTAAGGTCTTAAATATTATCATTCATGACTAAGTAAAAAATATGTAACGAGTCAGATATCGAAGTGAATTATTTATGATTTAAAACATTTTATTTCTAATATTTACATCAAAACATCCCATATATAAAGGGTATTACATAAAAAATTAAATTGCATCATACAATAATTGTTTTTATTTATTAAAGTTTTTGAAGTATTTATCAAGCATTAAAATTAGCACCTCGATCGATTAATCAAGAATTAGCACCTCGATTGATTAATCAAGAATTAGCACCTCGATTGATTAATCAAGAATTGATTTTACATACGCTTGCATATATTTAAATTATAACATTTTGGCGTTTAAAAAAAAAAAAGAATGCTGCATGTCCCTTTAATATGCGCACCTCTCAGCCTGTATTATTTATATGGTGCAAGTCATTTTCAACATATAAGGGGTTATATATTATATACATGTATCTGTTTGTTGTTTTTTTGACAGAGACAGACCACCCTCTTTTCTGGGTAGAACCAGTAATATACACCTCCTGCCATCTGTTATTCCACAAACTTTATAATCCAATAAAATTCAGAAAACATCATTTTAATCCAATAAAGAAACTGGGCATGGTCGGTCAGATTAACAGAAACACATTTATATTTTCGTATTAGCCCTTATTTTGAGCCACTTAAATGAACTGTCCAGTTAAAGTTGCCATCGATCCACCTCTGTCAATAGTCAGACATGCATGTTGATATGATATTGTGCTGAACTGGTGATCCTGGAAATTTCGAAATTAGTGGGTCCAAATAACCTTATTCCCTCAAGTCACAAATGTTACTAGACATATTTTTCTTGAAGTTGATGCTAGTACTGTCCGTATGAGGTATTCATGATTAAAAAAAAATAGTAATAATATTGTACACCGTCGCATTATTCTATTCTTGTTCGTTTAAGTATTTCTGATTCGGTTGAAAATGTTGTTAAAATTTATTATAATATATATGTGACTAGACACTCGTTTCAATAAAATCCTCCCATATTTTGTGACTTCAGTACAGTTTCCCAGCGTCTCAGGACATCAGGGACTCTGAAAATAAAAATGATACAGATTCTGTATAACCATATATATTTTTCTTTCAACTTAAATAGGTAACAAGTTGGTGAGTTGAAATAGATGAATAAAAAGTGACTATGGAACTTTTTTTATAAGAATATAAATTGAACAGAACATGGTGGGAACAATGACCAGAAAAAAACTATATAACTTCTAATTTTACTTTAATTTTTAAACATGATCACTGGTGGTTTCAAATGCAGGACCAAAATAAGGGTACATCGGTTACTTTTCTTACCAGTTTTTTGTGTTAAAAAAAAAACTTACAAACATTTTTCGGAGGGTCTAAGAACCGAAAAAAAACACCAAAATAGCTCTGGCCTAAGTTGGATCAACAACACATTATATGTCATTTAGAGCCGCCCTTGAGAGAGGGGAAGGGCACATAGGAAAATTAAAAAATGATACATCTTTTGTTTACCGTAACCAGATTTCGTTTCAACTTAAATAGTTAACAAGTTGTTTAATTGAAATATGTAGATGAATAATGATTTTAGAAAAAATTGTTACATGTAAGATGAATTTAAAAAAAAATGTTTTCGGCTGACCAACACTTTACCGGTAAACCTTATTTAGAGCCGCCCCAGAGAGAGGGGAAGGAGGACATATATGATAGGAATTTGAGAACCTGCCCTATTCTTACTAATGAATATATTTCTATGGTTCTTTATGGTGCTCGAAGGATAGAGAACCCCCAGTTTCAATCGCAATCTGGACAACAAATGAGGCTGAGGAACAAACAAGGCTGAGGGAAGGTGGTGTATTGCCCGAAAACACAGACGAAACTCAGTGGTGCATGTGTGACTTGAACCCGAAAACCTCAAATTGTTATCGTCCGACATGCTATCGCTGGGTCAATGCCATCACATTATGTTAAGTCAGGGTCCTGGTTTAGTTTTAATATTTTAGATGTAATACAAGGATGTTTTTATCTTGTTCGATTCATTTTACATCCGTACTATGGACAATATGATCTATTTATGTGTCGATGTGCTGTAAAACACCATTTATTCATTTTTTATTTTTAGTATAAGAAGTCTGAGACAAAGTGCAGGTCCACAATGCCACATATATACATTGATAAATTCATAGATTTTTTGAAACTGTGCTTACCTACACACTGGCTTACACAAGGCTCTTGATGTAGTTATACAGATTACTGTTTGACTGGGAAATGACTTTGTGAAAACAGGCTGTGGTAACAAAATGCACACCGACACTGCCCCATTTAAACAGACCTGAAAAATAACATATTGTTCCATTTAATTTTAATATTAATAACTATGTTCGACTTTCTTAATGCTATCAATGCCAGCTTTCCATAATATATTTCTTAAAACACAACTGAACTGGTATTGAATGTGGCGCTTTCTGGATACTGTCCAAAATGTAAGACTGTGGCATAATTCATGAATAAGTAGGCTTACATTTTCATCAATAATTCATCACTCATGTGTTCTAAAAATGATCAGAATTAAGTTAATAATAATATATATGAACCACCACCATTTCATATGTTTCAATGTTAAACACTTGTCATACACTACAGTAATTAAAAGTGTATTTACTTACACAAATCCCTACACAGGCTACAGACAATCAGACAATCTATGCCATGACCCATTTCATTCGCTTGGTGTGTTTCACTTTCAATATTAATTCTCCGACATAGATGATAGATCTAGTGTAAATTACGCACTCACTCAAGTCAGTCATGTAAAACTTGGAATTATATACGATCACTGTTTGAAGTGATTCGATAAAGGTCTATAACGACTTAATTCCACTCCTGTACAAATGTCTATGTGTGTAACTCAGTACGAATGCATCTGCACAATTTGACCTTTGAATACGTGTACACCGTGTGTGTGAGCTAATTTTAGCACATCGTTTGGACTGTGGCAATGGAAATACAACAGTTCAATTCAATTCACAATTTAATTTTAGTGACAGTGCGAACTTGTCAAGGGAGAAGTAAGGGTTTATGGCGTGCGACTGACTGGCCCTAGGCTGGGTGTTTTTCTGTGTCGCCGCCATTTTGAATAGCATCTGAAAGAGTGAAATGCAGGTACCAACTTTCAAAACGGGCACGCAAAATGTATATTCACGAAAAAATAAGAAATGTTCAATAAAGGTAGAACAGGTAATGATCTTCGACTCCTGGCAATTTCAACAATATTTAAGAATATACACTTTTTGTACCCGTTTTGAAACATTGGCAATTTCAAAGAAAACAAAAACTAGTTTTTTTTTCGATCTTCGCATTTGTACCGCGATTTCCGACTCTGATATCTCAATAAAACCTGTCAACACGATTGTTTGATGAATCTCCGACATAATAACTGACTTCTGATATGATTTGTTTTCTTTGCCATCTAGTATAAGCTTTCAACTAGTGTTTCTAAAAAGAGTACTATAAAATCCGCGCATCTGCACGTGCTTGCAAAATAGGAACTACGTTGCCTCCAACCCCAATTATTTATGTTTCAGTTATGCGGTCCAAGCACGTGAAATGACTTGTCTGCTCACCTACTGGTAATCGTAGATTTCCGTCGATTTCCGTAACATGCAGTATTTATCCATTACGGAGGTTGGCGAGATAATTGGATTGGGTCGGATTGGGTCGGAAGTATCCGTAAATCCTAATCGCTGTTTTTTAACTTTAGAATTATTTTGGTCAGGTAAATTGACTCAACAGGCCCAGAACGACATTATTTCAAAATGATAATACGATAATTTGCATATCGTGTTGTTTATACTGAAATGCAGTGGCGATGGGTCGAAGATACGTAAACAAATCCTGATTTTTAAACAAAATATATAAATGTGTCAGTCTACTTGAATGTCTAGCAATATGGTCAGGTCATGACGTCATTAACATAGTGGCCAGAGAAATAAAAGTCGTGTTCGCGCTCTTTCTCGAGGAATATTGAGTCGATTTACTCTTAAATTAACCTTATTAATAAAATACAATTCAATATAAAATAAATGTTGACACACACTTGATGAGATTTATTGTTTTCTTCTGGGTGTCATGTCTCTGCGAAGATAACATCTACTAGAAATAATTCATATAATATGAAGATCTCCTGTTAAAATGTTATTAGCTTGCATCGGAACTACGTCGCCAATTCCGATATGACTGACTAGTTTATAACGGCTAATGTTAACTACTCTAACTTAAGTTGCACATTAACGCTTACCCGTCCTTAATTCAATCAGGTAAGTGATATTTACCCCAAATGGACCGCAGAAATATAATAAAATATAACACGTGTTAATGGGATCCGTTTAATGTTGTTGAGCAACAAAACACTTACGCAGAAGATAGTGATTTCAACAAACGGTAAGTGAAATAACAACAAACGGTAAGTGAAATAACTGTCTTTAAGCAAGATGATGAACCTGTAGTTTGCCAATGAAAAAAAAGCCTCGAAATTTGATATTTAGAAGCTGGCACTACAAAACATAGTTGCATGTAGATCATCATGAGATGTAATTAGTGAGTCATTTAATTGTAAACATGTATCGGTATATTGGATTACATTATATGTATTGTTCACTACCGTTCACTACCGTTCATGAATAGACTCAATCAAACCGAGACTGCACAATTTTTGTTTTTTATCGTGTTCGGAGATTTCCAAAGTATTCTGCCATACATTTTTTATGAGAAGAAGCCTAGCAGAAATCAGTACACAAGACAGAGGGCAACATTGACCCACGCCCTATTATTAGAGGCATTCATTATTAGTTCACGAACATGCTATTAACTTATTACAGTTCATGTTTGACCATTCCACCGTGCCAGATTATGTCAACGTTGAGATGCTTCTCTTATTTAATAGGTCCCGAGTAAGCCTATATAAACACCGCCTGACAGCATTGCTTTCATGGTTCCGGAGAATGATCATTTGAATGACGGAAACAGTATCTTCCTGTCACACGTGTCAATTAGAGATGTAAGACGTACTTTATGCGATCCTTTGGAAGCAACAAGCACAACAAAGAAGGAAAGGTGGCTGAAGTACCACAAGTCAAACTATACTGAGCTTGTCACATTCTGCATTTAAACCTGTATACGTTGCGATAATGTAACTGTACTATTTGTATAGATGTGAAATTGGTTACAATACTAAAACCGTTGTTTGCCTTAAATGGTGTGTTTTCGAGATGCTTTAACAGCTAGTATTCATGGATCAGACTTAACTTTTTAAGCGTGTAACACAATAGCACACATTTTGGATAATAAACTGTATACATCAGATAGATAGCATGTTCATTGTCAGAAGATCATCCGCAATGTCTAGCACACTTTTGAAGACGTTGCAGTGTTGTGCTGTAGCGACTGGGGCTGTGTAGAATTATCTGCACCAATCCATAGAGTGTAATATAATTGAGTTCATTTAGTTACAAATTATCGGGAAATTAAAGGTTATGAGCAATTTAAAAGAACTGCCGATAATTCTAAATATCGAAAAAGTCATAACTATCATAGCCTGAATAATGCCGCGTTAGTGGAAACCAACACACGCTCACTTTTATTATATTGTATTCTGTATCAGGGTTTTTGTTCTATGAAATGCAAGTGAAACGTAATTTATGACCTATATAAACGTTCATGGCCGCATAGACGTGATAGATGTATGAAGATTAATGTTTCATGATCTTTTTAAGGTTTCACCGAAACAATGTTTTAAAATTGTGTTATTATTAAATTGAATTAAATATGTTGTAACCATTGTTAATAAAAAACATGTTTAAAATATCTGAAAAAGTATCATTAAAATGTGAATATGAAATGATTCAAGTGGGTAAAATGTACCTATACTGTTACCTAGTTTTGAGTACCCTAATTATGCTAAAACGATACGCCCTCTTATTAGTGAAAGCTATCGTTTAAGTCCATTTTCTTATTGTCCTGCGTTGTGTTACGTTACAACATGCTAGGACATTGACACAAACGTCAAATTCTGAAATAAATGACATATTCACATATATTAATAACATGTGTCGTTTGTGACATATTTTCTTAAAAATATGTTCTACACTCACTTGATACTCCAATTATGCACAACTAAAATAACTACATTTAACATTTTGAAACATGTTTTTCCAACACAAATTAATCTTATACGTGTTCAAATAAAAACATTTCCTGACTGATAATGTCAAAGATAAATGACAAATTTGTTTACCTGTGGACTCAAAAAAATAAAATATGTCATGACTTTAGTCAATGAGGTTCAAAAATTTTCAAAGACATTTTGAAATTGTGTTTTGCCCTGAACATTTCAATACCATATTATATAAGGTTACTGTTATACAATTGGGTTGTATTGCTGATTTCGGTCTGGCATTAATTAGCACGGGTTGTGGGCGTAGACAGTGATGCATTAGTAACTAATGAAAGTTTGTAACCCTTATTATCTCATACGCGTTTTCAATGTCCGTCTAAATATATCTGGAACGTCAATATTCGCCCATATGGACGTTTCATATTGATGTGTTGTAAAACCATTGTTCTGTTACTACTATTCTGCAAACGCGTTAGGGATTTGTGCAATTCGCGGTTCATGTCATAAGAAGCTTGTCATGTGATGTAAACATAGTATGCTGTTGCATTGTGAATTTACGACAATATGTTAGTTTCAAATAAATGTTTTGGTGAAAATTAAATGTAAATTCTATTGTGTTGTTATAATTATTCGTTTCAACATTAAACATGTATATGCAAGAACAAGGTTATTAGTTCTGTATATGGATATATGCACTCGTCCTTCCGCGTATATACATTGTATCTCAACACAATTATAATAACCTATAATTAGTGCATATTTGGTACTTTCAATATTGAATAAAGAAAGATAAACATATCGGACAGGGAAAGCAACATTCAAGGACGACAGTCAACCACTAAACACAAAAACAAACACGCAAACAGACAAACGAGAAGGCAAAAGTAATACAAAATGCAAACGACATCACAAACACAAAAGGGTTGACAATAGGGCTACCGCCTTGGACCGGTCAGTGGCAACAAAGGCCACTGGGAGTTTAAAACGGTTCTAGAGTGCACCAAACCTCATACTTATCCTACTGTCATCCCATTAAAACACGACAGTGTAAATAAAGAAATCCCTCTAACCAACAACTTGAAGGCAGCAAAAAATAAACTCCTGAGTTTCCACTGTATGATTTATGTACTACACACTTACTTCCATGTAATATTCCAGAGAAATCCTAAGATGATTTTATAAAAAAAGCGTTGCAGCTAGCTAGATAAAGGACTAAACGGTGCTGCTGAACGAGGGGCATTCAATGAGTTTTGAGACTGATGCGCTTTCGTAGAAATTAAATCCGATACATGCATTATTTTACCTGCTTTTGTAGATAATTTCAATAGCAATTATTCTAAAATTTGATCACAATTCATCAAGGGATTATAGTGTTATACGGTTTTGGATAGAGCTTACTCATATACATTGACCATTTTTTGTAGTAAATATGAAACGAGTGGGAAATTAGGACTTATATAAAAAGGCGTTGCACTTTAAATATATCCGGGAAACAAATCATTCATGAATTTATAGGCATTCTTCTGTTCAAAAGCCACGTTTACAAGCAGTTGAAAGAGGAAAAACCCAGCGTCAAAGATCTTGACCGTGTCGGAAGATCAAAGTCTTCACTGTCCTCAAGCAACATCGCAGCTGTTGATGCTACGGCGAAGGAAGATTCAGTATATACTGTTTCTGAGATAGCTGCGCCAGTGGGCATATCAACTGGAAGTGTTCCTGAGATTTTTAACGAAGCGTTTAAAATTAAACAAACTATGTGCACGGTGGGTACCCCATCTATTGACATAAGAGAAAAGGTCACAACGAGTGACATGTTGTAAATAACTCTTGCACAAATATGGAACTGCCGATAAAAGGAGGTTTAATGAGTTCAAAACAGGTAATGAGACATACATATATTATGTTGAACATCAACGACGGATTTATAATAAACAATGACTGAGAAAAGTCTGTTATGGGAAAGTTTTATAGGAACAATGTCTTAAAATCAGCGAAAAATCACTATGTTAAAACTCGTTCAAGGACTGGTTTAAAGGGCATACATCTCATACATGACAATGCATTTTCGCATAAAAGCGCTATAGTGCAGCAATTTCTTCGAGATGAGCATGTTATACATGTACAGCTTCAACACCCACCATACTCGCCGGATCATAGTCCATTTGATTTTTTTCTGTTTGAAAAGCTGAAACAGATGCTTGCTGGACGTCGTTATAGCTCGGGAAGCGCCGATGGCAGTGCGGTACATCAGTGTCTAAAGGGTATACCAAGGGGAGACTATTCTGCGGCTTTCCGGTCATGGATATTTCGTTTCAAAAAGTGTATTCCTATTCATGGCGAATAATTTGAAGGAGTAAAAAAGGATATTTGTCCATAAACATGATATGTTTTATTTTACGAGGAGGCCAGTCTCAAAACGTTTTGAATGCCCTTAGTAGACTTTGTAAAAGCAGTACACTTTGTAACTCGACATTCCTGAATGTTGAACGTCCTCTTTGAAAATTTGCGCCATTTCAGTACATATTTAATGTAAAGAGATTGCACAATTCTACATCCTAAGACAGCCAGCTATCAATAATGAAACTTTGAAGCGATACTATTTGGTATGGTTTGTGTTGTTTTAGTCTTTCTTTTTTTTGAAAGAAAAACATCTGCGTGTACCAATCAACTAAGCAGTATATTATACAATGGTATAATTATTATACAGCGGAAATTCCCGAGATGAATTTCTTTTCTCCTTTAACATACAATATGATTGCGTTTGGGTATTTTTATATTGTAACTACATATAATATAATTGCTATTGTGTATTATTTCTAATTAATTGCAACGTAATTGCAGTTGTGTATTTTTTCTTTTTTTGATAATACATATATTTATATTGCTCTTAAATACATTTACATACAATATTCACTTACAGAATACTCACATCCAGTTTTTCATTAATATCCAATTTTTTAATTAATGTTCAAATAAAATTATCCAATGTTTCTTTAATTAACATTAGCAAGTGTCTCTTTAATCCAGAGTTGTAAGAGTCCCTTTAATCCAACATAGTCAGTGTCTCTTTAATCCGAAACAGTAAGTGTCTATTTTATCCAAAACAGTAAGTCTCTCTTTAATCCAAAAGTTGATTGCCCTTAGTTTAAATGTATTTCCAACATTTCCGAATTAGTCCAAATATCCAATTTCACTATTATTATGAATGATCACAATATGTATTAAATCCTCTCACAATTATATCTTCAAAAATCATTAAAGTCTAAATTAATCTTGATGAAGAATACTGAAATTGATCTAAATAGAAATCATCTCAACAGCTCCCAGAATCTGTTTATCTACTGCCCCCCAAAATGCCCCAAAAGCCTCTCCACCAAAACTTTCCAATGAAAACAGTCTTACTTTCATCATAAATGAATTAGCATAAATAATTTATTTTTAATCTTTAAACATTTAGACATAGGTAACATTCCATACTCTTTTTTGGTATTCTATCAGCATAGATAACATTTATGTGACGTAATTAACCTTAATTAATTGTAACATTTTTATTTTATATTTGGCAGTGAAATAGTTGATTTTAGCAAGGAAATAAAAGCGGTATTGCATACATGTGAAATACTGCCGGAACTACTTTATTTTCAATATCAATAAAAAAATAAATTTGTCTGGAAAATAACTGTTTAATATATATATATATATATCATTCGACTGTAAATGATATAACTGAGAAAAATGAGGTATAGTTTTTAAAACTGGTCGAGTATTTCAGAATTGTTGTCATTTACAGTTCAACTTGGTAATTTTTTTCCAAAACTACGTTTATTCAGAAAGTCGCTATACGAATGATAGCATTGGATTGAAAATAACTTGACTATGAAAATGGGTCATAACTTATTAAAATCGGTTAAGTAGTTTAGACGTTATGGAGATTTCAAACAGTAATTTTATCATACGAATAAATACTGAAGAGACGATCCCTTGGAAGCAACAAACAGAAACATGAGATAAAAGTAGCAGATTCGGTTTTGATATAGGGTCCTATAGAAACCACAGCGTCCGAACGAGTCTGTTCATGAGAGGTAATGTTAAGTGCAACACCTCTCATCGACCGGCTTAAGCGATATTCTACTTTAAAGCCACACAGATTGGGCTTGATGATCTCAAAGGACCAGTAAGTAATAACACTACCGATTTGTAGTCGGGGCTACCTTTTACGGCCGCAACACAGCACTAAACAAACGCTAGTGTGAATGATAATAAATACTGAAAAGAGGATCACTTGGAAGTCAATGACGTCGTCAAATTTAAAAAAACAATCTGCATGCCGTAGTACATTGATTATAAAGATAACATAAAAAGAACATTTGTTGTTTTGTCCTGAATAACAGATTTTATTTCATCTCGAAGTGAGCAGACTTGTATAAAGTGTATGATATTTTATATATAAATGTAAAGTTTTCACATTTCTCGATAACATACATTCTGTTATTCTCTCCAAAAGAACAAACTCCTACATATATTTAATACTGTAGTAATATTATATATCAATATGATCAAATGTGTCTGATATTCGATGTTCTCGTACAGATTATACTTAATACAATCTAAAGTATGTCTTGTCTGGGTGCTTTTCTTTGATTGTTGTGATTATATCTCCTGAACTGACAATGATATTCAATTTCCTTAGACATCAACACACATCATATTCTATAAAAAAAAAATATGCATGTTACAAGCAATGAATAGCTACTAACATCATATTGCATTTTATCTCTGTCATCTGATCCAAGATGGAGCTAACAAATCGGTTTTCGCATGTTCAAAAACGCTTAATACATTTTTAAAAACAAAACGAGTGGATGAAAAACAGATGTACAGTTATCATGTTATTCTGCTTTTTTCCTAAATTCAGCGAAGTTGTTAAAATGTTGTTTTCTATAGTATATACACATGCAACATTTTTATTATTGAAGATGGGCTATGAAAGAGACTCAATACTGAACTTAGTTTATATTTATTGGAATAACAAGGCCATGGCTTCAGCATATTATAACAAGAAACATAATGTGCATAACAAATGTGCAGTCACGATATTTATAACAATTTGAAAAATGGTCATAGCTCCGACCAAGTTTTGAAGTGAATGAAAACTGTACTCAATGAACCCTGGGACCAGATGTTCACAAAGCCAGATATTTAAAATTTAGTTGCTTTCCTTCAAATGTTCTCGTAAAATAATTACTACACACTGCTGTGACCGCGACATACTGCCAACCCTGTGGAATATCCACCGCTGAAGCCACGACAATAGGATTAATATTCTTAGGACTTCACATCTGTATTAGGATACGCTGTGCCCAAACCGCCATTTCTCGAGTAATGTAACTGAAATGTATATATAAAACTGGCAAAGCAAAACAGAACAATAATATGCATAGGTAATAAAATGAGGGTATGGGAGGGAGGGTATTTTTCATAAATGAACACGACACATGCTAAAGTTTGCAATTTACATCTGATACCGCCTGCAGCAAATGGCCGCATCTTTAGAGACAGGTAATTGGTGTAGCGTACGATTTACACACTCATTAATAAACCAAAAACAAATAAGCAGGATTGCGAATTGTTTATAAAAATTATCAATCCCACTTAAATAAAAGGATTTATGTCGATGAACGACAAATCCCATTATTGAAGATGGGCTGTGAAAGAGACTCAATACTGAACTTAGTTTATATTTATTGGAATAACAAGGCCATGGCTTCAGCATATTATAACAAGAAACATAATGTGCATAACAAATGTGCAGTCACGATATTTATAACAATTTGAAAAATGGTCATAGCTCCGACCAAGTTTTGAAGTGAATGAAAACTGTACTCAATGAACCCTGGGACCAGATGTTCACAAAGCCAGATATTTAAAATTTAGTTGCTTTCCTTCAAATGTTCTCGTAAAATAATTACTACACACTGCTGTGACCGCGACATACTGCCACATGCCACAAGTGGTGACAGAGGCACCACGAGAGGCACCGCCATTAAAATGGGGGAAGCAGAGCACAGCAGTGAAAAGAACAAGTCAGTCCTCAAATGGAGGTATGGCTGACGCACTTCACAATCGAAGCGATTTGTCTCGCCAACAACAACATTCATCATATGACCCAAATATGGTCGACAACATTCAACAAATGACCCAAATATGGTCAATTATAACATTAACAGTCACCCAAAAGTGGCTTGCAACCCAAATTGGTTAGCATACAAAATTGCCAAAATACAAATAAATTTATTTTCAACAACAAAATGGGTTATGACCCAAACTGGGTAAAGCACTATATTGCCAACCACATAGTAACCCATAAGGGGTTAACAAATTGACGAAGGATAAGCAGATAACCTTATATAGAGGTTATACATATATGCCAAAAAAGTGACTGCACATCAACATAATTTGAATTCATTTTATTAAAGCCACGGGCCGATTTCAGAACTAAAGGCAAAATTCTGGCATCTGTACTTCAACAATTTCGGGATATCTAATATATCCACCATTCATTCGGAAAACCTCTGTTGCAACTTGACTATTTACCCTAATCCTGAATTTGTCCAAAGCTTTATGGGACTTTTCATTTCCATAATATAAGTGTGGTAAAATCTGCGACCAAACAATCTAACTTCAGAAATCAAGTCGTTTATGTCATGTAGTGTTTTAATAATACTTTTCCTTAATTTATCTGAGGGTACTTGACCAATGTCATTGCTTCCCACATGCAATACCAATATATGTGGGTGGTCCTCAAGAGATAACAACTTTAATGTCTTCAACACTTGGCACCAAGTAATTGAAGTGAATTTAAGATACACATCACCATGCATAGAAGTAAATTTATAGTCGGTAGAAACGAATTATGTGTTTCAATAAAAAATCCAACCACAGGCAGACACCTCTGCAACCCATTAATTAAATTCAATGTTACAATTAACTTCAGCTTTTGAATGACCACCTATGTAAATAATTATTTATTCAAGAAGACTAGGACTAAAGCATTTCCAAATTTACAAATATATTCTATTATGTCCTTTGACTATAAACTAGGAATATGTATCCTTTTCAAGTAAACTGACCCACGTGTTAAAGGTTGAATGCAAAACTATTGCATCTTCATATTAATGAAGGAGACGCAATTGCGATTGACTGAATGCCATTGAAAACCTCAGTTAAAGCAGCTTTCCCACCACCAACAGCCACATTGTACAAGGTATATACATCGGTTCAAAAGCCACTGATGACAAGGTATATATATAACATACAAATTTTGAGTAATCCAAACTCTATAGCCACAATATAAACGGCTTATGGCTGGCTAAACCCTAAAACTGGAGAGTTGAAATGTTACCAACTCACAACCCACTCCACGCACATTCAATCACGGATATTTAAGAACCCGTGAATAACAACCACCCTCAACAGGCACATACCCCTCACCACACGACCTGAACATCTGGATAGTGTTGACAAATATTTCTATTTTGTGCTTTCAAGAACAACTAACTTGGTTTATGAATGCCTCTCTTTATTCGGAGAGTTATTAAAAGGAGGTTTAAATGTGTTATATATATAATTGATGCGACAAGTGTTTTAAAAATTTAAATTTGGGTCATGCATAGAACGGGTCATGCATAGAACAGTTTTACTTCGAGTATAGAAGTGCCTATTATAGTTTAGTGACCATGCACAGAACTCAGTGCTATATATAGGGTAGGGACAAACCCAACTGGAGTAATACATTCATTACGTCATATCGGTTAAAAAGCGGAGGGACAATAAATCTGTGCACTACACCCACCCACAAACACACAAATTAAATAGATACCAGTGCCATTTCATATGCCTTGTTTAACAATGACAGGATAAATAATACTCATTGAACCAATGGAATAGCCATGAAATAAACCATATGAAAAGCATCCGAATTCTTCCAAGGTCTTGGAAAATGGAACGCCACTTATAAATCCATTGTCGATATATTAACCAGTTCTGGGGATATATTCCCAAATTCCACACCAAATATTTTGGATACATCTGACATTCGCAATGTTTGAAATGTCGCTTTGTGATTTATGTTTAACTTGTATAACTAAGAAATGGAACATTACATACAATACCAACACTGGGCCTCTATGACCTGTCCACAACATCACGCCCGGTACACCCACATTTTTGTCAGGAACTTTTGACTGGCCCTAAGTCAACTTGATAGTGACAGAAACTGAAATATAAGGCAACGTCTTTGAGAGAATGAAATAAAATAAAGCCTTAAATAAGTGACAGGTATCCAATTATAAGTAAGCAGCATCTGCAAATCCGCCAGTATACAAAACAACAGCCACTATAATGAAAACAACCCTGTACACAAACAAATAAATGTGTAAAGTGTATCGCTAGACAAATAACACTGGACCTTTTATAACCCGTCTTATTAGCAGCAGCAGTCAGCAGCAGCAAGTTAAAAATTTGCTGAAATCCACAAAAACTGTTAGGTATACTTATCAGAAATTTGTTATAAAGAGAACCTATTGCAGAAACACTGCAATTACTGTCAACAACCACAATTTCATCATCAGCCCAGGAGAGTGATTAATAGCAGCAGAAGTTAAATGTATAGGGCACAACGACGACCATAACATAAATGGCCAACATAATGGCTTGATTCAACATTAATTTTCATTAACAACATGGTGACAAACAAGTTATTTATATAAATTGTTTCATGATCAGCCCTGGAGAGTGAATAATAGCAGCAGAAGTTAAATGTATAGGGCACAACGACGACCATAACATAAATGGCCAACATAATGGCTTGATTCAACATTAATTTTCATTAACAACATGGTGACAAACAAGTTATTTATATAAATTGTTTTCATAATAGTTTCATGATCAGCCCTGGAGAGTGAATAATAGCAGAAGAAGTTAAATGTATAGGGCACAACGATGACCATAACATCAATGGCCAACATAATGGCTTGATTCAACATTAATTTTCATTAACAACATGGTGACAAACAGGTTATTTATATAAATTGTTTTCATAATAGTACTGAAAGAGCATTATCAGAAGCAAGTTATCATTGACATCATCCTCATAATGACACCAGAGTGTATCATATTTACTTATTTAGTGTTCTAATGTGTATAGCTCTACTAAATCAGTGATTAAAGGGTCACACGGCAAATTTTTTCATTTTTTATTCAAATTAGCCGCACAATTTATTAATCCAGTATCATTTGGACGTAGAAGTTGCTTGCATGTTTCTTATTATTATGCCATGTTTAAATATATAATTGAGGCAATATAATCAACAGTTAGTAATATCAACTTTTTATTTATTTATTTTAATTTTTTATTTATTTATTTTTATTTTTAATAACCCAACTGACTTAAAGCCATAATTTATTAACCCGATTGACTTAAAGCCATAATAAAGTAGAACACAAGTCCTGTTTCCGTAAGCGTTGCAACATCTGTTCCGTCAGCCACAACTTGCCATCCACCGTTAACCGTATCGCTTGCAGATTCCCACTACGACTCGCACTTCTTCTTCTGTAACAATGTGTAGCCAATCCACCATCTCAGACGTCAGTTGCTTAACGATCTTCTCACAAACTCTGGAGATACCACCAGCTCCTGCTGTCCTTATCTATTTTGCTGGTAGGTTCATCCAGTTCCTGCATCCTGAGTCGTCATCGGGCCCCTTGACTGCTTTACGGCAAATATGGGTCTGTGACTGTAGTTTAGGCATACTGTATTTCTGAAATAAATTGCTAAAATATTGAACCCTTGCACACTACATTAAATAAAACTTTTTATTTTCATGTGAACCCCATCAACTATTTGAACACTGTCATATTTAATCCAGTGTTCAATCCTTGCCTTGGCCATGCAATTTATCCCTGAGCAAGGGAATTAATCTGTGTTGCTTAGTACTGGTTCCACCCAGGAAGCCAATTTAAGTTGCAAGAACAGGTTTCCCAATCGATGTAAATTAATAATTTAAAGTAAACAAAGAAAGAATTCTTCTTCTTCTCGGTCATATTTAATCCAGTGTTCAATCCGTGCCTTGGCCATGCAGTTTATTTCTGAACAAGGGACCTAAGCCATGTTGCTTAGTACTGGTTCCACCCAGGAAGCCAATTTAAGTTGCAAGAACAGGTTTCCTAATCGATTTAAATTAATAATTTAAAGTAAAGTTAACAAAGAAAGAATTCTTCATTTTCTTTTTCTATGCACAAATGCACCCCTGGCACTTCTTCCCGGCAGCCTTTTTCCCTTTGCCTTAGATGGTCCTTTACTTGCATACATGCTCTTCGGCGGTCTTGCCGATTGTCGCTTAGGCATCTTGTATTACTGAAATAAACCGCTTAAATGTAAACACCTCGCATTTACATTCCAAATGCCAAGAATGCCAAGATGTCAACACATAGCATTTACATTATTATCGGTAGATATATAAATAGTGTTAAGCACATATGCATTTGTCTTATTACTAATGGTTGATTAGATTCCTAAACATACTATGGCATGAGAAAAAACAATGAAAACTTCACTTTTCATTTAATTACATTGAACTCAAATGCGTGAAATGGACACTTCAATATTGCTGGGTGTCCCTTTAAAATATTTCAAACAAATTAATAACAAAAGCATGTACATTTCCTGCTTAATAGTACATCTCTGCTTAATACAGTAAAACAAATACTATATATTCAAACCTCTCTTTGACCACTTAAATAAACGTCTCTTGATGTCTGTCAGTCGACAAAATAAGAAGAAACTCATTTCACAAAGGAACACTTTCACGCTATGCAAATGGAGTAATTACGGACAAGGGAGATAACTTCTATATGAATAGCATACATGACACTATAGAACTAAGGTCAACTGAATAGAAATACCACAGCCTGGTTCGTTTACCTTGTTTTTAACAACGAAACTGAATACTCTGTCTTCACGATCGTATTATACATCAACCAACGAGATGTTGGCACATCCACCAACGAGATGTTGGCTGAACAAAAAAACGCGAGACTGTTACAGATGACCTTCACAATGATTATTCAGTGCATACGTACCGACAGTTGTTCGTAGATTATAAACAATGGCCAGGTTATTGGTAAATAAATAATAAATATACCCCCTGATAAGTGAACGATTTAATGGTGGCATAGTTCCGCTCCAACGCCCTGATCAGCCCTGTTCACGATTTCGCCATGACGTGTTGATTTCCCCACGATCACCAGTTGAACATGTTCATAATTTGAGTGAATAAATCTCTATTAAATCAAAACCATCGAACATTTACTACTGCACATTTACGATCAATAATATCCGAAAATGAACAATATCAATTCCTAAGTAATTATTTTTCATAAATGAACACGACACATGCTAAAGTTTGCAATTTACATCTGATACCGCCTGCAGCAAATGGCCGCATCTTTAGAGACAGGTAATTGGTGTAGCGTACGATTTACACACTCATTAATAAACCAAAAACAAATAAGCAGGATTGCGAATTGTTTATAAAAATTATCAATCCCACTTAAATAAAAGGATTTATGTCGATGAACGACAAATCCCAATATTGTCTATTTGTTCTCTTGTAATTGCATACATTAAAGGAAAAAAGAACCCCAGAATTAAAAGCTAACATTTCTGATAGTGTTTCTTCTTTTCTTGCTTTACATCTCTGAAATGAAAATGGAGAAATAATTAGTAACATTTATGACAAGAGATATGATTTTAATTATGATATTGTTAATTATTCCCACATAGATGGGGATGTTCCCCGAGCTCTATATATGCCCAACATGACACATAGTTTTAGTTTTCTGTGGTGACGATGTGTGGGGTCAATTATTTTGTTTGTTTAAAATAATCTTGGACAAATACTTGTAAACATTTTATCAGCATTACAGAAACGGAGAGATGGAGTATTATTTAAAATGATGAAAATTGGTATAGATCAACTATATGTCGATTCCCGGCAAATGTAAGTCTGATAGTCAATATTCTCTTCTAAATACTATCTGAGATATGACCAGTTACAAACAAATCCCGGCAACTTTAAGTCTGATAGTTAATATTCTCTTCTAAATACTATTTGATATATGATCAGTTACAATGGTTGTGAGTGTTGTTTTGCGTCGGTAGAAATCATACGGATATAGTTTACTGACGATTTCCTATTTCGTAAAAGGCTGAGTGCAAATGTCAGATAATGACTTATTTGAACAATTACAATAAGAATATATTAGTGGAACTGATCTATCCACTACAAGACAAACACTTATATTTGAAAGTATACGTCTTCTCTAAGACAACATCGGCATGTTCATTCGAAAACACTACCGAATTAGTAAATATAGATATAAAATCGAGCAGGAAAAGCAGCTTTCAAGGACGACAGTTAACCACAAACACACAAAGAAACAAAGAACAAATTTAAAGATAAAGAAAAGGCCAAATAAGACATAACAAACGCAAAAGGATTGACAAACCTCACACTTACCCTACTGTCAACCCAAAAGAACGGGACAGTGTAAATAAAGAAATATCCGCCATGAACTATTCTCTAACCAACAAGGCAGCATTAACAGGCAATATAAGTAAAACACAAAGATGCTCGTGTATATTGCATAATAACTGTTATACTGTGATATGAATTATAAGTGCATTTGTCCGACAAGGTACGCTACCAGACTACCCTGGCACTGTATGGTTTCATCGAAAGTACCATGCCTTAGTATTGTGAACATATGCGGTACTTTAGAGGGTTTCTCTTCTTTGCATCGGTATACGTCTCACTACACACTCAGCTCCCTTGGATGTGGCTGTAGGATGATTCTAGACACCATAAACAGTAGGGGTGTGTTCCTCGGTTTGAGCTATTTAATAATTGCCCATGGATATTTCTTTCTTGTTGCAGGTGAGAAAACAATAGTGTGAGATTGGATGAACAGCGATTAGACGACACTGACAGCAAAATGTGACACATTTGTGGGTGCTTAAAATGCGTATGAACTTAGGTGCAAACTGTTTAGTGAAGGCGAAAAGAGTACCGTGCTGATACCACTCGGCAATAAAAAAAAAGTGGGCTATGTACCAGATTTCGTGGATTTTTATGAGCAAAAGTAACTGTATTTTCCAAAAAAATACTTTTAGACTGTAAATGCTTGATTCAGAATGGAAATTGGACTTTAATGCTATGGCCAACACAGTGTAACATCAAAGTTTGTAGTGAGACCTTGAAAGAACGTCAGCCAGACGCTTTCAGTACAGCTTTCATTGACACTGATCAATATTTCTGAGTTTCATGTTTTCTTCTGTGTGAAAAAGTTACTGAACATTTTATGATGAATTGCAATGTACTTCAGTTGGATTTGGCCATAAATTAGTGATTTTGCAAATGAAAATGGACCATTCTTTGATCAACATGGATTATTTTGTTTATGCTGTTTATAGTGAACTTCCAAATCACTTCCGTAATGTCGATATGGATTCCAGGCGATGAAACATCCTGATGAAATGCAATATAATGTGTTCAGTGCATATGTCAGTGCATACACTTTTGCATGCAGTATCAACTATTCCGCGAAAGATTGATATTCGATTGTATTTGCAAAAACAATGTTGTGCTTGCGAGTCGATAAATTGTTTCTGGAAGATTAGTTCTCGTCTTGGTTGGGTTCAAATGTATACAATGTACCGACACTATTCCAGGGACATGTTCACGGAAAGATCAGCTTCATATGACCTCTAACAGGTATGTTTTTGTATAGCAAATTATTTATTTCAGCTATTGACAATATTAGAAACATACCCCACCCACCTTCTTATGCAGTGCAACAAATTTCAAAACCGCTGTTTGGTGTGTCTTATTTGCCGAGAATGTTCATCAGATATGTTTATTAACTTAGTTGCTCTTCCTTGTTTGCATTGAAGTTGTCTGACAACCTTTTTCGAACTGCTGTGTCTTTCGGGAAGATTTGTCGTTTGCAGTTGCACATTTGTCGAGACACGGAATTGTTTCATGCTTGGTGTTAGCTGAATGAGGCGTTCCAGCTTTTAGCGTATTCATATTATTTGAGGCAATTTGTTCTCTAGTGATATTTTTTCATGCGCATTTCAGACAAATTTCGCGTCATGTCAAATAAAAAACCATGCAATACATTGTGTGTCTGTTGATACATAGGAAAAGCAAATTCCATACAAAACTTTAATGTCTTGTTACATTCTTCATCGTCTCTTTTTACGTAAATTAAAAAATGGCGTTAAAAGTGTTTTCGGTTCTGAATTCTGATTATAAATTTTATTTTGCACTAAGAAATAAAACTGTGCTAATATTAAAAAAAATGTACGCGAATTACATGTGTTCATTGAAATTCAAGTGAATTTCGCGTCATAATAAAATATTAAATTATGGATCTGTCAATCATTATTCACGGTAAAAATGGCCTGTGTCGCCTTGATATTTTTTCGAAGATCTGTATTGAATTTATTTTTGGCTTGTAGTATTGTGCTGCATTATGTATAGTATTATGCTGCAAACTTTTTCGCTCTGATCCGAATGGTCTGCATTCACATTCAATTTTCACTGCTTTAAGTAGGTGTTCAGAGTCCTCTGGAGAAACACCGCAGTCGGTCGCAAGCAGTTTATCACTGATTTTCATTTGGAACATGTTTTGTGACTACTGACTGACTGACTGACTGTAATTTGACTGACTGGACTGAACTGGACTGGACTGGACTGACTGACTGACTGACTGATTGACTGACTGTAATTTGAGAAGAATTCAATAACTATGTATAAAGTGCATAGAATGCGGTTCAATGCGATTAATTAACAGTTTCGATATAACACGGAACTGACAGACATTTTATGAAATATACCGATTGTTATAATTTCATAGACTTTTAAGCTAAACGCTGTTCCTGTACATTTGGTACCGTTATCTGTATTGTGATAATTCCGTTAAAACTAATCTGCATGCTGGTGGTTTTCGGTTTGTTTTCTGCTTTTCGCAAGTTTTGGTGTCATTTAGTGTTTCCGAGTTATCTCCACTGCTGGTTGTATTTATTTATTCCCCTTTTAAATCACTATTGTGTATATTTTCTGCTTTTGTTTTGTACAACAGCTAGGTTTTCAAATAGTAATAGTGACATTATTATCAAATTGTAATCATGTGCTATAAAGTAAAGGCCAGTTTATCTTTTTATACAGGAAGCTGGTAGAAGATGCTAATTTGAGAGTTGAAGGGAGGGCTTGTTTTATTGGAGCCATGCCTGTGATGACATCAACTTGAATGGTCTTTAATAACATTGTAGGACAGGTAATATAATTAATTATTTTTGACTAGAAAATATGTCTAACCACTACTTCTGTTTCAGAAAGCATCATTTAATAAAATAAATAAATAAAAAAAAAAAAAATCATTTATAGGCATAGGTGAACAATTAATAAATTAAGAAACACTGCCTGAAAGACAAACATCACATTTTTCTTTAGATTATATACATAACCAACACAAATCCTACAGAATTTAAGAACACAATCTCTTAGAATACAAAAATTACTGAATGTTTTCTACTCTTGATACAGATTAAAATTCCATGATTTTTTGCTCCATGAATATGGTGCGAAGCAAACTGATGCATGTTGCATTTTGAGCCGTAAACTCATGCAATCTCTGACAAAAGTATCTATAAATTATTTTGTTTGTTAGATAGTCATCTATAGTTGTTGCGGTTATGATTTTGAAGACATGCACACACATGAGCTCCCCTTAAAGGTCTCACTACACTCTTAGCTCCCTTGCATGTGACTGTAGAATGATTCTTACACCATAAAAAGTAGGGGTGTGTTCTTCGGTTTGAGATATTTTAATAATTGCCCATGGATATTTTCTTTTCTTGTTGCAGGTGAGGAAACAGTAGTGTGAGATTGGGTGAACAGCGATTATACGACACTGATAGCAAAATGTGACACATTTGTGAGTGCTCAAAATGCGTTTGAATTTAGGTGCAAACTGTTTAGTGAAAGCCGAAAATAGTACCGTGCCTGACACCACTCGCAATAAAAATAAAGTGGGCTATGTACAAGATTTTGTGGATTTTTATGAGCAGCAGTAACTGTATTTTCCCCAAAAAATACTTTTAGACTGTAAATGCTTGATTCAGAATGGAAAACTGGACTTTACTGCCTATGGCCAACACAGTAAAATCAAAGTGTGTAGTGAGACCTTATATATAGTATATGGGCAGATAACACTATTGAGTTGGGGCTTCTGATTGGTTGAACAAAGTATAGGGCATATAGTCAGATTGTAAGGTAATTTCTGATTGTATCACATTATTTTTCAAATCGTAACAAATCCTCATAAAACATCAACAAATTATATTTCCAACATAAAAGATGTTCATTTAGGATATTTTGACCGGAATTTGCAGTTGTTTGGGTACAGTTGTACAGAGGGTATATTTGAAAATAAAATAGAATTTCTTTACTGCAAATCTGGGGATGCCCACCTTCAGTAAAGTATTAGAGGCTGAAAGCATTACATTACCATTAATTTACTGGTCATTTTTGAGTGCCTCGAAAAAAGTTATTTAAAGTAAGTTAGTTTTGTTTCATCCGGTCAGATATAGGAATAGGGGCTGTAAGCCAAAAGGCTATAATGGAGGCCTATGGGAAATGCAATAGTGGTATCTGACCATATTCAAAGCTTCAATAGAGACGAAAGGATCGGCTGGGTAGGGATCGTAGTTAGAGAGCTTACAATGAAAATATAGTAATATGGTACTATGATCGAATGTCCTGTACAACATAGACACATGCAGCATAACTCTACACTGTTTTGAATTCTAACTCTAATAGCCAAAATGCTTGTCATATTCCCAGCATTCATACCCGAGGTGGTGTTCAAAAGCATAATGCTGCTCTTTAATATCAAACATTCATCTAAACTACCTCAGATGTTGCTTCCCAATGTAATTTTAAATACGGATTAGGTTATCCGCGTTTTACATATAGCCTGATATTATACATAGAGAAAAATACATTTAAGTCACGCGCATCAACAATGACGTCAATAGCGTCAACATTTGCATCACCTCATTGTGTAAACTAAAACATGCACAGCGTTAGTAATTGGCGACGTCAACGCACAAAATGTCAATGATCATGATATGCAAGAAATCATGGGTATCCGGTTCAGATAGGGAATGTTTGCACACCGGATACAGTTATCCGCGTTTTACATAGGAGATAGAAAGCCTGATGTACTACATGGGGAAGATAAAATTCCCTCGCTGATATCAACAATGACTTTTGCATTACGTCCTTGTGTAAATAAACATGAACAACTTTAGTAATTGGCTACGTCAATGCACAGAACGTCAGTGATATGCAAGAAAAAGATTCCATTATGGGTATCCGGTTCAGATAGAGAATTCCTACCCTCAAAATAACTGTCGGAACCTCGGCAGAGCCTCGGTTCTGATAAAAACAATTATACCTTGTGTTGGAATTCCCGATCTTCACCGGATACCCATGAAATATTCTGTATTCAAACCCTCGGTGTAACTGCTACAACGTATTCAGAAAAAGGAATTTGATCTACGAATTTGGTAAAGAAACAACAAAAAAACTTGCATACCGAATAAGGTGATCCGTTTTACATGAGTGGTGGGAAACCTGATCTTACACATGGAAGGAATTAAAAGCCGCGCGCTGAGATCAACACTGGCAGTCGCATAGCGGCATTGTGTACACGTTAGTAGTTTGCGACGTCAATGCGCAGAATGTAAAAAGAATAAATTATGGTATCCTGTTCAGATAGGGATATTCCAACCCTCGGTATAACTGTTTGATTTGGACCCGAGGCAGAGCCTCGGTTCCGATAAAACAATTATATCTCGTGTATAATTACGAATATTTACCGGATAACAATGAACAATTTATATAATCTTATAGTATGCGTCAATAGGACAGTTAGTAATGCAACGCACTTCGTGGCTATGGGCAGTCACTGAACTTCATTTTTCTCGTGTACGATAACTCCAAAACATAGTGGGATTCTATGATTATACTTGCTGAAACCATAAGAAGGAAAGTAGGAGTATCAACTTTTGTCTTTCTATGACTTTTGACTGTTACTTGTGATATGCAGGCTTCATAACCGCTGCTCCCAACTAAATTCCATTATGTTTATTTCTCTCTTCGGGGCATTTAATTTTATTAGATACTGGGACCATACGCCGTACGACATAGGGAAGCAATAAACTCCATGTCCACCGCCATATGAATGCCATTTTCGGGATGGTTAAAATTGTGTACTATTGATTTTATTAATAATGAGTTCTGCTAAACCCGGGGCTAGAGGGCGTGAGCGGTAGCTAGCATATTTCACTACCGCCCATGAACAGTCTCAATCAAACCGAGACTGCAATATTTCGTATGTGTCGTTTTCGGCCGTTTCCCAAGGTCCACTATCATACTTTTTGTTACTTCAAATATATATTAGTTATTTGAGATCAAAAGTATTTGCTGAATGAAAAATTGACCTCGGTGGTGGCCTACTTTACAATATTAAATTGAAAACAACATAAAACAGTAGACGAACAAGTCAGTTAGAGTGAGCTACATATTCATTTTTAAATACAGACAGGTGTCACATGACATGTATGCTTTTTGGCTCTCATTCTAAACTATATGTGTTAAAGACCATGAAATGACACGTTCAAAAATTTGAAAAATGGTCCTATAGAAATCACAGCACCCAAACGCAATAGCACCGCAGGTCCGCGATGTACCATCGCACAGAGTAAATTAACTGAAAATTACAAACCCAACACAAGTGATGAAGACAGGTTTTCCGTCTTGGAACGATAAGTAGGCAATATGATCTACTGGTTAACTAACACTATGTTAAAAATCAATGTAAAACTTACAAATAGTGCTTAATTTCATAATACGGTTACTAATTTTAAAAAAATTGTCCCTTAATTTCATTTATTCCTATATATTTTTCTTAAATTGTTGGTATTTTTATATAAATGTATATCTTTAAATATAACCCGTGTGAAATGCATTTGAATATGTGGTAGTTATTGAGCTGTCTGTAGACCCCACTACCCATTTCCCCCCCCCCCCTCACCCCACCCCCCCCACCCACCCACCCACCCACCCCAGGGGGAATTTTGTAGGGTATGATTTTCTGAAAGAACATACATTAAGCTTCAAAATGTGCCATCTGAGCGTTGGGGCTTTAGTGAGTTTTTGGGGAAAAAGTTACATTTTTAGACGAAAATCGCCGAAATCTGGAATTATCTTTTAGAAAAAGAATGGAATACATTAGAACCAATTTGAATAGAAGGAATCTCTCTTGGAACGCATCCCTACTTGTCCCACTATATACTTTATGGATCCGATACTTAAATATTGAGAATTTGGGTAAAAATTTAAAAAAAATGAATAAAATCGCTGATTTCTGTAATACATTTGGGGCATTTAACAAAAAATTAGAAATATATCTAATACAATATAAAAATGAAATATTGTAACCTTTTTAGGCAGGGTAAGGTCCAGTGATGAAATAGAAAAAAGTTCCAAACCGCATGATGTTTGGAAATGCCTTAATTTTAGGGCATACAATGTGTATTTTTGTCAAAAATCGCCGGAATCTGGAATTATTTTTCAAAATTAGTTTGAACATAAACTTATCAAATTGAAGCAATATAATGTTGTACAGCATATATATTCAAGTGTCTTCCCGCTCTTGCAATCAGTACTGTTATTCATTTGATCTTTGGAGATCTCTGAGCCCGATACTTATATTTAGTTATCGGTGGTACATTTTCAATTTCTTTTGTTTTCTTGCTTAATTTTTGATTCGGTGGTTCCACTACTCCAGCCGATAAAAGGCTCTGAGTATTGTTTAACCACTTACAGGATATGTTGTCTGCTTTTTAATTCAGTCTTTTGGCTGTTACTTGTGATACGCAGGTTTCATAACCGCTGCTTCCAACTAAATTCCATTATGTTTATTTCGCTCTTCGTGGCATTTAATTTTATTTGATACTGGGACCATACGCCGTACGACATGGGGAAGCATATAACTCCATGTCCACCGCCGTATGCATGCCATCTTCGGGATGGTTAAAATTGTGTACTATTGATTTTATGAATATTGAGTTAGAGACTAGAGGGCGTGAGCGGTAGCTATCATATTTCAATACCGCTCATGAAGAGTCTCAATCAAACCTAGACAGCAATATTTCGTATGATTCGTGCTTAGCCGTTTCCCAAGGTCCATTATCATACTCTTTTTCCTGGCATCATATATAACATATGTGCTCAAATATTGGCATTTTAGGGGAAAATGTTGGGAAAAATGACAAAAATCACTGATTTCTGTAATCCATTTCGGGTATTGGGTTAAAATTTAGAAAAATATTTAATACAGTAGAATAAAGACATATTGCAACATTTTGAATAGACAAAGGTCCAATAATTAAGTAGAAAAAGGTCCTGAACCATATGATGCTTAAAACATTGCCTTAATTTTCAGGCGAAAAATGTGTATTTCCGTCAAAAATCGACGGAATCGGGAATTATCTTTTGAAAATAGTTTGAACATAAACTTATCAAATTGAAGCAAAGAAATGTTACACACTATTCATATCCAAGTCATTTATTGTATCAGATATAATATATATGCTCAAGTGTTTATATTTTAGGGCAAAATGTTGAAAAAATGGCTAAAATCGCCGATTTCTGTAATGCATTGAGGTATTGAAGGTCCTTCAACGCTATTTCCCTCTATAAAACTGTATATAGCTCTATGTGCCATGTTCAAGACTCGAACTCGGGTAGCCCTCACCCTGATAAGGCCTAGGGAATGTGTACAACGCATATCGGGGACCTTTGCCGACGGCTGGACCGGTCCAGTTGTGTCACAAAATATGTGGATCGGTCAAGCGGAAATCGGCCGAGGGTCGTTCAACGCTGTTTCCCGATGTACATATATAACTATACTGTATAAAGCTCTAGGTGAGTTACGAGGTTCGAGACCCGAACTCGGGTAGCCTCCAACTGATACAGCCTAGCGAGTGAATGACACGCGTTGCAGGGACCTTTGCCGACGGCTGCTCACAAGTCCCGTTGTGTCACCTAACCTGTGAGTCGGCTCAGCGGCCGTCGGCCTAAGGTTGGTACACGTACATGTTCCTAAATGCTCTAAACATAATAGGCTTTCAGAAAAATAGGGTGTACATAATTTGACCCCTGGGGTGAGGGTTACTCCTATTAGCTTACAGTCTATTTTCTAATGTATCGGTATTATATATTTTTCTAGATTTTAACCCAAATAACCCCAATGGATTGCAGAAATAAATGATTTTAGTCATTTTTTCTAACATATTTCAGCAGATATGTTATATTGATGCAAGAAAACACTTGAATATGTATACTGTGCAACATTATATTACTTCAATTTGATAAGTTTTTGTTAAAACTATTTTCAAAAATAATTCCAGATTCCGTCGATTTTTGACAAAAATACACATGTTTCGCCTAAAACTTAAGGCATTTCCAAGCATCATACGGTTCGGGACTTTTTTCTACTTAATTAGTAGACCTTTGTCTGTCCCAAAATGTTACAATGTGTCCTTACTCAATTGTATTAAATTTGATTCTATATGTTAACCCAATAACCTAATGGATTACAGAAATCATTGATTTTTGTAATTTTTTCCAACATTTTGCCCTAAAATGCCAATATTTGAGCACATATGTTATATATTGTGTCAGGAAAACTTGAATTATGGATGCTGTGCAATATCTGTTGCTTCGGTTTGATAAGTTTATGTTCAAACTAATTTCATAAAATAATTCCAGATTCCGGCGATTTTTGATAAAAATACACATTTTGCGCCCCAAATTAAGGCATTTCAAAACGTCATGCGGTTTGGTACTTTTTTCTACTTAATCACTGGACCTTACCCTGCCCAAAATGTTTACAATATTTCTTTTTTCTATTGTATTAAATATATTTCTATTATTTAGTTAAATATCCCAATGTATTACAGAAATCAGCATTTTTATTCAATTTTTTAACATTTTTACCAAAATCTCAATATTTATGCATCGGATCCATAAATTATATGGTGGGACACGTAGAGATGCATTCCGAGAAAGATTCCATCAATTCATATTGGTTCTAATTTATTCCATTTTTTTCTAAAGAATAATTCCAGATTTCGGCGATTTTCGTCTAAAAACTCAACGTTTTCCCCCAAAACTCACTAAAGCCCCAACGCTCAGATGGCACACATGTCTCATTTTAAAACTAACTGTATGTTCTTTCAGAAAATCATACCCTACAAAATTCCCCCTGGTGGGGTGGAGGGTTTCTCCTACTAGCTCAGAGCCTATGGTAACAAAGGCTGTTAACTAGTAAGCTACCGTATTTTTTCTCACAATCATGTCAAGATCATCAAAAGACTGATACATGGTCATTAAATAAGTTATCTGATGTGCACGACCAATTATTAAAAGCACACTTTTATTACCTAGAGTAGGTTCTTAAAAACAGAGAAACTGAATTGTTATTCTACTTTCACATTTTTACAGATTCTATATTTAATATCATTGTAACTTGGAAATTTGAAATTAGATCACCAGCAGGTGACATTTTTAAATTACGTCAAGAGTAGTTCAAGGATAGGGCACATATCCATTATAATATATTAAAGCGAAATTCCGGTCATGTGGCTAAGGCGACAATATTGGTCCGAGCAGATTTTTCTTACACTTGCAAAGCTGCTGTTTTTTTCGACTGCAATACGATTTGTTTCAACACTCGGCGTTTAATGCCAAAGTTTCTCTGTGTCAACTAAAGCGCAGAGTAAGCACTGTCTCTTCTTTCAAAATTGGTGATATTTTATACTCTATTTAGCAGATACATTGTTGAATCACAATATTCAAAAGCCTTTCACAATAAACGTATGAGGACAAACAGTTAGTAAATTACATTCCTACTGTCTGGGATGTAGTACCAAGTGTGCTTTAAACGTTAGATAAATGGAAAAGTCACGACACCGTAGCTACATGTACGAACAGTTGCAGTTTTGATTCATTAACGTTGCATTATTGTGTACAAATCCCTATGCTATTATTAATAATTTCTTACTCAAAGTCAGACGAAGCATTTTGGTAAGCCTTGTTCTTCCATTGTGATACACATCAATAAGCTTTCATTAAATGTTCTGTCATCAATACATGTAAGGATTGCATTTAGCAGCATTTTTCTGCGATTACATATTCTGAAACGTAAAAAGGAAGAATGTACAATGTATATATTATCGTTTGGTATAAACTGCAGGTTGTTAGCTATTTAAACAGCTTTGGCCGCCTGTCATGTTTGTTATTATTTGCTTTGTTTAGCACTGACTTTATTAAAAACAATTTGCGAGTAAGACTAATGGTAACACCTTATACTATGCATGGAAATATGACAATGTGTTGTCAGACATCTGGCGGCATTGATCGCAATATACATTGACATCTTTGGAGATTACTTGATTCTACTGACTCATTATCATTATATATTTTATATAAAAAACTAATCCACATGTTGACCGTGAGTGGCGACCCGTGTCGTGTCGTTGGAGAAGGCAATTCTGGTTCTTGAGTGACGTGGAGATCTGGTAGTTATTTCCGCGTTACAACACATCACTTTGGTCAGGACTTCAACTAGACAGTCCGTCAGATTAGCCCGATCTGATCAAACGGTTTGTCACGCCAGCGATACGGGATCCTAGCTTCTTGTTTAATCCTCATCTCTCTCATTCCCTCTCGTTTAATATCTTACTCACCTTTTAGTTTGTCCTCTTTAAACACAATGTTGAAAGGATCCTTTATGGCGGTGGCGCTAGGGCTAATCATATATTTCTGAACGCTATACGGCTATACTCGTGCCACTTTTTGGCGGAACATACGTGCGGCTCTTCGACGTTTTGTTATGGGGTTATGTCCGCTGAGTTTTATGGAGGTTCTGATGCGTTAGTTTTATATGAGTATACTCTTCACGTATTCTTTGTATTTGTTTGATTCATATTTATTACAAGGTGAGCAATTACCAGAATGTATACACTGCTTCGCACCGTTGACGGTCAAACACATCGTGTTGGAATGTGTATACTTTGATCCTATGCTTAAATGGTACTACAATGTTAGTACTATAAAAGAGTTATTTGAAACCATAGAGTTTAGTCTTGTTTTAGATTTCCTGAAATAAACCATTATAATATGTTCTTATATATATTTACTTATTTGACGAGTATTTTTTGATTTACATATATAGTTGATATTACTACCATATCGTCTATTATTTGTAAATAGTTTTATCTTTGTATATTTATATTATTTTTAATTACTACTTTATTTCTTCATCTGCGCACAATATGACCTAGTTATATGTCGCCATGCCATACAACACCATTCATTCATTCATTCATTCGTTCATTCATTCTTCTGCGACATTAGGGCTATCACTATCTGACGTCTATGGTGATATGATTTACAAACTTAGTAAGAATCTTGGACATAATCACTTTCATATAATCGTGATTAAACTTATTAAAACATTATTTAAAAAGGTTATGACCCTATCATTTTGCATGTTTAGTGGTTGACCCATTTACAGTTTGACACTCTGTTTTTCTCTTTGATTGCGAGATGACCGGACATATTGTGGACACTATGATGACGTTTACATAAATCCTCAAGGTACGTTTGTGTTGTCTACCCGTAAGTGTTTGCTTACTTGTTGCTCAGGCTTCTGTCAATCATTGAGTACTTGTTTGATGATTTCTAGGCTTTTGTCTTTATATTCATATATACATGATACTTTTTGTTTTTCGTTTGTCTTACATGTAATAGATAGAGTCTAGTCTCAGCTCGTTGGCTTATTTAAACACCGAGATGGGTGTAGCCCATCGAGGTGTTTAAATGACCAACGAGCTGATACAGACTCTATCGTTTTTGTAGCATGGTGTTCTTAGTAGCACTGTGACGTCATAATGACCCTACTCTAAATTCCAATATCCGGTAGTTGTTGTACGGTGTACGCCCCTTTAGTTACCCTAAATTAAACGATTTAATGCTTTGCATTCATCAAAGGAAATTTCACCGACCATGCTACAATGCCTATTAATGCTGCTTTGTTTGTTAGAGAAAAATGAGGTCCTATAGAAACCACAGCGTCCGAACGCAATGGCATCGTAGGTCCGCACTGTACTGCAAACAAGGACTTGAAAATACAATGAAAGAGTCAAAAAACAACAGAAATGGTGATGAAGATATGTTTACGAATAATCGTCTGTTTTGATGGCTAACGGCAATCCAAAATGTGAGAACTATGGTTATATTATAACAACGATGTGTATCATGTTTCAATATTGACAATACAGTATGTATCTCGGGGCTTCGTTACTAATTAACTCCCCAACGATTTCATTTCTTATATCACCTACAGTTACAATTCATAACAGACTTGGAGAGGAATAGGTTAATGCAGCCGATTGTTTGTGGTGATCGTGTTTGCCAACGCTTATCTTATTAGTCTGCTACCAAAGATTTCTTACGGGAATGGTTTGTCCATATTTATTATAAGATGATAGCAATTTCTAAATGGTTTATATCAAACGAGACAGGGTGTATTGTTTACTCTTTTGGTTCAACACGTTTTTGAAGTTTTAGCGCTATGCAGGAGTTAACAGTAGATATACAAGTCGAACAGGAAATGTATCATTCATGCACCGCAGTCAACCAAAAACACGCAGAGAAACAAAATAATTACGAAGATGAATAAAAGGCAAGATAAGACATTACACATATGCATGGGTTGAAAATAGGGCTACCGCCTTGGAACGGTCAGTGGCAAAATGTTCAGTTTGGGTTTAAACCAGGTTCTAGTATAAACCAAACCTTACTCTTACCCTATTGGCATCCCAATAAAATAGGACATCATACATAAGGATATCGCGCCCAGGTTATACCCAGGATAATAGCGAGGATTGTGCGCATATAAAATCGATTCAAGCTTACCAGTAGGCCTTATTGTCTACTGACCGTTCCAAGTCGGTAACCCTGTCTTCACCACACTTTCTGTTGTTTTTTGTCTCTTCTCTACACAAGATGACCAAAATATGTTAAAAGAGATCTTGATTTACCCCACTCATTTCATTATGTATAGTATATTTTACCCGGCTGTTATATTTGCTTGTGTATACTGGAAATAGCATCTGCCATGCTAGAATCAAAATTACCGTTAACTCAAATCAAAATAATCTATCTCTAAGTGTGATATTTATATTTATTCAAATTACAAAAGACCTTTAGGTCCATGAGTACACAGGTACAACACAATACATTATATATACACACGTCAATAAATGGCAACATATAAAGTCTATTTTGTCACATATCATTTTTTTGTCATACATTTTCTCCATTACTCACTTACTAAGAAGTGTTTCAGTTCAAGATTCGTTCTCTTGGGAGAGTAAACGAGTGATTATTTATATATCACACAATATACAATAGATTATGATCAGAAGCATGTCGTGTTTTCAGCCCTCATGATAAAATTTCTGCCCATATGATCTCAAAATTGTGGCAAAGTGTTCGATATACCATTACTATAAATAAATCAAACCCTAGCCCTAGTATGTCGTACAATATACTAAAGAGGTCAGATGTGTAGAAATTATATCTCGAGGCTATAGACCTGAGGCACAGATTGGGTCTCAGGGATAATACAGTGGCTGATACGAAAACTGACATATAATAATCTATAATTAACAAACCTACATCAAAGTGCGGGGTTCATGATTGTGAACATGTATATTAAGTATCAAGGATTTATGACTAATGATTTTGGAACATCTTCCCACTTTTTACAACATCAACATACGCGTTGCGCGAAAATATGCGTAGATGACGCCAATTCGTCACCAGATGGAACCTTTAACACTTTTCACATTACATACGAAGTATATCCGGCAGTGTTGGCAAAGACTATATAATGTTAGTTCCTATTCGGTATATAATACACGCTATAATAGCAAGATATCTTTAACCGTTTACTGCAAAAGCAAATAAATTGCAATGTTTCATTTTACATGATCAGATAGGAACTGCATATTACTAATTCGATGAAACAAAACAGACCGTCACACCTCATACTTTATTTGCTGCATGCCTGTCACATTATTCATAAATATGTTAAAATAACCGTGATTATGATCTGTTTTATACAGGAATGGCATATTTACTGCCAACAGGCGACGGATATCATTGAAATAAATTCCCTTGCATTAATGGCGTTATATGCTGCACAAATACTTACTTAAAACAAATACAGTCAGTGTTCAGAGAGCCAAAAACAATAGCCCATTTCACAGGTACTTCGGAAATCTCCGTACAAAGTTCGGAATTTCAGTCACATGGCGCAAAGTCACATGACTTCAAGAACTAATCAGATGCTTGTAGTCATAACAGTATCAACACTCACAAATTAACTAGTTTCTGTCTTTATATATGCGTATTTGTTCGCTAAAACACCGCAATCGTTAGTGCTATTCTACAAAGAAGCCATCTTGACTCATTCCTTGGAAACTAGATCAGTTTTCAAGGCTATACGACTATACGAACACGTGTTGAATTGTTTACATTGGAGCATGTGCGCGAAAGTTGGAACCGGTGTTCATGTGCATATACAATCCCGTTTTTGAATTGTATCAACAAACACGCTTTACTTTTTGTTTTTCTACAGTGCCAAACAAATTAATAACATATATTTGTCATGCGTTCAAGTTATAGTCTGACATTCAATAAGATTTTTACATTGTTTTTAATAACATTGGCACCGTTACAATGAATATTTAATGTGCCTACCAGCGTTTGATTGGTCGACCTATTTGGCTACACGGAGATAGCTCGTTATTATCCGTGATCTTTCGGCAAATGTCGGGGTGAAATGGGCTATTGTATTAAATTATGTATCACTAACACGGGAAATTCTAGTGATAAATAACAATGCCTTGATTTTGAAAACCGATTAAAACTAATAGTTTACAGTCCAAATCATTTTTGATGGAGCTTTCCCATTTATATCTGTATAGTCTTTCAAAAGGAAAGTTAATTCAATATTAAATAAATAGTAACTCTACTTCAAATTTTCGAACACTTGTTCTTTTTCAAGAAAAAGCACAGAAATACAACTTTTAAGTAAAATCCATCTTGTTGTTTAAATGGCTGACGTTATGATGAAAAATATACCATAACGACGTCACGTCATTTCCTATGTGACGTTAGGCAAATGACGTGACGTCGTTTCCCGTAACACTCCTTCTACTTTAACACAAACCGATTTCATGAACATTATACACTAAATATTCATAGAAGTAATGAATTCAATTTAAAATTGTCTCTCGGTATTCTTTAAAGAGTACTCTATAAATTCATTTTATAAATAGTTATATAAAATTAAATTATGTTTTTCACTAATTCCTGTGAGTTAATAGTTTATCTTGATGTTGCAGCCTCTGGGAAATTTTGTGTCTAGTTTTTTTATCCACTTATCTTCTATCATGTGTCTATATGTTCGACCTTCACTGAAAACTCGCTGTAATACCGTTACTCCCAAGTTTATGTCTTTATGACCCTGAAAATGTTTCATTATGGGTTTGTCTGTCTGCTGGCGTACATCTCTAAGGTGTTCTTCTATCCTCTCCCGTAGTGACCTTTCAGTCTCACCAACATATACCGTTACACAACAACGTTTACATCTTAAACCGTAGACTAGATTTCTGTCTGTGCATCTCTGGAACTTAGCTGTAGGGTAGCTTCTACTTAATCTGGTATCCGGAATATCTTCCTCGGTCAACCTGCTACAGACTATGCATGAGCATTGATTTGTTTCTCTTCTGCAAGATGATTCAAGTCGAGCTGTCAGTGGGATTCGAACCTGCAGCGGTGAGACGCAACGTAGTTAACCACTCGACCACGCAGACGCTATAGTCAGCATTGAAGCGCAAAATCCACTACCCTGATACTTGTTAAAAGGAATATTGCCACGAACGTAACGAGTGATTTGGAAGTCCTAAATTTTGCATACGCATTTACAAGTTCCGTTTACCTCCAATGTAACCGTAAACGTCAGAATTCGCTCATATTGAAGTGTAATAAAGTCATATTGGTGTGTATTGTATACTCGTTCGTGATTGGTGCACTTTTTTGTTCATGTCAAAGAAAGTACTTCAAGTGATGTAAACAATGTTGATTTCATTGTGATAATTCCCACGATGCATCGACAATATGTTTTTTCATATAAATGTTTTTTTGTTGAAAAGTATATGTTACAACCTATTTTCTTGTTCTAATTTAAAAATGCGTATGCATTAGATTAATATTGGGAAATATGCACTCGTTCTTTCGAGCATAATTATTGCCCTCCTAAAGTCGCGCAATATTAGGCAAATACCAATCTAATAACATATACTTATGACGGTGACCCTGGGTTGCTCACGTTACTCATCAGCCCCGAAAATGTTGTAAAAGCGACCGACTCGTATTGTCAGTTCACACATTATCTCTGTTCGGCTTACTGCGATAAGAACTATCACAACCTTACTTCTATGGTGATGTGATTTACAAACTACGTAAGATCCTTGGTCAAAATCACTTTCATACAATCTTTATTATACTGGTTTAAAGGTTTACCAAAAGAGGTGATGATTTGGTATGAGGTCATACAAGTTTTTACATTTACAGTTCGCAACTATGCTTTCCTTTTTTGATTGTGGGATGACCGGACATATTGTGGAATCTATGATGACGTCTACCTATGTCTTGAAAACGATGTGGACGTTTAATGTTCGTCTCCATGCTTGTTCTTAAGTGTTGCTCAGGCTGCAGCAAAGTCGTTGAGACCTTGCGTTCTATGTTGTTGTTTTTTTTGTATTCTTTTTTGTTGTTGTTGGTTTTATATATTCTTATAATGTATAATTATATGTTCATTGCAATGATTTACCGAGATTTCTGAGATACGGAAACGTGATAATACCCTCTGGAAAAACTTTCCAAAGGACATATTTCAAGCTAGCCGTATGTTACTGAACTTTTTGCCACTGACCTTTCCGATGCAGTACCTCTATTTCCAACCCTTTTTTGTTTGTAATGTCACATACCTTGCCTCCAACGTTTCCTTGTAACTGTTGTTTGTTTAGATGCGAGTTTTGGGTTGAATGTTGTCCATGAATGCTACATTTCTTCTGAGACTTTTGGATCTACGTGTACAGTGTGGCAAACACGGACAGCCTTAGTTATCCCGTGTCTAATATCTAACTTACTTCATGTGTTAGACAAAAGCATTTACTTGCGAATAAATGACGACACGTTGTTAACACTTTAACGTCATAATACCCGTGTTGCGACCATTGTTACACGTTTAATAGTTAGCATTATGGCATATTTTGGTTGGTCCTCTCTGTCAGTAATGATTGAGACTTCGCCTTTCCTCAATACCACTTATCAATATAAACCTTTGCTATTACTTTGCCAGTCCTTACTGTCACCCTTTATTATGCGTGTGCATACCTCAATGCCATCCATTGTTATGACGTTTGCCAGTACTCAACAGCGCCGCTTGTTTTAAGTCTGCATCCGTGGAATCCATTTTAGGACTTGCCGAGTCTTAACGTCATCCCCTTTTTACATGTTTTAGGTCTTAATGTTATCCCTTGTTCAGGGTTGTTTCTGCCTACATGTAGCCAAAAGTGCAGGGATCTACAATTTTAGATTTTATTTATTTTATACCTCCTTTAATATTCTGATGCTGTGAAAATAACATCTCACGGGTTAAAATGTATTGTTAAATGGTGGAATAGATTACATGTTACTTATTAGGATTTATATTTTCTATATAATCGTTTATAATGGTGATACTATACAATTTGCATTGAATCTACATAAAAGGAAAATAAAGTCCAGACATAACGATTTGTATCACTATAACTGGATACCTAATGGAATGATATTGCTTGTAAATAATGTATCATAGCGACCTGAGTAAATATATATAATAATATGGCGTTAGGTATATATAACCTTCTTCTGGAAACTGAAACATATAATAGAAACAACATTCGAGTAGCGAGTGACGGCGATGTTTCGTAAGTTAAACTATAGACTGTCATATTGTATATATTATGTTTGAGAAATGTAGCGGTCTTTGGCAATATGCACTTTACTTGGATTTGTTCATTGATATTATATGTGGAAAATTTGTTATGTTATATCACATAGAGCACGGTGTGCAGCATACAAGAAATAAAAGGAAAATGTTTCTAAATTAGTTCATTACATATTATATAACTGCCTGACTAGTTAGCTAAGATCTCAAGTATGACTGCAATCCACGCTGTGAAGGCTCAATGTTTTTGTAATTCCAAAAATCTAAATTAGGTCCAGTATAAGAAGTTTCTTTGGATACATTTGTATTAACGAGACATATAAATGCATGCGAGGTGTTGCACATTATATCATTATATTACCTCTCATTAGCACTCACAATAAAACCGAGATGCTATTTTTCGCTGTTCTTGTTTGTGTTTGTTGCTTCCAAGGGGTCGTCCCTTTTTCAGTCGTTATTGATTTTCACTTTATTTTATTTAGTGCTGTGTTCCGGCTTTAAAATGTCGCCTCGACTACACATCAGTAGAGTTGTTAATGGTCCTTTTGGGATCATCAAGCAGACTCAATGTCGCCTCGACTACACATCAGTAGAGATTACTGGTCCTATTGGGATCATCAAAAAGACTCTTTTGGTTTTGAAGATGAATGGCCACCCTTTTTGTAGTACATGTATTACCAATTAACAAATTTAACTCTTAAACATCATATGAACATTTCTTGATAGTGCCGTAGAGAAACATATATTTAAAACCGCTACTAAGTTGTTTGTAAAAATAAGCAATATTTGCATGACGTCGATAATACTTTTACCACTACGTGACTGCACGGGGCAATGAGGTAATGTAAAATCTGAATTGTATAGCTAAACAAATATTGTCAATTATTGATAAATACATTTAACTGTGGATTAATTTACCTGTTCAAAATTGTCTACGTCATCAGATAAAATCTTATTCTCGCTTTTCACAGATATAGCAATGTGTAATTGGTAAATATCTATTGTTGTGTATTGATTTCAGTTTAAATAAACATAAACATGTTCATGAAACAAAACATGGCCGGAGAACTTTAAAATAGAATGCCACTTTGATCGATGCTAGGGGACTTGAGGTGTGTTGCACAATATATTACCTGTCATGAACAGAAACAATAAAACCGAGTCATTTACATTTCTCTCTTGTTTGTGTTTGTTTCATCCAAGGATTATCTTTTCACTAGTTATATAAGTGCAGAAGAATTGGCTTATGTCAGTTACAGTATTTAAGCTAACCATAAAGTGACGTGATATCCAATTTTCTATCACGTACATTTGACATGCAACTAGGTTATTTGTTTATATTTACATGTATTATTTCTTTATTTATTTAAAGGCATATGCTTTTCATTGATTTACTTCTAATGGTATTTGTTTGAAGTATAATACTTAGAACCATATTCTTTATATCAGTACCAGGTGTATTTGTCTTATTTTTTCTATTCATAATCGCCAAACAATACTGTGTAATTATGTGGCCATAAGGACACTGTTAGTGTGTCTTCAAGACCTAATTCACAGGTACCCAGTCCTCGCTAGGGTCGTATCTCTCAGATTCAGGAGAAAATCTCGTTAGAGTTTTCTGATGCCCATTTCATTAGTTTGTTTAATTTCTTTAATTTACGTCATTTGCTATTAAATGTCTTACAGAGACAAACCTTAATTTTTTGTCATATCAGTTTGTATTTTAACAATTGATTAACCAAACTATAGGTGTATACTGGGTAATATTTCTCAATAACCTTGACCGTTACGGATCATTAATTTCACACATTTTACCTGAATTGCATTTGCATTTAATACTTGTTTTTTCCGGAACTAAATACACAAGATCAGCCGGTCTTAAAACATGCTTCTATATAATGTACATGTATAAGCGGTAGCCCTATTGTCAACCCTTTCGTGTTTGTGATGTCGTTTGCATTTATTATTGCTTAAGCCTTCTTGTTTCTGTGTTTTGTGGATGACTGTCCTCCTTGAATGCTACTTTCCCTGTCCGATCTTTTTATATTTCTTTTTTATATAGCGAGTAATTTGTCAGACTTATAATTGCTTTACCACAAATGCTGTTTTATTTGTGTGTTGTCAATTCGGTCAATAACATTGCACTTGTATTGGACGTTGGTTTGTTTTGTATGGGTTTTACGTAATGCTAGCATATTTGAGGCCATATATGTTTTTTGTGGTAGTCGCAGACCACCCCATTTCTCCTGGGTAGAAGCTGCACTGTATACTTTTCGCCATCTGTAAGGATCGACATTTTCTCACTTACAAGTTGAGCTACCAGTGGGATCACCTACACGTTAAGCTTCCAGTTGGATCGAAACAGCAGCGGTGAGAGTCGAGAAGGTTTAAAACACAACGTCGTTAAACCATCGGCCCCCCTGTATACATGTACTACGTGAATGTTATTATGTACATGTTATCATGTAAAACGAAACCACGATAATCATCTCAATGTATGAGTCTATCGGAGATGAATGTATTAATAATTCATGTAATAGAATATTGTTGTTAACTTCGGGAGAAATAATAAGAAAAGTTCATGGAATAACGCCTATAATGGTCATATATCAAATTATATTAGCTATACAATATCGAGTATCAGACACAAAGAAGTCAGAATTGTGTGTGCATCGCGATAAAGAATTGCAAATCGATGCTAGCCACTGACCTCTTCCCACTCATATATTACCCTAACATCACTTCTACTGTTCCACTAAATGTTGTACAAAAGTTCAAGACGTACTTAATAATAAAACAGAAAATAATAGATTTCATGTACATATAATAATGTAATATTCCTTTAGACGCTATATTATATAAGTTATTATAAACAAAAGTAAAATATTAATTAATATTAAGCGAGTACGAGAACGGATAATTGTATGAGGAATATAATATTTACACATGTGTCACATTATTGCATTTGCCCAGATATAACACCATTAAAATGTATACATTTCAAAATATTCAATGATAAAACAATAATAAAACATTCAATGCATTTACCCAGATATCAAAATATTGCATTTACAAAGAATGTATCACACTATGTATAACAAGAGTATGATAATGGACCTTTGGAAACAGCTGAACACGACACATACAAAATACTGCTGTTTCGGTTTGATTGAGATTGTTCATGGACGGTAGTGAACTATGCTAGCTACCGCTCACGCCCCCTAGCCCCGGTTTGAGCAGAACTCAATATTCATAAAATCAATAGTACATAGTACATAGTTGTAACCATCCCGAAATTGACATGCTTCGCATAAGGCGGTGGATATAGAGATTTACCTCCCACATGTCCCGCGGCGTATGGTCCCAGTATCTAAAAATATACTATGCCCCGAAGAGCGAAATAAACAAAATGGAATTTAGTTGGGAGCAGCGGTTATGAAATTGCATATCACAAGTAACAGCAAAAAGACTAAATTAAAAAGCAGACAACATATTCTATGAGTGGATAAACAATATCCAGAGCCTTTTATCGGCCGGAGTACCATTGAATCGAAAATTAAGTAAGATAACAAAAGCAATTGAAAATGTACCACCATTAACTAAATATAAGTATCGGGCTCAACGATGTCCAAAGATCGAATGAATAACAGTCCTGATTGCAATCGCGGGGAGACGTTTAACTGCCGCCACACTGCACTAGCAATGCCACTGTGCTATACAAAAGAGTATGATAATAGACCTTTGGAAACGGACGAAAACGACACATTTGCATTTACCCAGATATCACAATATTACATTTACTTAGATATCATATCGATAGATTTAAAAAGATATCACAATATTGCATTTCCACAAATATCAAAATATTGCATTTACCAAAATAATCCAATATCGCATTTACCCAGATATCATGCATTCACCAAGATATCACAATATTGCATTTACAAAAATATCACAATATTTCATTTACAAAGATATCACACTATTGCATTTACCCAGATATCACAGTATTACATTTAACCAAAAATATCCCATTATCGCATTTACACCGATGTCAAAATATTGCATTCAACAAGATATTATGAAAATATTTCATTCAACAAGATATTATTTGAATATTGCATTATTCACAATACTGCATTTACCCAGATATCACACTATTGTATTTACCCAGATATCCCAATATTTGATTTATCCGGATATCGTAATATTACATTTATCCAGATATCACAATGTAGCATTTACGTAGATATCAAACCTGACCAATAGATTCCGACAAGTTTACTACTATTCCACTCTCTGTTCATAATTCCTCTAAAGCATCTACCACCTCCCAAACTGTGGTCCTTTAAAATAAGCCTCCTCCCAAACCTCTTGTGGATTTCAAACCTAACACTCCTTCAACTATATCCTCAACACATCCTACAACTACAGCATCTACTTCATCTACTTCATCTACTTCGAAATCGATAGATACTGGTGCAACCAAGAGTCCAACAAATCCGACGAACTCTCCGACCTTGCAGAACTGCTGCCACGGACGTGACAGCAAGAAAAAAGAAACCTCCCGGGTTAGGGAAGCAGTCAAACGTATCTGGTGATCCGATTGTACTGCACAACAAATATGGAGACTTGGAGATGGAGGTTGATGATCCAGCATATCTGTCTCCAAAATCTCCAAAGTCTCCAAGATCTGCCAAGCCCAAAGGCCGTAAACCCGTACTTCCGCCGTAGTCACATATACACCAAATAAGGTTATTCAATGGAACTGCCGAATTATGATGAAATCAGCTTACTTTTAAATAAACATAACCCTGTTTTATCTTCAAGAAACTTTCTTGAAGACTAGTGATAGGATGGATATCTTTTAAAAACTATTCATTATATATTAAATTTGTGATACAAATGATAAAGCCGCTGGATAAGTTTCGATTCTTGTTAATCGAAACATTCCTCACAGAACTATTGCACTGACAACTGATTTACAAGCTGTTGCGGTCAATATTACGACGCACAGAGTTATAACAATATTTCTCGAAAATATATGCCCTCCACTTCTCGAAACACGGGCAACGATGGAAACTTTGCAAAGCTGATTGGGATGCGTTTCAATCTCTTTGTGAAGAACAATTAAAGCCTTCCAATTTCGAGGATGTCAAAGACGCAACTACTCTTTTTACCAAAACGCTTCTTCATGATATAGTTTTTCAAACTATTCCAAACACCTCGGCAAATCCAAAACGCCCACATAAACAATAGTACGATGATGAATGCAAGCATGCAATCAGAGAGTGTAAAGCTGCATTGAATGCTTTTAACATGCGGCCAACTCAAAATAATTCAGATTATTTTAGAGTTTTTCGTTCTAAAGTCTATCTTGCTACTAAGGATAGCAAGAGGAAATCCTGGAGATCTTATGTCTCTAGGCTTAACTCTCGCTCATCTCTAAAGAAGACGTCGGACATGGTCTGGCAAATAAACGGTAAAAAAGAGTATGATAATGGACCTTTGGAAACGGCCGAGCACGACACATACGAATTATTGCTGTCTCGGTTTGATTGAGACTGTTCATGAGCGGTAGTGAAATATGCTAGCTACCGCTCACGCCCTCTAGCCCCGAGTTGAGCAGAACTCAATATTCATAAAATCAACAGTACACAATGTTAACCATCCCGAAGATGGCATGCATATGGCGGTGGACATGGTGTGTAACGCTTCCCCATGTCGTACGGCATGTCCAAAAGCAGACAACATATCCTATGAGTGGTTAAACATACCCAGAGCCTTTTATCGGCCGGAGTAGTGGAACCACCGAATCAAAAAATAAGTAAGAAAACAAAAGAAATTGAAAACGTACCACCGATAACTAAATATAAGCATCGGGCTCAGCGATCTCCAAAGATCGAATGAATAACAGTACTGATTGCAAGCGCGGGGAGACGTTTTACTGCCGCCACACTGCACAAACAACGCCACTTTGCTATAAAAAAGAGTATGATAATGGATCTTTGGAAACGGCCGAGCTCGACACATACGAAATATTGCAGTCTAGGTTTGATTGAGACTGTTCATGAGCGATAGTGAAATAAACTAGCTACCGCTCACGCCCTATGTAGGTCATAGTTGTGTAAATCATCTTAAAACTGATAATGGAGATATAACATCAGTCAAAGATATTACAAACACTTTGGCAGACACATTTTCAAAAAAACTCTTCTTCTGAAAATTGTCAACCAAATGTTCTAATAAAGAAGAAACTAAAAGAACAAAAGAAGCTGAATTGCAAGTCGAAACATCTGGAGAAATACAATAAACTGTTCATTCTGAAAGAACTTCGAGAATCCCTTAAAACGGTTCATGATACATCAGCTGGTCCTGATGATATCAATTATTAAAACATTTACCTGAAACCTGTCCCTCTACCCTTCTTGATATATTTACTAAGGTTTGGCCGACAGGAAACTTCCCCGATTTTTGGCGGGAAGCAATCGTTATTCCAGTTCCTAAACCTGGAAATGATCATACGGACCCAATAAATTATCGCCCTATTGCTTTACCGAGTTGTATATGTAAAACCTTGTAACGAATTATTAATGAGAGACTCGTTTGGTACTTGGAATTCAACAAACAGACAATCTCATTCGATTTGAATCATTTATTAGGGAAGCTTTCATAAAGAACGAACATCTAGTCGCTATATTTTTTTGACTTGGAGAAAGCTTATGATACTGCATGGAAGTACGGTAGTATGAATGATCTTAATGACTTGGTCTTAGAGGCCGATTACCAATTGTATAGAGAATATCTTATATGTTAGACAGTTACGTGTCCCACTGAGTTCAACCCTCTCTGATATTCATGAACAAGAGATGGATCTGCCACGGGGAAGCATACTCTCTGTCACCTTTTTTAATATAAAAATTAACAGTTTAGTTAAACTAATTGTATACATTTTTGTCAACTATGTTAACATCATGAAGACCCTCATCTAACATATGTTGTCTCATAGACGGGACAAATTACCCTTTCTGTAAACCATTAAATTACAATCTAACCCTTCAAACCCAACTTTCGATAATGTTTTTAATCCTAGTTATAAACTCCTTTTTAATGAAAACCGAAGGCCATTCGATCATTTGGTCTTCGTTTTAAACCAAGATGATCGACGTAATTTAATTGTCAAGTACAAAGTAGCACAAATTCCACCGTGGACTTTGGGAACACCAACAATTTTATTTGATCTTTGTAATAGTAACAAATCCAGTACAGATCCTACTATCTTTGAAAGCAAATTTAATGAAATTAAATCGAGATACAGTAACTTTCAACATATATACATATGGTTCCAAAGAAGGAGATAAGGTAGCTGCAGCAGTTGTTGTTCACAAACACAGTATAAAGAGACACCTGCCTCGCAAGGCCTCTATCTTTTACCTTAAACTACATTCAGGAATCGGACGATGATAATTTGGTAATCTTTTCTGATTCCCCTTCATCTCTTCAAGCCCTGGGTAATATGAAACATGATAATCCAGTTGTGCTTCAACTTTTAGAAAAATACAATTCTCTTATAGTCGATAATGTTATCATTGTCTGCTGGCTGCCATGTAGGAAAACGTGGTAATGATAGAGCTGATAGTCTGCTAAGGCATCATTAGGTGTACATATGTCTAATGCCAAATTACCTTATACTGATTTTAAAAGTAGTATTAACATATATATTCGTAACTCTTGACACGCCACTTGGGATTTGTCAGTGGACAATAAACTCCATTCTATTAAACAGTTACTCGGAGAATGGCGTCCTTTTATTAGACCCATTCGTCGAGAAGAAGTTGTCCTAACCCGGCGCAGGATATGGCATACACGTTATACTCATTCATATTTATTACAAGGTGAGCAATCACCCAAATGTATACCCTGTTTTGCACTTTTAGCGGTCAAACATATATTTCGGAATATGTAATCTTTGATCCTATGCGGCAGAGGTACAACCCTGTTAATACTATGAAAGAGTTATCTAATACTATATAGTTTAGTCTTGTTTAAGTTCTTCTGAAAAAAAATCAGACTTTATAAATCATTATAATATGTTCTTATATATATTTACTTGTTTACATACCCGTTGACGGGCATTTGTTGATTTACATCATTACATAGTTTATATTATTACCAAATCATCCCTTATTTGTAAACAGTTAAATCTTTATACATTTACATTAATTTTTAATTAATACTTCATTTCTTCTTCTTTCATCAGTTTTTGCGCACAATATGACCTATTTATGTGTCGATGTGCCGTAAACACCATTCATTCATTCATTACGTAGATATTACACAACTGCACTGACCCATATATCCCAATATTGCACTTACCCAGATATCACAATATACATTTACCTAGATGTCCTAATATAACATTTACCTAGATGTCAAAATATTGCATTTATCCAGATATAGCAAGATTGAATTTACCTAGATGTCTTAGTATTACATTTACCTAAATATCCAAATATTGCATTTACATAGATATCACAAGAGTGCATTTACCCATATGTCTGCACTGATTTGTCTACATAGCTTAATATTGCATTTAGACAGATATCACAATAATTGCATTTAATTGATCACATTTACACATATATCAAAACGTTACATTTCCCCAGATATCACAATATTGTAATAATAACTTTTTTTACTTACTCGATATTACAACTGTTCATTTACACAGATAGTAAAGTGTTAAGTTTACACATATTTACTGATATTATAATTATATTAACATACTAGATGCTGAACGAACACACTAAACGATTATGGCCGCAGGTTTTCTGTGGTGGTACATTAACTTGTACCATGGTACATTAAATTGTACCAAAGACTATCACCCAGCTTGAAGTACGGACCGGTAAAGAACTTTAGAAAAATATGGCACAGAATGAGCTGGTTTTCTAAGCATCATTTATATCTCGCTCTGGATAACCTCAGATAATGCGTTGTCATTTGTATACAGTCGTGTTATAACTGGTATGCTATTCTGTATGTGTAATGATTTTAAACAATTCGTCGGAAACTAGTTTCATTTAGTCTAAAACTATGTAAGTGTTTCAAAAATTCGTTTCTTTTGTGAGTAAATATAGCCTTCGGATCCATGTTTTGTTTTATATAAACTATGGTATGACTGTTTTAAAATCATGTTATATGCTCATAGAAGTCAGAGCCCTTTCTGAATTGGTATCATGAGTTTGATAATCAAATGAGAGCATTGATGTCAGTTCAGTTTGGTACTGGTGCGTTCATGCCAATACTTCACTTACAAAAGAATCTACCAGAATTCACAAATATTATATACGAAACTAAGTCAATGGTAGTTAATAATTAATGGCACAACCAATCCTGATAGTATGAGTAATAATTTGTGTTTCGGTATTGTGTTTCATTCTATCCTGATAGTATGAGTAATAATTTGTGTTTCGGTATTGTGCTTAATTCTATCCAGATAGTATGAGTAATAATTTGTGTTTCGGTATTGTGCTTCATTCTAGCTGATAGTACGAGTAATAATTTGTGTTTCGGTATTGTGCTTCATTTTATCCTGATAGTTTGAGTAATAATGTGTGTTTCGGTATTGTGATTCATTCTCAACTGATCGTATGAGTAATAATTTGTGTTTCGGTATTTTGCTTCATTCTACCCTGATAGTACGAGTAATAATTTGTGTTTCGGTATTGTGCTTCATTCTATCCAGATAGTATGAGTAATAATTTGTGTTTCGGTATTGTGCATCATTCTATCCTGATAGTATGAGTAATAATTTGTGTTTCGGTATTGTGATTCATTCTGTCCTGAAAGTTTGAGTAATAATTTGAGTTTAGTTAGTGTGATTCATTTTATCGTGATAGTATGAGTAATAATTTGTGTTTCGGTATTGTGCTTCATTCTATCCTGATAGTATGAGTAATAATTTGTGTTTCGGTATTGTGCTTAATTCTATCTTGATAGTATTAGTAATCATTTGTGTTTCGGTATTGTACTTCATTCTGTCCTGATAGTTTGAGTAATAATTTGTGTTTCGGTATTGTACTTCATTCTATCCTGATAGTTTGAGTAATAATTTGTGATTATTGTGCTTCATTCTCTCCTGATAGTATTAATAATCATTTGTTTTTCGGTATTGCACTTCATTCTATCCTGATAGTATGAGTAATAATGTGTGTTTAGTTATTGTTCTTCATTTTATCCTGATAGTATGAGTAATAATTTGTGTTTCGGTATTGTACTTCATTCTATCCTGATAGTTTGAGTAATAATTTGTGATTATTGTGCTTCATTCTCTCCTGATAGTATTAATAATCATTTGTGTTTCGGTATTGTCCTTCATTCTATCCTGGTAGTTATAATTTGTGTTTCGTTATTGTGCTTCATTTTATCCTGATAGTATTAATAATCATTTGTGTTTCGGTATTGTCCTTCATTCTATCCTGGTAGTTATAATTTGTGTTTCGTTATTGTGCTTCATTTTATCCTGATAGAATGAGTAATCATTTATATTTCGTTAGTGTGCTTCATTCTACCCTGAAAGCATGAGTAGTTATTTGTGTTTCGTTATTGTGCTTCATTCTATCCTGATAGTATGAGTAATAATTTGTGTTTCGTTATTGTGTTTCATTCTATCCCGATAGTATGAGTAATAAGTTGTGTTTCGGTATTGTCTTTCATTCTGTCCTGATAGTATGAGTAATAGTTTGTTATTCGGTATTGTGATTGATTCTATATCCTGATAGGATGAGTAATAGTTTGTGTTTCGGTTGTTTGCTTCATTCTATCCTGGTAGTATGTGTAATTATTTGTGTTTCGGTATTGTGATTCATTCTATCCTGATAGTATGAGCAATAAGTTGTGTTCCGGTATTGTCCTTCATTCTATCCAGATAGTATGAGTACTAATTGGTGTTTCGTTATTGTGCTTCATTCTATCCTGATAGTATGAGTAATAATTTGTGTTTAGTTTTTGTGCTTCATTGTATCCTGATAGTATGAGTAATGATAATTGTTTCGTTATTGTGCTTCATTCTATCCTGAAAGTATGAGTAATAATTTGTGTTTCGTTATTGTGCTTCATTCTATCCTGATAGTATGAGTAATAATTTGTGTTTCGTTATTGTGCTTCATTCTATCCTGATAGTATGAGTAATAATTTGTGTTTCGTTAGTGTGCTCCATTCATTTGTTTCCGTTGTTGTGCTTCATTCTATCTTGAAAGTGTGAGTAATAATTCGTGTTTCTTTATTTTGCTTCATTCTGTCATTGTAATATGAGTAATAATTTGTGTTTCGTTATTGTGGTTCATTCATTTGTGTTCCGTTGTTGCGCTTCATTCTATCCTGAAAGTTTTAGTAATAATTCGTGTTTCGTTATTTTGCTTCATTCTGTCCTGATAGAATGAGTAATAATTTGTGTTTCGGTATTGTTCTTCATTCTATCCTTATAGTATGAGTAATAATGTGTGTTACGGTATGGTGCTTCATTTAATAAAGCGTTAAATCTGCTCTAAATCGAAACACATACATGTACATGTATTACTGTTTTCATTGTTTGCTGCAGTTTACAGCTTAGTTCCTTTAGATTCATGATCCATTGCTTTATTATATAACACATATATATTAACAAGACGTCAGAAAATCATTTTCAAAAGAAACAACGAGCCATTTAAGTACGGCAAAAATATTTATACTTCCAAACGCGAATTGTTTTCATTATAACATATTCAATACAAAGAAACATGACATGTTTTGATTTCTTAAAAAAACAAACGCTTGTGATCTTAGAGAAATCTTATACACCGTGATCAAGAAGAAATATATATCAGATTGTGTTAAGTATAGACTCTCCAGTATCAGATACAAAAGAAGCGTTTGAACACAATGACAAATAACTGTATATTGGTGTCATGTCAAACAATCTCATTTTGTCTATAAACTTCTATAATATTCTAAGCACAAAGCTGTCTGCAATCAGTGAGAAGCGAGAGGGTGAGTGATTGGTTAGAGATCATTCCTGTTTTTTACACCAGTTCTAGATCGCAATTGTTCATTGTTTAGCGTATCTATTAACTTGAGTATTTCACTGAAATGCCAAAGAAGCATGTATTCGTCCTTGACACTTCGTATCTGTTTAAAATTAGTCCACCTAAACGTGACGTCGTTTACGAAGGGTATACACCAGCATGCACTCTTCTTACGGGAATATTGACGTGTCATATTGACGCGTAGTAACATCATTGTACTGGAACTACCATTGTGCATTGGTGCAATTTGCAGTTCACGTCACAGAAAGTATGTCATGTGATCTAAAGATTAGACTATATTTTGTTTCATTGTGAAAGGGTCCAACGATATGTTTGTTTCAAATAAAGGTGTTTGATGAAAAGTTAAAATCGAATGTTAAAACCTATTCACATTGATCAACCGGCTGCAGCAAAGTCAGATGGTTGCAGAGAAGTCAGATGGGCGAAATTTTTAAAAGTTAATGGTGGGGTTAGTATTTCTGTTTTTTGTTGCGTATTTTGTTATAATTTTTGGAAAATGATTATGAAGATTTCAAAAGTAATGACAGAGGAAACTTTCACTTTAAAACGACGTCAGTGCGTATAGCACCCTGTATAAATGTCAAAAGATTTGTAAAAACTATGAAATTTTCCGAATAAACACAACTAGCTAACTGATATTTGCAATTTGTTATTCAATTTAACACGCTTGTCAATATCATCAATCCTTTCTGTATAAATTAAAGAAATATCTCATTGAAATAATGAAAGCTTTCCGAGTTATAGAATTTTAAATTCGACAGGGTAAAACAAAATAGTGAATCGTAATGTCAGAGGTATTTTACAAGTGCGAACCGTGAAATCAGAGTGAACATTTCAGATGCGAGCGGGAATGTCAGAGTGTTTTAAGCAATTATTTCGCGTTTTTGACGACACTGTACATTTTGGATTGAAACTTAACACGAGTATTTGTAGTTTTCAGCGCACACATTTAGTAAACATTGTGATACCTTTTGACATATTGGACAGATGTATTGCGGTAAATAGTAAAGGCAATGCAACCTCAATTGTCATGATATTGAGACTAAATTCAAATATGTATTGAACAGTTAGTGTTTGTTTGTATGCCCCGAAAGGTGGGCATATATTAATCGCACTGTCTGTCCTTCCGTCCGTCACACATTTCGTGTCCGGTCAATAACTACTCTGACATTGATGGAGGGATTTTCAAATAATTTGGAACACATTTTTACCACAACAAAACGACGTGTTGCGCGCAAAATCCAGGTCCGTAGCTCCAAGGTCTAGGTCACCCTTGAACGTCAAATCGTGTCATATTGCCCTATATTTGATTTTAAGTCATGTAAGTCAAGTCCGATCTATAACTTTGTCATCCATCGAAGGATTTCCATATAACCTGGCACATGTGTTCACCACAACAGGACGACGTGTCGCGCGTAAAATTCAGGTCCGTAGCTCCAAGGTCAAGGTCACACTTAGAGGTCAAATCATGCCATATGGCTTTATATTTGATTTTAAGTCATGTAAGTCGTGTCCGATCTATAACTTTGTCATTTGACATGTCGCTGTCGCACGCAATATCCAGGTCCGTACCTTCAAGGCCAAGGTCACACCACCCCACGCCCTCACCCCAAGTTTTTGTATTTTCATCAATATAATATATATTATACAAATAAAAGTATTTTTTGGTCCCCCCACGAAAAGGTTCACCAACCCATGCCCCTCACCCCACCTGCATTGCCATTCATACATACCTGTCAAGGCACATCATTAGCGACCAGTGTGAACCCAGACCGGTCTGCGCGCGTAGGCAGATCAGGATCCGTAACCGCGCAGTCTAATCAGAATCAACTCTGTCGCATTAGAATTCTAGAAGTCATTTTGTCAAAATGACGAACAGTGTGGACCCTGATTAGAACTGCGGTTGCAATCAGGCGGATCTGGTTCTACACTGGTCGCAAATTACTTAAGGATACATTTGTGCGTGACGCGGCTCGTGTGAGTTGTTAAATACTCAAATAATTTTGTATGTGCAAAATGTACACATACTTTAAGTTAATTTGTGCTGATTAAACTGTGATTTTATTAAATTCCATTTTTTATAAATCGTTTTAAATTACCTTGTAATTACATGTTTATGTTCTACCTTTTTCAAATTTCAATGTCTTATGATGATTTTCCTGAGATTTTTATTCTGATTTATTTTCATTTATATTCCCGCATTCATAGTTTGAGAGGGGATATATAGTAGTCACTGCGGGGATCGGTCAGTCAGTATGTTGAATCTTTGAGATCGATCTACTTCTACAATTTTCAAACTTATATTGAATTGAAACTTTGTATTTACATGATCAACATGAAGTATAGATTTACGAGAATACAATTTGCTGCGGCGCAGTCAATGCCATACAGATCCATAAAATAAAGCAAATTTGTGCACTTGAACTTAGACAAAACTGCGTTATTTAGCTTATAGCAAAGTACTTCTAAATGTTTGGATGAATTGAATTGCAATGTTATATACACCATCAACATGAAGTGTAGATGTGCATGACGCAATTTGTTTTAGATTCTCAGCAAATGACATTCAGAGTTATTTGTATTGAATTAGTCAAATTGAATTTTGTCTATGCAGACTTGTATACCAAACTACTACAGTTTTAAGATAGATCCATCAACGCTATCTATGTGCTCTGTAAAAATCAAAAACAAATGTTTGTTTATTTATAAAGTTTAAATGTTTATAATATTTTGTTTCAGTATTTTGATGCATATGCCTATTTGATCCTAAATACGATAATGATTATTACAAATTATCACTTAATTATATTTGTATCTTCATTTTATTTTCAACTTTCTTTATTACTGTATTGATTACTACTTTGTTGAAAATCAACAATAAATGAAAACTATTATATTCAGTATTTTATGAAGTATTTTTATTTCATTTTAAGATATAGGGAAAACACTTTATTTTCAGAACGTAAAATTGTTATTAAACATTGTTTTTCCTTTAGAACCTTTTTTATTATGAATGTAAATTAAAGCTGTAAAGTAAATTACGTATCTAAAATATTAAGGCAGTTTCATATTAAAAATAACTATAAAAGTCGAACAGGAAATGCAGCTTTCACAGAACACAGTCAGCTCAAAAACACGCAGAACGACAAACATGAATGGCAATGTTAATAAGGAATAATGGCATATGACGTCATAAACACAAAACGCCTTGGATCGGTCAGTGGCAAAAAAAGACACTGGGGGTTTAAACCAGGTTCTTGGGTGCACCAAAGCTCACACTTACTCTACTGTCATCCCAATAAAACGGAACAGTGTAAATAAAGAAATCCCCGCCATGAACTATTCTCTAACCAACAAGGCAGCATTAATAGGAAATTCAAGTAAAACACAAAGATGCTGGTGTATATATAAATACACAAATCTATAGCCTAGAAAGCCACAATGAAGGTACTCAGTGACTTGGCAGAAGCCAGGGTAACAAGAAAATAAACCATTCAGGGTACGACAAGACAAGATTGCAAACAAACATCAAACGCCACCGTCCTTTTGGGCTTTAAGTAGACGCCATATCATAGGGTCCACAGCCTGTCCGGTCATCGTACAATTAAAGAGGTAAGCATAGTGGCGAACTGTAAATGGGTCCACCATCAAGCATGCAGTGCGTTGCAAAAAGATAGTGTAATAACCCCTTTTGATAAACCTTTTAACAAATTTAACAAAGATAGTATGAAAGTGATCATGACCAAGGATATTACGAAGTTTGTAAATCACGTCATCATAGAAGTCAGGTTGTGATAGTCCATACATAGACCCCTTAAGAAGTTGCTCGGGGAACATCCCCATCTAAATGGGGATAATTAACAATATCAAATTTAACATCATCTCTCTTGTCATAGATGTTGTTAATTATTTCACCATTGTCAATAAAGAGATGTAAATAGAGAAAGGAAGCGTTAGTATCAGAAATATTAGCTTGGTTAAGTTGAAGTAATTTAGGATATATATTATTAACCATAGTAGCAAAGAAAGGGTTGTTAATGTTCAATGTGTTATCCAGATACCGAGCTTCAATAACATCTGCCTGGGTATCTGGTGAAAGACTCAACATCAAATATATTGCATAGCAATATAAAAACAAATCTGCGGAAAGGGGTGCACAGTACCTACCAATAGGGATACCAGTAATTTGCCTATACATGGTAGTTCCATACTTGACGAAAATGTTATCTAATAGAAAAAAAAGTGATTGAAAAATTCATGGTCACATATTGTAATTGTCCACACTACCGTTAGTAAAAAGATCACTTTAATATCGTTACAGGCCAAACGTGTAGTATTTTCCTTAGCAAATGTTTTTTTGAATGAGAGCAATAAGCTTGTCTTTGATAAGGTTTTGTGATAACGTTGTATATAACGTAGAAAAATCATAAGTACTTATAGATGAAGCTTGACGTTTATTGCAAATTGTATCAAGAACGTCGCCTGCATTTTTAATAGACCAAAATCAATGAATCCCAGAGTTTTCATGAGCTTTAGCACAATATGATGTAGGTAGAGTTTAGGTCCTCAAGAAACAATAAAAATGCATGCTGATCGCATATGACCATAAGTCTCCACACCTGGGGATGAGGTTATATTAAATCGCAAAACCCATTGTATATGCATATCATTACTAAGGCATGTATCAAACCTTTCATTAAACATTTTCGAGACCATGGCTTTAATAGGGATTTCATAATTGTCCCGTTTTATTGGGTTGACATATTATTTTTTTTTCAAGTGAATAAATGCATATATTGTAATCAGAGACAGAATAAATAGGGAGGTTTTCTTAATCTTTACAATTATAGAAGTATATTATACAATGTACAATGTTAACAGAGTGTAAAAAAAGGCCCAACTGCAATCCAAAGGTATTTCCAAAACAATTTTGGTGGAAAATATAGTATGATTGCTATATAGGTATTACATTGAATATATGGAAGCTATAAGATTGCAGCGAGTCTCTATACACTCTGGAGAAAAATACGATAATAATTGTAAAGAATATCTGTTTTAAAACCCAGTGTACAACCCAGATTGTCAATACATACAGACTTATTTTACACAAATAATTTTAATGTTATAGTATCAAAAATAAACATTATTTTATATTATGAAATCTATGCATTGCCTATACTTCGAGGCTCTCTGAGTTTTTTCTCATATTTTGTTTTTGGAAAGAGAAAAACAAAACAATAACCCATCCTGTGTAATAAATCTGTATATAAATCCATGATCAAAAAACAATGTTTCAGGAATGTTTTAAAGGATTAATATACACAACTTCCAAAAAAAATGTTTTTCTAAAAAAAACATGAAGGTTGATTAGGAAAGACCAAGATATAAGCAAGGGTATGTTATTTCTGATTAGTAAGATAAGCTTTGCATGACCCAGAATAAAAACATTAAGTTTATTTGCTACAGTTTGATACTGGAAAAATCAACTAAGTAAATTATCTCTGTACTCCATTTCCACTGATAGCAAGGTATTGACTCCACATGGTTCCAAACTTATTAATTTTTAAGTTTTTATATGCGATTAGTTTCTCAACTTTGTACAAAGATATTATATACTTTTTAAAAAGGTTAAGCTGTGGAATTTGACGTTGCATCTTGTTTTGATAAATGTAAAGTTTTGCTTGCATGATGATTTTACTCAAAAATCTGTATCAAATTTACAATTTCCAAATAAAATATCTGTTTTTGTTAAAGTTACGAATGCTGTATTGCATTTTTCTGTAATATAAGTTTGAAGTTTTGACCAGAATTCTTTTACTGTTCCACAGTTCCAAAAAAGATTGTTGGATAGTTTCCGGTGCATTATTGCAAAAGCTGCACATATCGTTGTTAATAATATCCATTTGAGATAAAAGATAATTTGTTCAAAGTATCCTACGGTTGATTCTTAATTGGAACCAAAGTAACTTAGGATATTTTGTTATTTTATAAGGTAAGGCATATAATCTTTCAAATCAAAGTTTGGAAAACTAACTACTTCATTTTTCCATTTGCTTAATGCTTTGAGATATACATTATTTCTAATCATGATGTCATAATTGTTTCGACAGCCTTTCTCATATTGTAGAATTAAAGATAGGATTAGTGGACGTATAGGGTTTGGGCTGTTACAGGCTAGATGCACAATATTCAGTTTTGCCAAATAATTCCTGACAGCAGTTAAAATACCTTCATATTCAAGAAAATTGGACTGTATAATATAATGTTCATTAAATTCTATGTATGAATAAAGATTTCCATGTTTGTTTAAAATGTCATTGATAAAAGTTATTCCTCCTATAAACCATCTTTTGTAAAACACACTAGATCCTCCGACCTTAATACCTGGGTTATACCATATACTAACTGAGTGAAGTTGTTGCCAAGATATTGGTTTAACTTGATCAGCAAAATGTTTGTAACTGATAAGAACATCCTTCCAAAATGGATTTTGTATTCTATTTAAATTTTGTTTTATGTAATCTGTTTCAAATTTAAATATATCATTAATAATCGGACAGAAAATTTTCACGAGATGACTATATTTATTTTCGGTCTGAGATATTCGACGGATCCATGTTATTTTTAGAGCTAGTATGAACTTTTCCACTTCTACCATTCTAAGACCTCCATATTTATAATCTTGAATAATGGTAGTCCTTTTTATATTGTCCCTCAAATTATTCCATAGAAATTTGTAAAATAGCGTTTGTATTAATTTGATTTTATCCGCTGATGGATTGGGTAATCCAGTAATTAAATGGTTGAGTTTTGAGAGGGCCAAACTTTTTTAAACAACAATTTTACCAATATGAGTGAATATCCTTTTAGACCAAACTGCAAGTATTTTTTTGATTTCTTCAATTTTGGACTCGTAATTAATATTTACCAATGAATTTAAGTCTGTTGTAAATTTCACACCTAAAACAGTAAAAATACCATTTTCCAAACTAAGATTGTACTCAGGACATAGTTTGAGGTTACTATTTATTCTTGATCCAAACCATATTACTTTTGTTTTGTCTGTATTGCCAATAAGGCCGGAGATTCTTGCATAGAATTGTAATGGTAACATGGAGTTATGCAATGATTCTCTGGAGCCATCTAGAGTTTAACTTGTGTCATCAGCATATTGTGATACTAATTATTCTTTGTCATCAATATTAATACCTTTGATATTTGGATTAATTCTTAGTAATAGTGCTAATACTTCGGCGCTGAGAATGAACAGGTAAGGTGACAGTGAGTCGCCCTGACGGCAGCCTCTCTGTAAATAGAACCATTCTGACAGGTGCCCATTTACAATAACACAAGATTCGGTATTTAGATAAAAATGTTTTATCCAACTTATAATCGAAGGCCCAAAATTGAAAAATTGTAAAACTTTGTACATGAAAGACCATGATACTGTGTCAAATACAGTGGCAAAGTCAATCAAGAGCAGAATACGATATTTTCCAGCGTACAAGAAAATGTCATACAGTAGTCGTATATTTACCCCCATGAATCTACCTGGTATGAAACCGATTTGATCTTCATGAATAATAGAGCCCAGAACATATTTTAGTCTGAAAGATATGGATGATGAAGCTAGTTTATATGATACATTTAATAAAGAAATAGGTCTCCAGTTCTTTAAATATAACTTATCTTTATTGCCTTTAGGTATGCATGTTATTACACCTTGTCATTGTGTAATAGAGAGTTCACCCCTTAAAGGGACACTGTCCGTAACTTTTAGCTTATAAAACACACAATAATTATGTTCGCAAACATTACACACTTAACATTATTGAATATTTACTAATTAAAAGCAAGAATGTTTAACGGAATTCAATCGCGGTACAAAAAAAAGTAAATCCGCTTTGTGCGTTTGAACTCGCAGCCCAAACTAAAATTACACTCGCCGTAATAATAGTGTGCGTGAGCGTATAGTGGTCGACAACGCTCCCGTCTGAGCTAAGCGGGCTATACATATTCCGCAATACATACTGTGGTGAAAACCTAATGCGCTAATGGAAGTCACGTGATCGCAGAAAAGGTAAATATTGTGGGTCCCACTTTATTTACATATAATAATTAAACCTTTTTTTTTTCAAACTCACGAATGTATTCCTACATACTTCTTAGGGTCGATCCTCATGTTTTCATGTATACATTTCACTGAATAAAAGTCAGCCAGTTATTTGGTTATGCTCAATATCTGCTTACTTACGGACAGTGTCCCTTTAAGTAAGCATAATTTATTGATCTAACTAAAAAGTGTCCAATATCTCTCCAGAAGAATTTATAAAACTCAACTGTGAATCCGTCGTTACCGGGGCCTGTGTTATTCGACATCATTTTTAAGACTTTGGAGCATATCTATATATGTAATTTGCTCCTTCTATTGACTGTTTTAAATGTTCCTTTAATTTTGGTATATTATTTTTTTTTAAAACGTCATTCAAGCTGATATCTTCTGTTTCTTTAGCTTCATATAATTTTTTAAAATGTGATCTTGTTTCCTCCAAAATATCATTCTGTGTTTTTAAAACAGTCCCAGAGGAAGATATAAAGGAGTTCATGTATTTTGAAACATAATTTCTGCTTTCCAAACTGCAGAAATAGTTAGAAATGTTTTCACCTTCATTTATCCATTTCGCTTTAGACCTTACAAAAACTCCCTCTAATTAAATTTTTCGAATATCAGATAATTGTTTCTTTTTTTCTTCAAGTAGTTCATAATTTGTTTCTGTTTCTTTTTCCAGAATGTCTATTTGTTTTAAAAGTTCCGCCTTTTTTTTTTATAAGATGAGTATGCTATTGTTTTACCTCAAATTTCTATAAGTAAAGTCTCAAAATATAATTGTTCATCTATATTGAATCTTAAATCTTGTATCCATGTTATAATTTTGATTTTCTGAGGCATATTGTCTTTTAGTGTTATCTATAACTATTTTTAATTCTTCAACATATTTTGTATATTTTAGTAAAGAGTTATTAAATGTCCAGTAGGATCGACCTTTTATAAATTTCCCAAACTCAAACTGTATAAAAGTCATTGAATGATCTGTACGATATCCTGGGAGAATTTTTGAATCGTCTAAATCAGTATATAAACTGATATTAAAAAGAAATTTAATCTAGATTTTTTCACCGGATTTCTACGAAACCATGAGTATTCTCTTTTTTCCACAAAAGTGTATCACGGGCATTTGGATTATTAATAATAACATAATTGTATGTGTCAATGTCTGGGTTTAAAATCAAATTGAAATCGCCGGTAATTATACAAGGGTTATCATTTTTTGATATTTTATCTCCCAAGTTTCGGTAAAAGTTGGAAGAGTCTCTATTAGGTCCATATACATTAATCAGGGTAATATGTTTTCCCCAACGGTTCCATCTAAAATAAGCATGTTATCATCTGTGTCACTTTCTGTGCTCTTAAGTTTAAAATCGAAGTTGTTATTAATTAAAGTTGCTACCCCTCTTGACTGACCTGTAAAGCTACTGAAAAAACATCCAAAACCCCACTGTGTTCGTATGTAGTTTTCTTCTGCCTTTGTGAAATGTGTATCCTGTAGGAAGTAAATTGAAAAATGTTTACTTTTTAAAAAGTGCAATACATCCTTTCTTTTATTTTTGTCACCTAGACCCTGCACATTCATTGACACCATGCACATTTTATTTGTCATTTAAATAACCAAACTGTAACATGTTGTGGAACCAGAACAAATAATTTAAGTGGTCAACAACTAGCAAATACGGAGACATACTAACTCTATTACTAGGACACATTGCTTCATATTCTTCTATTTTTTGGGGGGAAAACATTTTATAATTCTTATAACGTTTTGAAATTTGTAGGAAAAAAAGTGAAATATGGAATAATTAGCTTTTGTTACTATGCATACGGTGAGCAAAGGGCAAAACAGAAAGCAGAATAATATTATTCCACCCGGAAACACGGGAAATAGAAACATCAATATGAAGATACATATTATGTGATTATAACTATATTAAACAAATATAAATGCATAATGGATATATATTTTATTTAGGCTACCATCATGTGTCGTGTACAAAACCGATCCATCAGAGAGAAATATAACATTCATATAGAATATGAATTATAATATATGAATATTCTTATTTAGTGAAGACCATTCGAGTACCTTATACAGCTGTGGTCATCTATACAATTCATTGTATTCCCAATATTGCTATCATGTTCAATACCGTGAAAATATCCTGAAAAAACCCACAGGACCACAAAGCATCGCATATTATTTTACAAAATAATAAAAAATATGTTCGGAAACGGTAGCTCAACAGAAACTGACATGAGTGCATGCGCGTATTATACTTACATTCTGTTTTAAACAATATCAATTGTATTATTCCTACATTCTGTTTTATACAGTATCAAGTCATATATGATCTATTATAATTAAATAAAGCTAGGCACCACGTTTATCCAATGTTGATATATGATATACTATAAATAGCTATACACACAGTTTGAATCAAGCCTAGATTTGAATCAAAACTGTCTTATCAATCAAAACTGTCCCACCTATTACTATGCAGTTCACCTTTAACTTGTGTAAACATAATTGACTAATCCGCATAATTTCAGTTTACAATTGTATCTATAATTAGGGATATAGTACCTGATACCGTTACAGTATGTAACTGGATCAATGATGGGCGCCCGTAGGTGTATGCTATACATGTTCGCGGCTTTGTAGGGATGGATAATCTCATTAATCTGTCGTATTTATTAAATCGTTTGGCTGTTAAATTTACAACACAAACATTTTTGAGTTCCTGATTATTCTAGATTGATTCAGTTACAAGCTTATGGTCACGTGACCTACAGTATAATTCTTTACCGATAAAGCGTCTGTACGAACCTGGTTTAAACCCCCATCGGCCTTTTTTGCCACTGACCGTTCCAAGGCGGTAGCCCTATTGTCAACCATTTTCTGTTTGTAATGTCTTATTTGGCCTTTTATTCATCTTTAAATTTGTTCTTCGTTTCTGTGTGTGTTTGTGGTTGACTGTCGTCTTCGAATGCTGCTTTTCCTGTTTGATTTTTATATCTATATTTAATGTTCAATTTAATGAATTTAATCCTTTGATCTTGACCTCTAGACACATGCGTCTGATTCGAAACCTTCGTTGTCATTTACACGTCCTAGGCAATAACAGTGCCATTAAGTGGTCCGAGTATTAACTTTAATATCCCATCCAACCCCTTCTTCAAGTTAATTTTCCATGAAATTGTTGCTTGTTTTGATTGCATTTATTGAATTGGTGGTTGACTGTATGCTGTGAATGCTACATTTCCTAGTCAGCTTTTATACCTTGACGGGCTTAATTAAATAAACAATCAAATATTTTTAGGAAAAATTAGGTCTGCTTCATGATCTCGTTGAAGAAGCAATGACGTGTTGACGATTTGAACCAGGGTCTTTGCGATCTTTAATCGTTGAAATTGCACTGTGAAACATGTAAATAACACTACAATCGATGTTGGAGACATCTTTAATTAAAAATAAAAATAAAATACAAAAACTTGCACTTTTAATGGCGTTAAAGCTACAGACCCTCTATATAAATCGATTTCTTTTTTGTAGGCGTGTCTTTATTTGTAACTTCATGTTCACCGGCTTATGTCGAAATCGGGTATTTAAGCGAGCAAATATAACGTAGGACATCATTTATTGTATAGACATCGACCAGTACACAGGTACATAACGCTGCTTGATAAAATGGTGTACAAACTACAATTTATTATGAGGCAAAATAACTTAACATATATGTGAACGCAAATCAAGATGAATCCATAACTATATAGACCATGTTGTCGGACGTGTAAATTAGCATTGCCTGGTGTAATACTATATGTTATCAATATGAAACCAATATTCCGCCTCAAAACAACCATATATCGACTTGTCATTTAGCGCATGATGAATTTGTTTGTGTGCTAGTTATTACGTAATGCCTATTTAGTGTTAATAATCCTAGAACAAACCAATAAATAGCATTGGTCTAGTGGTTAAATGTACTGCCTTCAAAATTTAAAAGCGCAACGGCTGTGGTTCAAATCCCGTTCCGGGCAAGAATTTTTGTATCACATATATTCTGAAGCCGTATATTTATCGATGTTACCTGTACGAAGGCTAAACAAAAATGTGATATTTTACGCATGGATTTCTTCCTTATATACCGACTTTTGGGGTGTTCGTCGATTTGAAACTATGTCACACGTGACTCATTCATATTCATGAGTTGATACCAGTTCATATAAAGGGTCTGTAGCTTGAAATAGATGTTTGAGACGGAATCTTTAAATATTTATTTGTAGGTTTTAGTTATCCATAAACTTATTAACAATATTAACAAAACGTCTTCAACATGTTCAATCGATAGAATAAGATGTTTAAAAAGTTGATAAAACTTGACTTAAGACATTTTTAAGAAACTGAATGATTACGGACTCCTTTGATTGAATATGTCCGTTTTTAGATGTTTGTTGTTGAATTGTTCTGATGCTCTTCTTTTTTATATGTTAAGGAACATTTTATTTAATGGTATTATTATAACAAAGGCTAATATACATGGCTATATTATAGAGTAAATATATGAACTTTACAGTAACGTACACAAAATTGTCTGTTTGCAACATTCGTATCCAGTGTTAAAGCAATATTTCCGAAACAAATAAATATTATAGTGGATTCGTAAATCTAATTTCCGACAATTGCTATTATCGCTGTTAAATTAACATTTTCTATTCGTAATCAAGTTGTGAAAACGAAATGGGAAAAAAATCGTAGACACTTATATTACTCTGTCTACAGTCGAGTCTTCCCACGTTAAGGAATAACTATTCTAATAAAAGTATCCAAATGAGACTGCGACTACTTTATTGCTATAATAAAGAGGCAGTGCGCAGAGAATTGTATCGATATGAGCGGTATCGTTTTGAATGATATATGATAATTGGAAATACACACGGTACGACGACTTGTTGCGAAAATTATAAAGTATACATAGATTGATACAAGACCAGTGTGTAGTTTTACTGTAGATTTAAATGATTTATAATAAAAGTGACACTCAAATCACGTAATTACTTCATTGACTTCTGTATTTTAATGTTATTACCTAAATGCGGGTAATTGTTACTGCAATGCGGGTAAATTAATTTAATTTTACAGCATGAACATTGTTCTTAGGATGCTGTTCAAATTTTAAAAAGGGAAAAAAACACACGTGGTCATTATTTTGCGTCATGAATAACACTAATGTTTTGGGCGCTTGTTTCAGCCAAAAGTGTTTCATCAATAACACAAGTAACTTTAACAATATGTAAATCAATTATATATCACTGGAAAATCAGAGAATAAATAAATATTTGATGCTTAAAACTAAGAAATATCCATCACTTCAGTTACTCTAAACATGTTGCAATTAAAGTTTCAGGATCTTAAAAAAGACATTTGTACAACATATTCAAACCATTTTGGGGTACAAAGTCTGCAAACAAATATTTTTCCAATTTTTGATGCAACAACATTTTCAATAGAAATTGATCAATCAAAACAATTTTCACATACATTTTGTCATTTGTCAACTGATTTTGAAAGGTACTTTTAATTTACCTCTAAAGGTCTGTATCACTGAATATAAAACCTATTAAGATTGAAATTGAATTTTGTCTGTAAAGTCCAAAGACGTAAACATCTGTTTCACTGATCATGCTTATTAGGTTTTAAGTTGAATTTTGTCTGAACAGTTCAAAAAACATTTTTTCACGCCCCCACTTACCGCCCCAAACCCCCAACTCCCCGGACATTGGTTTAGTGGTACTTCGATTATGACTACATGTAAAAGAAAAGGTCATAATAATTATGCATATATGAATGTATTTCATTTTCATCTACTGACATGTCCAAAATGTCATTTATCTTCAGTTTGATATTTTAATTATATAAAAGATAAACAATGGAATATTATTACATGTGTTTTTTTGTTGTCGTAAATCATAATACTCTAGTATGTTAGTTTTCAACAATCGTCGTGTGTCAAACATAATTTTAACTTTACATGTATGTATTCTTGCCTTTAAGAATGAAATATAAGGTTTACCGTGCATTCTTCATTATGAATGCATTATTTAAATGTGTGTAAAAGGCAACTTAATTAAAAAGTATAACTGTTTCTTACTACTAGTTTAAGAGTATTTACTAGGTAAAGACAGTTCGAGGTACACATTGGGATCGCCGTATTCTATTCCCTTGGACGAGTCGCTGGGGATCGTAATGCCTTTCGTTATGTATATAATGTGGAAATACGAAAGCATTATAATCGAATTAAATAGTTTGCAACACTGCTTTTACATCTGCTTTTAAAAATAATTATCTCAACATACACATAAGTATCTCAACATACAAATAATAAGCACAACATACAAATAATTAGCTCAACATACAAATATTTAGCTCAACATACAAATAATTAACTCAACATGAAACTAATTAGCTCAACATACACATAATTAACTCAAATAAAAAATAATTAGCTCAACATATGAGCACAGTCTGTTCAAGTCGAGAACTTAATTAAAACACATTTATATAGGTTGAACCAGGTAGCCCTTGTAATGATAACTGCAATTCGTCAATATGAAGTTGAAAAACAGTATGAGAGTGGACCTTTGAAAACGGCCGAACACGATAAATACGAAATATTGCAGTCTCGGTTTGATTTAGACTGTTCATGAACGGTCGTGTAGTATGCTTGATACGGTTCACGCCCACTAGCCCAGGGTTGAGCAGAACTCAATATTTATAAAATCAATAGTACAGAATTTTAACCATCCCGATGATGGCATGCATATGTCGGTGGGCATGCTATTTAACTGTCATTATTCCATGTCCAGCTGCGTATGGTTCCAGTATCTAACAAAGTCTATGCCCCGAAGAGAGAAAATAAACAAAATGGAATTTAGTAGTGAGCAGCGGTTATGAAAGACATATCTTAAGAGCTACTGAATAATACTTTGATGTTATCTACAATGTCATATTTGCGATAAATAATACACTCTATGAGATGAATATTTAAGCCAAATATAGAGCAATAAATAGTTAACGGTCATAACAGATTATTAACATTCGCCTTTGGTGCCTATCAATTCAAGCCTAATAATGTGTGGTACATGAGATGAAGAATGCTTATTATTTATAGGCAATAAACTAAGACGCCGAGGTAGTACTTGTTAAGAAGTGATACCAGTTTTATGGATGACATTGACTTCATGAGTGCTGGTAATACATATATTATTTAGCACATTGTATATGAAATGGTTGTTGCTTTTGTTTTCTATTGTTCGATTGTTCGGGGCGCTTGTTTCAGCCAAAGTTTCTTTTTTTACTTTTAAGACACAATTCAGCAAGGCAAATAATTGATAGAATTTCAGTGGTACAAACAAAAATACCTTACTTTTTAAAATCGGTTGAGAAATAAAAAATTCACTTCCACAAGTTGTTTTGATAGCGCATTTTAAATGCAAAATTCTACTGTAGAAAAGCTTTGAAAACCTTTTTTTAATTACATTATGCTAACTGTTATTTGAGATTTTTTGATTTTCTGCTGTCCCATCAGTAAATAATTTACATGCGAACAAACCCACCAAAATAACATTTTGGCTGTAAAATATTTATTTCCTAACCGATTTTCAAAACTAATGAATTTGTATTTACCACTACAAATATCAGATGTATGTAAATTGCTCACGCTACTGCAGAAAACCATTAACTGAAACAAGCGCCCCGAACAATAATGATGATACGACGTCTCCAAAATCCAGTGATATATAATATTATAAAACAATTCAAGTTAATACTGAACAATCTTTGGCTGAAACAATCTATAAACGGGTACTTTAAGGGGCTATTTAAACAATAAGCTGATTTAAACTTAGTTTGCGTTATTAATAAGTAAATACCATACAACTAACGAACCACATTACCTTTATTCCAAGAAAATAAATTGATTTTGTTCAATCTGTAATGTTAATTATAAGTATAGGATCAAGCAAATGGGTTTTGCATATTATTAACTGTTGATTATATTTCACCAATAGTATATTCAAAGATATGGTAAAATAACGAAGAATAGTTGAAAACTCAAAATGTTATTTAGATATAAGCAAACAGGTTGATAGTCAAAATGATACTGGCGAATTACATCGAGAGAATAATGTTAATACTTGATAACAAGTTCAAGTATGTCAACTTCAAAAGAGAAATAGAAGCATAGTATGCGGTACGACAAACATAAAAAACATCAGAAGATTAAGGATAGGGGTTCAGCAGAAAAACGGTCAGTGATACAATTGCCACCTGGATTTAAACCAGGAATAAGGTGCGCCAAAAATCACTCATACCATACCGTTACACCAATTTAACGGCTTAAAAGCGACAGTGTAAACAAAACGGTTCCCGCCAAGCTATAAATACTAACAAAGCATCATAATTATGATAAAGTAAAATACAAATATGATCATGTATATATGAATACAAATACCCAGAAAGTCACGAAATATATAATCCATGACTTGGCAGAAGCCAGAGCAATAGAGCAACAATAATGCAACACTTACTGGACGTCACGAGTTTTATAACATTAAAATTGACGTGTGTCCCTTTTCTTCTATGTTTATTTTTGGTTGATGCAAATTTCTCCTGTTCGACTTTTATACCAGCTTTTATTTCCCCCTCAAATAGGCAAATAGTAGATAGTAACTTGTTGGAAGATCAAGTTTTTAAATATAGGCCTCAGAGTTGATACATTATGAACACTTGAAAAAGGCAATATAATCTTGACGAAAATTAAAAGTCCGTTCAATATTTGACTCACATAGAATATTGCAGATATGAGGACCCTGTACAAATCACATAGTTAAGCATTCATGCTACCTTTCCTAATATTCCAGATTCCTTTGTATTTCTATGTTATAGTTTTAGACATCAAACTCAATTGCAATGTCACTAAAGGTAAACCTTTTGTAATTTGTCGTTAAAGCTTTCAAAAATACATGACTACTTCTACCCATTTTTTCTGATAATGATGCACTATGACCATGTGGCCGATTAGCTTCTATTGTATCGAGTAATTTAATAAGTACGTTTCACTTTTGCCTTGTGCGATGACCGGACAACCTTTTGGGATTCTATGATTGCACCTTCTGAAACCCGAACAAAGGAAGGTAGGTGCATAACTTTTAGTCCCTAGGTTTTTTCTAGAAGTGCTGTAGTTGGTTTTCTCTTTGGCTGCAACTGATGTGGTTGTTCAGTGCAATTCTGGATGTATCTTGTGGATGTTTTAATTGTATTGTTTGATAATTTCTCTGGATGTGGATTTTATTGTTAGGGATTTCCGTTTATTGGGATTTACTTTTATTTACACTGTATTGTCAATTTGGGGCGTTGAAGACGGAATAATAGCTGTGTTGTGTAAACATAACGCCGATTTAAGCTAACCTGTAGGCCGTATTGTCTACTGACCGTTCCAAGTCGGTAACCTTATCTTCACCACACCTTATATTACGTATTGTCCCTTTCATTGACATTTTAAACATGCTGATGTTTCGGTTTATGATGCATTACGGACCTAAGGTGCCATTGCGTTTGATTGCAGTGGTTTCATTCCGACCTTTGGAGATCTCTAAGCCCGATATTTACATTCACATATATGTAGTATTGGCATTTTATATATATAGTTCTGCTCAACCCGGGGTTAGAGGGCCTGAACGAAAGAAAGCGCTTTTCACTACCGTTTATAAACAGTCACAAACAAACAGAGACTGCAATATGTTTTGTATTAATCGTGTTCGACGATTTCCAAATTTCTCTTTCATATTCATGTCTATAGGACCATTTTTTCTGATTGGCTTGATTTATTTACATGAACACATCAAATTAATGCAATACACATTTTATGATAGACTGCCTGGTTAGCAGCAGGCCAACCTAAATATGTACTGCCGGGAAATACACGCTTTACGTTTTATTGTTGAGGAGCAAACATAATTGTTAAAGTATTTAGCATGAATCAATTGCATGTGCTTCTCTTATATTGATTATTTGCATTCCCAAAACAAGATTGCTATATAACTATTTCAGCGCCTTTTAACGAGATAGTTATAATTAGTTTACATCTAAATGTTTAAATCTCACCGTCTTTGTTTGAAGAAAACTCAGCGGAGTCATCTAGAAGGCTGTTAAATTGTCTATTAGGACAATAAATACAATTTCATAAAACTGTTTCTGTCAATTTTGCAGACATTACGGTTATTTGTCTCCACATTATGGTTATTTGTCTCCGTCTACACATTATGGTTATTTGTCTCCACATTATGGTTATTTGTCTCCACATTATGGTTATTATTATGGTTATTTGTCTCCACATTATGGTTATTTGTCTCCAACAAAGCAACACGTGAGATTGCTTTAGTTTAAGAAAGTCAAATTCTATCCGCCATTAACATTTCAGAGGCAGTACCCTTAGTATTAATTATTGTATGCCAGTGATGACTAGTCCCGGCCTGCCAATACTGTCATGAATATATCTTACTTGCAGATATCGGTCTAGGCCGATTAAAGCGCCAACTAGCGATTATTCCACGCATAATGGAACTTCGGAGGGATTATAATTGATGTGTTATGTGTTATTTTGGTAGTTTCATTCCGAAAGGAAAAAACTTGTGTAGCCAGGTAATATCAGCATAGTATGCTTACAATCTATAGCGGAAGGTCCCGAGTTGCGTTCCTGTTTTCCTTTAGTATCTTTTTTTAAACTACGCCTTTATTATGTCTGCGATGTGTGAATATTTAAATTTCCACTAGCCTCGGTCACCCGGTGTGTTTCTGATTTCTTCGCTACGCTGCGAGACTTTGAGATATTATAATTATGAGACTTCATAAAATATGTTTATAAGTTAATTAAATGTCAATTTATATGTGTTAACCTGTGAAAAGCTGCAAATTACGCCAACACGTGTAACTGGGACATCAACAGGTGACGTTTTCACATTTATTTCCAACATGACGTCAGGTAAACATCGACTTTTTTGTGCATGAAACAAGACGCGAATAAAATCGGCTAACTTATTCGTTTTTCAAGAGCTTGTACTCGCGTTGAGGACTTTAATATTCGTAAACTTTGTATTACTAAACAGCTACTCAATCAGGTTACCGTTACCATAAACTTCGTAAAACCTTTCCAAAATTGTATTATCATAACCCTGATATTCTTTCAAAATAAAAATGTAATTTAAGAACTCTTCTGCGACAAGGACTATCACAACCTGACTTCTATGGTGATGTGATTTATAAGATTCTTGATCATGATCACTTTCATACTATCTTTGTTAAACTTGTTAAAACGCTTATCAAAAGAGGTTATGACCCTATCATTTTGCAATGTACTGCATGCTTGGTGGTGGACCCTTTTACAGTTCGACACAATGCTTTCCTCTTTAATTGTACGATGACCGGACTGGCTGTGGACCCTATGATGACGCCTACATAAAGCCCAATGGGACGGTGGCGTTTGATGTTTGTCTATGATCTTTGTTGTCGGAACTTAATGGTTTATTCTCGTGTTGCTCTGGCTTCTGCCAAGTCTTTGCGTACCTTCATTGTGGCTTTCTATGCTATTGTTTTTTTGTATTATTATTTTGCATATTTGTGTTTTACTTATATTGTCTACTGATGCGGCCTTGTTGGTTAGAGATTAGATCATGGCGGGGATTTCTTTATTTACACTGTCCTGTTTTAATGGGATGACAGTAGGGTAAGTGTGAGGTTTGGTGCACCCTAGAATCGGTCTAAACCCCCCATTGGCCTACTTTGCCACTGACCGTTCCAAGGCGGTAGCCCTATTGTCAACCCTTTTGTGTTTGTGATGTCGTATGCATTTATTGTTACTTTTGCCATTTTGTTTATCCGTTTGCGTGTTTGTTTCTGTGTTTTATGGTTGACTGTCCTCCTTGAATGCTATTTTCCCTGTCCAATCTTTTTATATTTCTTTATCGCTAGTGAACGCTTTATTTGGCCTAATCTTCCCAGACCGATATCTGTGCATGATACGGTCTTAGCAGGCCGAGACAAAACTCCCGCTCGAGTTTTACTCTATCGTTAGTATTCTATCGTTACTTGTATACAACACGTTAAACATACAGTGACATAGGCGAAATACTATTCAATTCAATTCAAGTGTTTTTGTTTTCAGATAAACTGATACCCAGTGGTTCTAGAACCGCAATAACAATGGAAACCTAAGACTTGTACCAAATCAAGGTATGTTTTATATATTATATATATATTATAGGTTAAACAGAAAAAAAAAGCATTTTATTAGCAAATCTGACATGCTGGTTCGAGAAAAAAATCGCAAAGCTGTTGCTACCTAAAGTGACTGTTATTACAGTTTTCCATTAATGTAAACTATTACATATCATACGTTTGTACGCATACCATTGCCAATGCTTTCTTTGTATTTTATTTAATATGCATTTTCTTGATTTTGAAATTCAGGTTAATGTATTGATTTATACAATACAAATGATTCTTAGAAATCGTTCTAAAGTTCTGAAGCAAGATACAATCTTCAGATTATTTGTTTTAATTTTAATTTTAAACAATAACATATAAGCACATAGAATTTATTCATCTGTATCATTTAACAACTAATATTGTGTTATAAGATAAAACCATGTAGTTAACATATTTGCATATATGTCTTTAAATACAATATATCTTGTCAATGCTCTTCAGTGCTCGAGACAGTGGTAACGACGATTTTGATTGTACTGGAAGTACGGAACGTTATGGGTAAGTATTATATTGTATCTTCTATGACATATTTTAAAACGCTAGCTATTTTTATATTCTCGAATACAACTCTTAAAATTGTGTACACTACCGTAAAAACTGATGAGAAAAACGTTTGTCTGATATTTCTCCCATTTCTGCATTTTCCTCATGTGAGGTAACTCTATCTTACATGACATGTGACTTATGACGTCATGGCGTTACGTCGACGTCGCCTTATTCTGGCGTTAAATCAGCAAAGTCATTGATTTTATGCCGGTAATAAACACATAATGGGAGAAAAATAATCCATCATGAGTGATCCATGTGAGATAGGGAAATCACACCCTCGGGATCAGAATTGCAACCAGGCACTCGGCAGAGCCTCGTCCCTGGTTGCAGTTCTAATCCCTCGGGTGAGATTTCTCTATCTCACATGGATACTCATGATGGATTCTTATATTCTTTGTTACAAGTGCACTTCATTATGTTATTTTCTATTAAACACATAACATGCATTTAACGAATTTATACATGTATTAATTTAAGTTTATTATATTCACTACCTGTAACAACATCGTGTAAAGTAATGAAGTCGATTTAGGAGTAATACGAGACATTTGCAAATTAATTAAACAATGGACAAACATTCAGGAAAGTTAATATGAATACAAAATATGTCGAAGATAACGAGTCAATACATCTGATATCAAATAACTGAAACAATAACAAAACATTGTTTAGATGAATTGCATTTTCCGGTACATCAACAAAACAAATGGCCAACATTCATGAAAATTAGGGTCTATCCTTTATTCACAATGAAATTAACATACGCAGAATAGACAATGAACCTTTTCATCTGCTCAAGTACAGATGTTGTAAATAGTTAAGACTTCATTTACGACAGAGCCATGTCATCATTGATGGAGTACATGCCGTGGCCATGATCAAGACATTTGATTAGCTTGGCATTTCTACAAACAGTCGTAAACTTGGACCTTTACGCTATAGCTCAATACCTTCTCAATTGAATACATTAATTCACTCGTTACAGATAAATAAGAATCGACAATAACACACATTTGATTTTAATAACTTTTGACAAAATCATTATGAAGTTTGAGATATTTCTATTCTCTACAAGGATAGACAGTGATCTTGCCGAGAAAAAAACGTACGTGGACCAATAATACAACAGAAACATTACTGACATTAACACTTTACTATGTTTACCTTATATCGTTCGTTACGCGTTCTTTACATGAAGTTTACTTGTAGCATAAACAATATTCTGCCAACATCTATAACTAGAACAATGTTTCGTGTTTTAAGTACATCTGTATAAAAATCAATGCTTTGTTATCACACTTCCAAGTGTATAAAAACTGGTTCATTGACAACGACGTTTATTTCCTTAACAACGATGCTATTTCAGAAAGCATAGATCAACGGTCGTTCTTACTGCCAATACTACCGGAAACGACATATGGATTGGATGACGTCATGGTACTACCCCGGAACAAGGATATGACAGAGGTCACGGTGATTGATTTGGCAACTAATACCACGTTGTTTGTGACCAATGTCACTCTGCACACAGACTTTCACATGCGGTGTGAAGATTGCACAAATATTGCTATCAAGCCAGGTTGTAAACGAATTTTTTAAACTTATTAAGTGTTGTCATCGTCAAAACCCATGTTTAAGTGTTTTTAACTGCACTCTAGAGCCTCTGCAAAAGTGGCATTGTGTGTTATATTGTTTCAAGAGACACACGTACATTTTAATTTATTTCACGGCGTCTCGTTAGTATTTCGACATAACTTGCATATTTGAAATCATTAATATTAACGTATTTGTTCATCATTTACATTTTTAGACATTTACAAGTTGACCGTTTAAAATGGTTAGTCAATTTCTCCTATTTCAGGCATGGTGCTCCAAACATCAGTTGATGCTTCAGTATATGTAAAATTAAATCCGGCTGGCGATATATTACTGCCTCCATCACTTCTTGAATTTGGACAGAAGTATTACATAATTGATACTGAAAACGATTTACAACCTGGAACGCTCGTGAATCTTTTTCTCTTCCCATCAACGAATAACACCTCCATCTCTATGTGCTCAAACCAATCTTCACCAGACGATGCTTTGACCAATTTAGCGCCAGAATTTGTCAGAGTTCCCCAGATGATTAACTGCGTCCAAACGAAACTATCTCACTGTGAAGGATTATTATTAACTAATATATCAATGCTTCAAGGAATGGAAATCAGTACGGATCACCCTGATGGAATGCTAGAAGGACGCTCTACAACTACGCAGCGGGATTCCGAAAACGAACTGCTTAATATCACTCCGAGAGGCTAACCAATCATCTGGCATATTTAACAGCCGCTAAAATCTTGGGGAAATCAATTCATTCTTATTCCACCGGGAAATGAATATGAGTTCAACCTTTGTATCTTATGTAAGTATGTGGGAACAATTTGTTAGATTTAGCTTGTTATTCTAGTTAGAAGTTTATTAGATTGCGGAATATTTCTCTATTCTGTTATTATTTGGAATAAACTATGGTTGTTTCATAATAGTATACTGAAGCGAAAAAAAAACGCAACTAGGGAATTTCCAATATGTATTGACTGTACTGCACATTTAATTCCACATAATGTTCCAAAAAAGCTCAAGACATTTATAAATGTTGAAGTTCCCCTTTGAAAAATTGAGCCATTTCGATGATGTATTTAACGTAAAGACTTCGCAAAATTGTGCATCCTAAGTAAGCTCACATGCTTGAGCCATAAGCGAACTCTGCCAATAATGAAACTTTGAAGGAATAGCATTGTGTGTGTTATGTGTTGTTTAAATATTTCTTTCGAAAGGAAATGTCTAATGTAGCAATGTACCATTCGATTAACAGCAGCATATTGTGCATACAATATATAGCGGAAATTCCCGATCTGCGTTTGTTTTTCGCTTCAGTATAATTAGCTTATTGATATACTGTAGCGTAGCGCAGTCTCTAATTATTTCTTCGCGTTGTGTACTTTAAAGCATCACGATTTTTCCATTTTAATAACATTTTATTAAGCGTATTTACAACATGGCTTACCTTTGAAATTGACACCCACTGATCTTCTGATTCCCCCGATCTTACACACTCTGGTCTCTGTTACCTTAATATTTATTCAGAATCCGTGACATTTCTGAATTCCAACTCAGGAGAACATGTATCTGTTCCTTGTAACAATTATCACTCATGTTACTGATTAAAGAATAGTGTTTTAATTCCCCATGCCAGATACCAAAGCAATGCATATTATGTATGGTATTTCCAATTTCTTTCAATAATTTAATTGAATTTAACAATAATGAGTGCGATGCAAGTTTAACGTATGCTTGGGCAAATGTGCCATCATAAACATTATCGAAATGTCAATGTTATTCATTGTTCAGTGTATTTAAGGAAATAAAAAGTTATTTATTAAACCAACTTTTGGTCGGAATTCAGGATATCATTCCCTTCCAATCATATGTGTAAATATATTATCTCAGAATGTAAAGCTTTCGAACCAAAATAAAAAGTATTCTCTAATAAGCTTAGAGTAGGATTTGTATTGCTTCAAAGGCTAAGCACTATGACCCATTTATTATTGTAATTAATTAGATTTTCACAACCATGACTCCAATATCTTTAACCGTATTATTTAGAGGGCTATGCATACCTTAATTAACACCGAACAAACTCAACTAAATGTTAGGGAAAACAATTTCATTAAGTATTGTGTTATCACAAACTCGGGATTGGTTGTACCATGACAATGAGTAATGAATTATTATATTTTGTTGAGCGAAAAAGCGATATGAAAAAAAAATAGCATGATACAAACATTTGTATCTGCGTCATCGATGTGGGAACCTGATTTAACCCCGCGGTGGCCCTTTTGGCCATTGCGCGTTCCAGTGCGGTAGCCTATAATCAACCCTTTATGTTTGTGAGCGTTTGAAAATAGGGTAGACGACTTAGGGATTCAGGGGTCTTGCAATCTTTTGAAAGGCAGACACACTTTGATCAATAATTATAATAGATTATAAACAGTGTTTTTGTAAAAGGCACATACTTTTACCAAATTGAAAACTGTTCATATTTCGGCACGTTTTAGTCATGTTTTACACAGAATGCATGGCATAGTATCGTCACTTACGTGTATAGATGTTTGTATTGTTTTTGATGCGCGAAAATATGCACAACTGTCCCCAGAGTCACTTTAATAAATGTTTGCGTAAGGCAATTACAGTAGTTCAACTTCTCAATAAAATCAAGTATGTTACTTTATTCTCTTGGTTGTGTTTGTTGCTTCCAAAGTATCTCCCTTATCAGTAAGTATTAACATTCACACCCGTGTTCGTTCAATGCAGTATGGCCGTAAAATGTCTCCCTTATAAGTATGTATTAACATTTACACCCGCGTTCGTGCAGTGCAGTATGGCTGTAAATGTCTCCCTTATCAATATGTATTAACATTCACACCCGCGTTCGTTCAGTGCAGTATGGCTGTAAATGCCTCCCTTATCAGTATGTATTAACATTCACACTCGTTGTCGTGCAGTGCAGTATGGCTGTAAAATGTCTCCCTTATTAGTATGTATTAACATTCACACCCGCGTTCGTTCAGTGCAGTATGGCTGTAAAATATCTCCCTTATCAGTATGTATTAACATTCACACCCGCGTTTGTTCAGTGCAGTATGATTGTAAAATGTTTCCCTTATCAGTATGTATTAACATTCACACCCACGTTCGTTCAGTGCAGTATGATTGTAAAATGTTTCCCTTATCAGTATGTATTAACATTCACACCTGCGTTCGTTCAGTGCAGTATGGCTGTAAATGTCTCCCTTATCAGTATGTATTAATATTCACACCCGCGTTCGTTCAGTGCAGTATGGCTGTAAATGTCTCCCTTATCAGTATGTATTAATATTCACACCCGCGTTCGTGCAGTGCAGTATGGCTGTAAATGTCTCCCTTATCAATATGTATTAACATTCAAACCCACGTTCGTTCAGTGCAGTATGGATGTAAAATGTCTCCCTTATCAGTATGTATTAACATTCACACCCGCGTTCGTTCAGTGCAGTATGGCTGTAAATGTCTCCCTTATCAGTATGTATTAACATTCACACCTGCGTTCGTTCAGTGCAGTATGGCTGTAAATGTCTCCCTTATCAGTATGTATTAACATTCACACCCGCGTTCGTCAAAAATATATAGTTGACATGTTTATCTACTTGTGAGTAAAACATTATATAAATTAAAGTCACCCAGTTAACGTTTGGTCAATGTCACATTTGCAAAATCTGAATTCATTTCTGAGGGTCACACGTTTGTTTTCATGCGAAATATATTAACATTCGATTGAGTAGAAACTATCCCGCTAATAGCAGCCACATTTTACAGCATGTTTACCTCGTTGCTACACCTACTGACGGACCACAAGGTATATATAAATTACTTGTGAGAATACAAACTCTTTATACACAATGTAAACGGCTTTAACCACCAAATCTGGCGCGTTGAATTAAGTTCCCAACTCATAATTCCTATTCAATCACGGGTATTGTAAATACCCGTTAATAAAGCTATACTTTTAACTGACAAATATACATTGTTACATGACCTGAACACGTGGATATAGTTTTGATAAATTTGTTTGTAGTGTAATTGTCGTTATTTGAATAAACAGTAATTATCATATATATACCCATGACAGAGACCAGATGTTGCTACTATGTTGCCTGTATATACAAGTCAAAGCTGCTGTAAATACTGATTTCGTTTTCAAGGAATGATTTCAGTTAAAATAATCGCATTTAAAATTATTTTGTTTAAGACGAATACCGTTAAAGCCGGTGCTAGATGGCGCGAGATGTGTTGCCTATTATATTACCTCATATGAACAGACTCACTAAAACAGTCAGCTACTTTCTTGTCTTGTTTGTTTTCGTTGTTTCCATGCGATACCCTTTCCCACTAATTATTGTTAAAAATATGTCTAAATTAAGTCAAATATACCGCAAAACTTTGTTTTACATTAGTATGTAAAATGACGTTAACTAACTTTTATTTCCAAGGCGTTGCTCCACAAGTTTAAGAGAAATATTTCCAAATTTGTATACGCATACCTATCTGTATAGTTGTTCTTGTTGTGATATAGAAAACTTAGGCTTGTATTTACTTAGTGATTTTGAACTAGGTTCAAACATGACTGCATTTCCGTTTGTATAAGGATACTAACCTAATTATTCATACAATACAGGTCACGCTCGGTGTATTGATGCTCTAAAATAAAATCTATGTTTTGCATGAGTTTCGTGAGTTTCGTGAGCTGTCGCTTCGAATGTGTCTAGCGTGTACTTGACGTCTAAAGCACTTTCGTGATTCTTCTTTTATTTTTCAGCCAGTACAGACAGTTCAATGAACGTGTCCACTACAAACACAGCTGCGTCCCATAATTTAATCAAACACGAACCAAAGAGCTTCACCATCGCATCTAACAACTACGTTATGTTAAGTGCGAGTGACAAAATATTAGTACGTGGCTCAATGATACCTAGGAATGGCAATTCAAAACAAGTTGATCTACAATATATACAACCTATCGATATGAATAGAATAGAGCCCACGTCTTTCGAATTCGACACAACAGGTGGAAAATTCCAATGGATATACATTCACGAAGAAACTAATGTCATCCTCGTCTGCTCACAAATAACGAATGCTTCATTTATTTCAGCTGAAAGTATATGTATATTTCCTTTACACCAGAAAAGTATTCAGTTTAATGACCAAATCATACATATAGAGACATTTACAGATCTGAAAGTTGGTTTATACAAATTGTATGTAGATACTTTGTTCAATGTGTGTACATTTTTAAAGACAATCCTCGTGAAATCGACTCAAAATTACATTATCCTAGATCAGAATAACGCGAAGCTAAACGATCTAAATAGTAATGCAAATGAAAGTGACAATCATGCAATGGAGCAAAATGAAACTGACAAAGGCAGAGGAGCCAATATAACCTTGGAGTTAATTTCAAGTAACGCCGATAATATTGCCAACAAATCCACGGTTAATTCGGATTCGTATAACGGATTAAACAATAATGAAATAATAAGTAAGGAGTTTGATGAATCCATTCTTATACCAAATCTAGAGGATATTGCATTATACAAAACCAAATCCAATGTAAGCTTCAAATCTGATTGGAACGTGACGGTAGGAAATGGTAAGCATACTAATGATGATGAAAATAGTACGGACAGCATCATTAGTCAGTATATAACGCCCAATGTAATACAACCACAACATGAACATGAAACGACTACAAGTATTTCCATTGAAACCGTGTATAGTTCAGGGAAACTAAATGTAAATTGTTTGCCCAACAATTATACGAAAAACGTAACAATAGAAAATGCTACATTTGTCGAGAGAAAACATGTTAACATTTCCCCCCAAAATACAAAACACATGTTACTGGACATTCTTCAGCATGTGACCCAGATTAGTGCTTCTTCAAAGGTTACACAATTCAAACTCGAACATGAAGTTGATCAGTATCAAAGAAACAATCCATGGACATTGCAATTAAAGCCTGTTGCAAATGATCAACATTCCAACGACAGATTCTCTGCGGTAGTTGACTTCGTCCAATCAAAAGATGGAGTAATGCACGCGCTAAATATGTCCGGCAAATCAACGCTGCGTGTAAACAAAAACCCAACCTATGTTCTAAGACCTGAAAAAGACTTTGGAAACTATAACCTTAGCGATGGCAAGTCCAGACTATATTGTGCCCATCGCGTCAGGTATACCCTGACGTGTTCGTTGGCGGACGGACTATAAACCTTAGAATTACACACACACACACACCTTAGCGATGGCAAAAGCTTGTTAGCTATAATAATCAGCTTGTTAACAGCTTTATTCGCCGTCGTTGCTATTATTTTGGCCTTTCTCTTGATAGAATATTTTTCGAAACGAAAGCAGATAAGAAATACACGTATTATTAAAGTATACTTTTAATCCGCACAAATACATTATCATATGACCTGAAATGTTTACAACTTTATTTTAATTTACTGCATTGTTAAAATGACTGAAAGAGTATTATTGTAGCTTTCCTGTCCTTCAAATACATGTAAATATAAAACACTATGATGCTTGATTTTAATTTTAACGGACTGTACACAACATATTATGTACATGCATAGCATGTGCATGCATTTAAGATAATGCGTAAACCTAAAACTGAATTACATTTTCTGTGGTTTACTAACATTGTAAAACAAATCTTTAAATTATTTAGAAATTATGGCTCAATACCAAAATGTACAAAGTACATTTCTGTCCAATGACTGCCTGAAATGAAATAGTTAAACGGATAACTGTCGAAAATACTCACAAAACACACACACAAGAACATTGAACTAATGATGTTGTAAAGCTTAAATATTACTAACATATTCATGATATTTGCAAGTTTTTCCTAGACTTCGAATATAAATTACGAGTACAAATAAAAACTGTGTAACGGATTCTTAGATAATGAAATACCACATCGTAGTGGTTGCGGTAGAAGTCATACCTTACCGTACCGTCCGTACCATACCTTTCCGTACCTTACCGTATATCCCGTAGCATAACGGTAGGTAATAACTGAAATGGCAGGTGATCTGGTACGGAGATTATTAATCGGCTTAATAACAGTGATCAATTTGTTTATACCATTTGTCGTAACATTAGAGTAAAATACAGATGGACAAATATAAAGTCGAAATGTTATAGAAACAATGTTCAGGTGTAAACATTGCGCAACATTGTCCCTTACCGTATATACTCTTCATTATTTATTATATTACTCACTTGTATCATATACACGTAAGTGTTAACATTATTTAATATCATAAGCATTTCAATTAGACTGATCAAATTTTAAAATAAGTCAGGACAGGGATATTTAAACATACAATTTGATAACCCTTTAACTGTATTTTTACCTTAAAAGTAGCACGTACATATCTGTCCATGTAAAATGACGAAATACATGTACGATATGCGGTACAGTGAAGTACGTCTATACCCTAAAATAATGCGCATATTACGTCTTAATTTTGATTTATTATATTGTCTATATGTTTTATAATGAATGATATCAGGTATTTAATCATCTTCATATGTTATTTACCCTCAATCATCATTGGTAAATATGATAAACAGGACATATTATCGTATTATACTATACTTTACCTAAAATCAATTTGATTATATTTGGTGAAACTGACTGAATACTTATGGTTATAGTATATATAAAGACGTATACACGGGGGTGTGAATAAATGGCATAGATAAAGTATAGTACTATCGAGTTGGTTGATAAACAGCGAGATTGGCGTAGCCAATCCACATCGAGAAGTGCGTAGTTAAAACATCGAGATTGGCGTACATCGAGATGGTCGTAGCCAATCTCGATGTTTAAGTTAACCAAAGAGATGACAGCATTTACATTTCAACTGTCTGCCATACTCTTAGTTCCGATAAGTGATAGTACACCATTTATTGTGACAGTTGTTATTTTCAATTAAACGACTAACATCGGTGCAAGTACAAAGGGAATTTCAGTGATCATGCTATACAATTGATTAAATATATACCTTTCCCTTATGGTTTCCGCCAACAGTTTGGTATTAGGAGAATTTGCTAGTTTGCTACATTTAAGGCAATACATTTGTTGGTTTGACATAATATACTGAAACTCTTTGCTTTTCTTTTATTTTTTTCAATATACTAATCGTTCAGGTTGTTATACATTATTGATATTTTATCAATACTTTTAAACATTATTTAGTCTCTTTACTTACTTATCTTTCTTAGAAATCCATAAACGACGTATGTGTAAAACGATTTATAATCTGCAGCTCGACTGAATGACTGCCGCCGATCGACTAAATTTATTTTTGTTTGTGGTGTAGTACGGACTTTCGGCCCCATTGCATTTGCTAGTTGTGGTTTCTAAATGACCGTTTTTGTCATGTTTGTATTATAATACCCTATCGTTTTAATTATTCTAAGAAGATAGAGGATAGTCACATTACATACATTATGACCGAAAGTATCGTGCTTGGCTCAATTTAATGCATTTGCATATTTCATATGAAAATAAAGCATATTTTAAAGTTTATTGACTTCAGGTTAATAGCAAGCTCTGTTCAAAATCACACCCATTGCCAATAATTTACAAAACAGTGAACTCTTATACTCCATTCTCGTGCTCTTAGTTTTAATTGGTAATTATTCATACAGATATAAGTCTCTTTTTTTTAACGTTCAAGTGTTTTACAATTATGCGTAAATTCGTTAAACTATATTGTATAAATGTAGGTAAAAAGGTCGAATAGGTTATGTTGTTTTCATAGAACACAGTCAACCAAAATTACCCATTAAACGAAACAACAATTACAAAGTTAATAGGGAGCAATGTATGTGACATAACAAACACAAACGAGTTGAAAATTGGGCGTCCTCGTGGAGCAGTCAGTAGCAAAAAGGCTTCTGTGAGTCTAAACCAGGTTCTAGGGAGCACAAAATCTCATTCTGGCCCCAAACTTCATCCCAATAAATCGGGACAGGAGTAAATAAAGACATTCCCGCCTGACTATATTCTCTAACAAAATTGGCAGTATTTACAGGTAATATCAGTATAACACAAATATGGCAATGTATATATGAATACAAAAGCCTCGAAAGTCACATAGCGAGTAATTAATGAAGTCAGCGCAGCTAATAAACTATTACGGGCATGACAAGACGAGATTGAAGATAAAAATACTGTCCTTTCAGTATGTAGATAGACGTCACCATAGGATACACAAAGAACGCTTGGTGGAGAACTGTAAATAGGTCAAGCAATGTGCCGTGCGTCACAATAGGTTACACAAAGAAAGCTTAGTGGAGAACTGTAAATCGGTCATTGCAAGTAGCTTTTTAGATTTTGAATATTAAAGTCCTTAACTCGACTACAAGCTCTAGAAAAACGACCCAGATGAGGAACATAGAATACATGTAATGTTGCTATTAGAACACCACGCGGTTTAAGAGGTGGTAATTAACAATATCGAAATAAAAATCATCTCTCTCGTCATAGATTTTATTTATTTTGTCTCAATTTTCAATAGAGATAATCGAATCCATAAAAGAAGTGTCAGTAGCAGAAATATAAGCATGTTTCAATACTATCTACATGTATCATAAATGACTTCCTTTCATGATAGATAATATCAAAAAAGTAGAACAGAAAGAATTGTGAATGTCTAGTATGTCCTCTATATACCGAAATGTGTTAATAAAGGATTCCCTTATATTTGCCGGAGTATCTGGTGAACACTCAACAGTAAATCTCATTCATGGAAATGCAACAAAATCTGCAGCAAGAGTGTCACAGTTCGTACCCATAGAAATACCTATACTTTGTACATAAACGGTAGTTCTGTTATTTAATAGCAAAATCAGTGCGTTACAAACGTTTTGGCAAGTACAGATATTGTAACAAGTACAGATATTGTAACTGTTCACTTTTTTTTTTTGTGCTTTGAATTGGCAAGTACAGATATTGTAACTGTTCACTGTTTTTTTGTGCTTTGAATGAGAGCAATACGCTGGTCTGTGATAAAGTTTTGTGGTGAATGTGACAAAAAATACATTATGTTTTATTCGAATAGTTCAAGTGCGTGATACTAATACAAACAAAAGTTAAAACAATTAAAACAAAGTTTTCGTGACTCGTTTCATGTATGTATATTCATTTATTTTAGTATGTATTCCATGGGAAGGACTGTGAACATCAGTGAGAAAGTTTATATTCATATTTGTTATATACATTTTAATTGATGTGCTTAATTTTATATTCAGATTAAAATGAATGAATTACATACAATGGGGCATGACTCATAACCTAACCTATTAAAAATTGGCAATGAGTTTTGCACCAAATTCTGCACACATGTTTTATCTGTGTTTCCTTTGCAGTTCATTTACTAGGCCTAACCGACTTCGACTTGTTGAAACGTTTCACTGATTATGCTGACTTCGAAAACAGAAAAAGGGAGGTGTTTTATTCAAATAATTTATTATTAACAAACTGTATATGTAAAGGCAGTATTAAAAATGATATATAAGATAATTACTACTTTTGAACTAAACTCTAGTCTGATATGAGTATTTAAGTGTTGTCCAATCTTATTTAAAGACTCAACATGAAAAGAATTGGCAGTCACGTTTTGTGTAGATTCGTATTCTGTGAAAGCTACATTTCCTGTTCGACTTTTATACCTACGTTTACCTATGTAGTTTCAATGCGAGGCAAGTATGTGGTGAAAAAGTAAATAATACAAACCACAATATATAAAAAATTCCTTCTAAATAAATCATTCTGAAAACGCGTATATATTCTCCAATAAATTAATAAGCCCTTTAATGTGTATATTAATGTATCATCATATAGTTTATTCCAGGCTTTTTTTTCGCCAATAAAACTTGATAACGTCACAGTATTTGACCCTTACTCACATGCGATAACCTCGTAAAATACACCTCGTAAAATGACTATACTAACGAAGGACTTTTACATGTATGTTTTAGGCATGCATCAACAACCACACTACTCATCTGATGCTTTCAAGTTAAAAATGATAGTATGACTACATACTGTATTTCTTATATTTTCATATTTATACTAATGCATACATAAAATCAATTGGAAAGTCTTTCTAGAAAGTAAAAACACACTTATCAACATTGTGATATCAAGACCAAGGTCTGAGAGTGTCTCGCCCACCGTGGCAAACTGCATATGCAATATTTTATTAAATTTGTGCTTATATGATGTCCACCAATGACAACACCTCATATGACCAAGTCTCAAACAAATAAAAGCGAGATAATCATAATAAGTGAAGTAACTGAGGTTAAGTGGTTTAACCAGGGTGTAGTTTTGGGAAAATAATGCAAAATATGACTTTGACTTTGGTATTTTTTGTCGTTAAGCGATGTCCACCAATGCCAAAAATATATATGACCAAGTATCAAAGACATAAAGTGATGTAATCACATAAAGTTAACTGAATTTAAGTTACCTAACCAAGGTTAAGTTACTAAGTCAACTAAAATGGAAACATATGACCTTGACCTTGGTATTTATTGTCGTTCAGAAATGTCAACCAATTCCAACAATACATATGACCAAGTATCAATCAAAGAAAACGAGGCAATCACATACAGTTAACTGACTAATTAGCAGCGGTTGTTGAGATATAGTTGATTTCCGCCGCCGGAAAAAGTAAATGCTATGTCTCGGTACCCACTACCGTGGGCGAGACAATGATGTTTCTATCTTCACGGCATATTTATGTCATTACTGTGACCAGTCTGTTGAAACATATATGTGTGTATGCGTGCGTGCGTACTGCGTGTGTGTGAATTCGTATGTAAATAGCGAGACGTTAATACACATAAAAAACGTGTGACACGGTAGTTTCTTTGCGTCAACAGTGCAACAACGAATGAGCAATTTTAATTGTTTCGTTGGTCTGGTGACGGATTACATTAATTTAAATTACAAAAGAATCGATACAGCGGGGCAAAATGAATTAGTAGTAATTAACCTGTCACCAAATGTCAAACACGTTGATTTATTTGCTTTCAATTATTCAGAGTAAACCTTTACTGAAAACACAAGGGATTCAGAATGCATCAAACAGACCCATAATCAAGATCCTACAAATAAACAATACAAATGGGGGTGTACTTGAAAGAACCACTGTTATCGTAGTCTTATTTTTTGTATTTCCTAACTCTAAATGATCATTGAAAAAACATGGAAAGTTTGCTCATTTACTGCAAACATATTACATGTTTGATAAGCTCAGGAATATAAACTGAGACCCGAGTAACGTTTTCTCTCTGAAAAGCATTGATATATTGAACATAATCTAGGTTATAGCATTATATAATACTTTAAACATTAATTGTATGAAGAACAAAACAAAATGAATTATACAAGCTGTGTTAGTATAAAACTTTGTCGATAATTAATTATAGTTAGAAGAAAAACACACCAACACACAACTAACGAAACACTGCGTTTATGTTTTAATTAGTTTCATATACAATCTGCATTTGCATGGCCTCATCATTTGATACAAAATTGAATAACACCATTTTCGCATACAAATGCATGTTTAACATTAAATTACAGTTAGCTATACACATTCTCTCACTCCTGTCCCTCTCCACCCATCCCCTGCCACCCCACCGCACCCCACCCGAATGTCAATTACTGGTTTTGATCAATATGCTAAGGTTTTATTTGTACGAACCTTTAAACACAAATTGGGTAACTATGGTGACGTCTACCTAATACTCAAAGGACTGTAGCGTCCGATGCTTGTCGTAAATCTTATTTTGTCGTACCATTAATGGTTTGTTCTCTTGCTGCTCTGGAATCTACCAGATCACCGAGTACTTGCTTTTGGCTTTCTAGGCTTGTGTTTTTTTATGTTCATATATACATCATCACTTATGATTTATACTTATATTGCCTATTAATGCTGCATGTTGCTTCTTAAATTACCTCTCATTAACGGATTCTATAAAACCGAGTATGCTGCTTTATTCTCTTAATTGTGTTTGTTGCTCCCAATGGATCACCTTTATCAGTATTTATTAAAAGTCACACAAGCATTCGTTTAGTGCAGTGTGGCGACTGTAAAAAGTCTCCCCGTGCTACAAATCAGTAGTGTTATTTTTACTGGTCATTGGGGACCAACGAGCCCAATATAGATGTCTTTGAAGTAGAATACCGTTTAAGTCGGTGCTGGGGGCGTGAGAGGTGTTGCTTTTTAAATTACTTCTCCTGAACAGACTCTATTAAACCGAGTCTGCTGTTTTATTCTCTTGTGTTTGTTGCTCCCTAACGATTACCTTTATCAGTATGGATTGTTTGTTAGAGAATATAATCTCGAGAAGAAATATGTATTGACAGTGTCCCGTTTTAATGGGTTGACAATAGGGTAAGTGCGATGTTTGGTGAACCCAAAAGCCTGGTTTAAACCCCCCAGCGTCCTTTTTTGTCACTGACCGTTCCTAGTCTACCATTTGTTTCTGCGTTCTGTGGAACAGGGCATCAATAGAAGTTGAAGGTACAGCAAATAACTGAGTGTAAAGCAAGTAGTTGAAGGATATTCAAATGCTCGCGGTGACGGTGCTCTCAACTTGCTGGTGGAAATGCAAGTAGATGACTGATACTGCAAGTTGCTGCTGATTACGGTACTGCAATTTGCTGGTGGTGACGGTACTGCACGTTGCATGCGGTAATGTAAGTAGGTGACGGTACTGCAAGTTGGTGGTAGTCACGGTACTGCAAGTTGCTGGTGGCGACGGTCCTGTAAGTTGCTGGCGGTAATGCAACTAGATGGCGGTAGTACACTTTGCTGGTGGTGACGTTACTGCACGTTGCTGGCGGAAATGCAGTACTACAAGTTTGTTGGTTTGGACGGTATTGCAAGTTGCTCGTGGTGACGGTTATGCAAGTCATTATTGGTAATGCAAGTCAATGATTACGAAACTCAACTAATTAAAAGAAATGGAATGAGTGCATTTATAATAGTCACCTATACCCCCATCCCCATCCTTAAATTCTATTTTCCTCTGTTGAAGTCAGTAGATGGTTATACAACAGGTGCCCCATGCTACGAATCAGTAGTGTTACTTTTACTGGTCCTGTGCGATCAGAGAGCCCAATATACATGGCTGTGAAGTAGAATACCGCTGGCGCGAGGTGTCGTGAGAGGTGTTGCTTATAACGAACAGGCTCAATAAAACAGAGTCTGCTACGTTGTTCTCTTGTTGAGTTTGTTGCTTCCAAAGGGTGTTCCTTATCTGTATTTGAACTCTTTAAATCATCGCTAGACCAACTGAGACTATTAATGAAATACCAATGTAACTGGTTATCGTGCACAATAGGTTGTGAAGAACGTTATAAGCAAACACAAATAATGTTGATGACATTCAGACAACGACATTCATACAATTACTATACGTTGATGGTAATGTCACACCTAACTTCCCTTCAATTCCCTATTTCTCTATCCTCTATACTCATTTAAACAATTGTGTAGCACGGTCACTGAAAATATTATCTTTGTAATAGCACAGATGTAAATCGTGTTATTGAAAATAACACCTGTCAGAATAACATTTAGAACAACAGTTAGAATAGAGTGAAATAGAGCTGAAATAGACATGCTACAAAACAAATAGGGTATGGTTTAATCTCGTTGGTTAATTTAAACACCTCGATGGGCGTAACCCATCTGGATGTTTAAATGAACCAACTCAATGAAATCATACTCTAGTTATTACATAAAATATGATTGCACTAGTCGGTCAGTACTTTCAGTACTTTGAAAGAATATAAAACACTCGTGTTAAAGAACATTGTAGCATGGTCACAAACAATTATCTTTATTCAGACACATGTGTAAATCGTTTAATTGAAAATAAGACCTTTCAGAATAACTGTGAGAATAACAGTGAGATAGAGCTGAAATGGACATGCTCGAAACAAATAGAGTATGGTTTCATCTCGTTGGTTAATTTAAACACCTCGATGTTTAATTGAACCAACTCAATGAAACCATACTCTATCTATTACTTACCGTTAGTGTGTAGCTGCTTTTCTAGACACAAAAGGCCGAAACATATTATGTAATAGATAGAATATGGTTTCATTGAGTTGGTTCATTTAAACATCGAGATGGGCGTAGCCCATCAAGGTGTTTAAATTAACCAACGAGATGAAACCATACTCTATTTGTTTTGTAGCATGTCCATTTCAGCTCTATTTCAGTTATTCTAACTGTAATTCTCACTGTTATTCTCACAGTTATTCTGACAGGTCTTATTTTCAATTTAACGATTTACACCTGTGTCCGAACAAAGAGAATTGTCTGTGACCATGCTACAAATACAACTTATGAGATTTTACATAATTGTCACTCTAAACAAAATGACTAACATAAACATGTGCATACTGTTAAACGTACTTTTACCTGTAAACGTCTACTCTGCTACAGACACCGTGAACACAAGTCACTGCACAGAGAGCACCGTTTTCATTATGTTGATATACACAGACAATTTACTCAATAAAATGTACTGTTAGCAAGATCGTTTAAACCAATCAAGCATTTGTGATTACCGTTATTTAGTTTTACAAAAACAGTCTACTCATTCATAAGTACCGTTGCCAAGTGATAGCTAAAATAATACTGACTATAAAAAATCTCTTTTATAGTCACAGTTATTGGGGGACACGATACTGGGTTTTCCACAAATTGAGTAATTTTCACGGTTTATTTGTTCGTACATGTACACCGGCATGTTCAAATTTTACAAATAGGTAAGATGTGCTTTGAGCTTACATTTACAAACTTAGGATCTATGATTTTCTAATATTTCTGGTGCTCATGATTTTGTCATCTATTAGGATGTATTCGTTTCTATTTAGTCATACAGATGTTTACGTTGTTCCTGGATGCAAATAATGTTTTCCATTTCACCATGTTTGCGCCATTTTTTGGTTCTCGTAGGAGAAATTTTTCTTTCAATTTTATTAACATAAGCTTTATTTCGTCTCTTTCTTTGTTTCTATTCTGATAATTCATATAGGTCGTCGATATTAGTAAATAAAAATATTCGTTCCTCCCGCCGTGTGTGGTGACGTTATCGTTTCTCACGGGGTTAAATTTTCAGGGACTTTAGGTAGACATTGATTAATATTACCCTCATATTGCGTGGCTTGTGGCTGTCGGGATCGCATTGAAATGGTTTCTAAACATTGGTAACTTCGTTTCTTACCTTTGTTTGTGTTTAAAGTGTTCGTTTAGCGGGGTTTGCTGCGGGTTTGGGCGTAACTTGTCCACCTGATTCACCTGAATTCCAAAATGGAATGTCCCTTTAATTTAGAATGGATAATAACTGTTTACTGGTGTATGCAGCAGGTCGGTGATATACTCCACTCCTGTTCGCGGTAACTGGGTCAACAGCTGATTACATATATGCTAAATTAGAACTATGTGGATTGGAGTATTTGCGTGTGTTGCGTCTATGTACCTAAATTGTAACTGGGCATTGTGTGTATTGCAAGCGTAATGCGTCTGAGTGCGTTTCGACTGAGGGAATTTGGGGTGTTGTGATCAATGGACAAATGAAAAAAAAAAAAAAAATAATAATAATAATAATAGTGGGGCAATAATAATAAATAAATCAATAAATATAATAATAATAATGATAATAATATAAAAAAATTAAAAAAAAATAAAAAAAAATAAAAAAAATAAAAAAAATAATAAATAAAAAAATAAAATAAAATAAATAAAGATAGACTAGATCTACATGAAGACTGCACAATCAGTTATTTCAATAAGTTGGTATTACTATTTAGGATTTTATTTTCATTTGTACTCCATTTGTGCTCGGTTTATACATTGTACGTCGATTTTGTTTTCATAATCACACTGGATAATGCGTCGTGGCCAGTTCGATGGTTACTTCTCAGCCGGTTAACGTGGTTGATGATCCCACCTGGAAAAGGCAGCGGTACCCTCCCAGCAGATCCAAAGGGTGTGAAGATCGTTCAGCTAGTCAGTGACGTCACAGATCGTTGAGTGGCTCGACTGGTTGCAGAAGAGGCCGTTTAGAAAGATATTTTTAACAAAAATGAGGATACCATTTTTAACTCGTATTTTCTCGTCAATTACTTAAATAAGATACCTGTTTAACTCCGAAAGATATCTCTTTAAACTAGACAGATATCTATTTAGACTAGAACGATGTCATTTTAAGCAAAACAGATAACTCTAATAGCATTTTACGAAAATAAATTGTTACATTAGATATCTCTCTAGCTTAAAGAGATATCTTCAACTGAAGTATATATATTTCTTAGTTGCAGTAACATATATCACCACCTTAAAGAGATAACTTCAACTTAAGTATATATATTACAGGTACATATATCTCTAGCTTAAAGAGATAGACTTCCCAAATTTCTCGAGCAATAATCCTGCAATACCGCTCCATACAGGAATATTTCTTAAATATGAAAAAGGATGCAGATCCATTTATGATGCAGTGATATCCAATAAAACAGAGTTAGCAAGAACATGCCGGATGAACGATTTGCATATTACACAATATATATACATCTATATTAGCAAGGAAAATGATCCGACTGACTAGGCTAGGGGACACGCCTTGCCTTAAAACACATCTAAGTAACCCAGTTGTGTCAAAGAGACTCGAACCCGTGATATCTGCATTCAGAGTTGTACATGCTATCCACTAGGCCATAATCAATAGTCAATCTATTTTTTATTGGATTTTATTCATTTTTCACACGGAACAAAAATGTAATTATTCATTGCTAGTTCGGCAGCAAAACACTATAATGTTGTCCAAGTCATTAGCAGAGTTCGTATACACGTGCATAACGGCAAGATAGCGGTATGGTTTTGTGTTAGTTCCAGAGTCAAATTTCTGGAATTTGAAGTCATAGAGTGTTGTTCTTCACTTTCAGGTGATCGTGGAGAAGTTGGCCTATACAATATAATCAAATATAGTTTCGTCTGCTTAGAAATTGTAGTAAACAGATCACTTACCATTCTTATTTAGACAATGACCGTTTGCTGACGTGGGAGATAATTCGAAACATTTGAAAAAATGTGAAAATAATATTGAAGTACGGATATGTCTAGTATCGAACGCTTGTGCTTAGATAAGATCATAACATATTTATGAAACGTGTTATCTGATATGCTTTATTAAAATACTATATTCTGATTGGTTATTAGGAAGGTAAATTTCCTGTTCAGCATAGTTGATTAAAATAACCAATGTGAACTTGCAGCGAAAACAGGATTATTGCATTCCGTAAGCTGTTTTATTATCAATCGAAAAAATAAAAATATATTAAGACCAACTTGTTATTGGTTGATTGGTTAGTTGGTTGAATGGTAGTTAAAGTCGTTTTCAGCGGCGCATGTTAGGCTATATATGACTGTCGATGTTGTAGCGGTGGAGGAGGACCACCCACTCTGGGAAATCAGTACTGTTTACCTCCCGCCATCCGACAAGAATCGACACTTTCTCATTTACCAGTCGAGCTCCCAGTGGGATTCGAACACGCAGCGGTGAGAGACGAGAAGGTAGTGTATTTACTATCCCGGCCACAGAGTAACTTAGATGAACATTCAGCAAGTACATACATGTTAATAATATTTACTTAATTATGCAATATATTTAAACTATGCTATTGCATTATCCTTTTTTTTAAATATTTCATATATATAATATATACTTAACGCCATGAAAAGTGCAAGTTTTTTTTTTATTTTGTGTTTATTTTTAATTAAAATGTCTCCAAGATCGATTGCATAATTCCGATTTTACTTCTTTCAATACACGAATTTGATCGGTCACTAAATTTATTGGGAATGCGGACACTTTCTAAAATGTATTGTAATTTATTTAGAAAATAAATACATATCTTCAAAATTGTATATTCAGTCTATGTTAAACATGTAAAATATCTATTACACACACACTGGACCACTGGACCCCAGGGACAGGTCGAGGGGGGACTAAAACCCAAACGTGATTGGTTAGTATGTAGCGATAGAAAGAAATTGTCAAAATATATGGTGCGGTTCTTGTTTTTCATTCAACGTAAATTACGGTAACGTAGGTTTAAAACGCAGGTATCCAAGGTATAAAAAGTAAGTGAAACGAAAGTTTGTATTATAGAAAGCATGAATAATGAAGAACATTTAAAAAACAAACCATTTATTTCATACCTTGTTGGTCTTCAAAATGCTATAACATAAATTTTGTTGGGTACTTACGAGAGCCAGAGTGGATGTGTGTGTGAAGTGTGAGGTTTATATTATGCGTCTGTATGATTTATTTGTTTTCATTGTCACACTGTGCAAAAAAAGTCACCTGTCACATATTGAAAATAATGTATAACAACATGAACAAAAATCAAAACAGTTTACGTTGTTTTGAATATAAGACGCGTCAAGCTAGGATGTATTTAGATGACAACACAAACGTGTTTAAGTCATAAATAAAGATTATGTTCTGTTCTGTTCACAAAAAAGCAAAACAGTTTACGTTATTTTGAACCTAAGGCGCGTCATACTAGGATGACGTAACCATGGAAACGAGATGTTGTGAATGTCATGTGATATGTTCTACTTATGCTACGTTTACAAGGTTAAGTTAAATTAAACTTGTTACAAACTTTTTATATGTGTAACATTATTACAGTGAATTATTTAGTCCATGGTATTACATTTATTATCAGAAGTTCTAAAAGCTTACTCTTGCACTAGCTTCTTTCACATGTCACGTGTTGCTTCAGTGGAGGCGTCACTGACACCCTATAACATTCTGAAGGCAATCAATTATTACTTCTGCCACTTTAATTTGGACATTAGTACTATATAAGTGACACTGGACACGATTTAAAACCCGGAGATATCGTCTGGTTTTTTCCATCAGTGAACAACATCTCAATCACCATGTGCCTAATTGTATTAGTCTTCAGCAGAGGATTTGTTGACCGTTTCCAGTCGTTAGTGAAAAAGGTCTTCCAGTACAGTTAGTGCTGGCAAATGGAAATATCAATATGAATGATACGTTTTTCACTTACGGGAAAGTAATTACCAAGTTGTAATTCTATATCGTTCTATTACAAATGCATCTCGGAATTTCAATAAAATGACTACTTTATATTACACCAAAATGCACATTTTTACGAATCATCTGGTATATTTATCTGCCAATGGAATTCTTGGTAATTAATTCAGTCTCAATCTGACAGGAATATATATATGCGTTCAATCTCTTCAAATATGCGTGAACTTTCTGTCAGATCTTCCTTATGAAAAAGTTACAATTTAATTAAATTGCTGAAGTTTATTCGTTTAGGCTTTTAGCAGCTTGAATTGTAGTTCGGAATATGAGTTTGTTTTTATAATTATAATACATTGCGATTGACACTATTGAGTGGTCTTACTAATTAATAAATATATAAAACGTGATTACAAACAACAATTAGTTTTCATGCATTACTCGATATCTTCTCAGACAAGAACGTATTTAGGCGAGGATTGAAATATTTACTGGCCTACTGGTTAGGTGTACATAGCCTCGCTATTATCTCGCTCAAATTGACAAAACGGTGTAAATAAAAGTACAACTTATTAAAATGAAATATCTAACAATACAGTTCATATCCAGAGAAATTAGGAAAAGATACACGTATATGTTATTGTAAAGATATATAAAAAGACATAATTTGAAACACCTCAGGATGTATCCAGAATGGTATTGAACAACTACACCAATTGAAGCTCAAGAGAAAACCAATCCAGGGTACGACCATAAAACCCGGGGGACAGAGGTTCCTGCACCCACCTCCCCATTCAGGGTTTCAGAAGGTGCAATCGTGGAGTCCCACGAGGTTGTCCGGTCATCGCACAAGAGAAAACTGAAGCGTAGTGACTGACTGTATTGGGGTCAATCACCAAACATGAAGTGCGCTGTCATACTAAAGGGTCGTTAACTTGTTTAACGAATTTCCTGATTAAGTGTGTAAAGTGGTCAGAAAAACCGTCAGACCCCTTTCATTTCCGAAGTTTATAGATCACATCTCCATAGAATAACTGTTGTGATATGCCTAGTCCCAGAAATGTTTTTAGGTTGGTGTTGTACTTTAGCCGGTTTTCGTTGCGGCATTAGAACCTTCAGACAGATCAACGTAGTTTATGATAATGGAAACCTTGCTGAAAAAGTTTACTTGTAATAACATGATTTCATTAATTGTTAAATTGGTAAATCCGTTACATGCCCTAGCAAAACGAATTAGCTGCGAAATATAAACCCCGTATGATGAGGTACTTCCACATCTAAATGTGGATAGTTAACGATGTCAAAGTTAAAATCATCTCTCTTATCATATATTTTAATATGTAAGTAATCATCATGAATCGAGAGATGAAGATCGATGAATGCTGCTATGGAATTCAAACTGTTGGCTTTATTCAACGTGGGGTCTGGTGGATAAATATTAGTGACCATATGAGCAAAGAATTGATTATAAGTATTAAATATGGCATCCAGATACCGAGATGTATTATTAAACGCATCAATAATGTCTCTCTGTTTAACAGGTGAAAAATTCAACATGAAATGTCTTTCATAACAGTATAACAAATCCGCGACTAAAGGAGCGCAATTTGTACCCATAGGAATACCAACTACCAGGCGGTAAACGGTTTTACCATATCTAATAAAGAAGTTATCTAAAAGAAAAGATAACACTCTTCAAACATCGGTACAAAGAAATATGAAAATATCGGACAGGAAAAGTAGCATTCAAGGAGGACAGTCAACCACAAAACACAGAAACAAACACGCAAACAGACAAACAAGAAGGCAAAAGTAATAACAAATACAAACGACATCACAAACACAAAAGGGTTGACAATAGGGCTACAGAATTGGAACGGTCAGTGGCAAAGTAGGCCACTGGGGGTTTAAACCGGTTCTAGGGTGCACCAAACCTCACACACCCTACTGTCATCCCATTTAAGCAGGACAGTGTAAACAAAGAAATCCCCGCCATGATCTAATCTCTAACCAACAAGGCAGCCTCGATAGGCAATATAAGTAAAACACAAATATGCTCGTGTAAATATAATATAAAAAAACAATAGTTTATAAAGCCACAATGAAGGTACACATTGACTTGGCAGAAGCCAGAGGAACAAGCAAATAAACCATTAAGGGCACGACAAGAAAGATCATAAACAAACATCAAGTTTAACAAAGATAGTATGAAAGTGATCATGACCAAGAATCTTACGAAGTTTATAAATCACATCACCATATAAGTCAGGTTGTGATAGTCCTTGTCGCAGAAGAGTCTTTAAATTACTTTTATATTTGGAAAAAAGATTAGGGTTACGATAATGCAATTTTGCAAAAGTTTTATGACGTTTATGGTGACGGTATCCCTGATTGAGTGGCTTTTTAGTTATACAAAGATTACGAATATTAAAGTCGTCAACTCGAGTACAAGCTCTTGAAACAAAAATAAGTTGAGATACATAAACCCCATACGAAGTTGCTCGGGAAACATCCCCATCCAAGTGGGGATAATTAACAATGTCAAAATTAAAATCATCTTTCTTGTCATAGATTTTGCTAATTATTTCACCATTTTCAATCGAGAGTTCTAAATCAAGAAAAGAAGCGTTATTATCAGATATATTGGCTTTGTTAAGCTGAGTTCTTTAGGATAAATATTAATAACCATAGTTGGAAAGAAAGGGTTGTCAATGTTCAATATGTCATCCAGAAACCGAGAGGTGTCATTAAAGGATTCAATAACATCTGCCTGGGTATCTGGTGAAAGACTCAACATGAAATCTCTTTCATAGCAAAATAAAAACAAATCTGCGACAAGCGGTGCACAGTTCGTACCCATAGGGATACCAACAATTTGTCTATAAACGGTCGTTCCATACCTGACGAAAATATTATCTAATAGGAAGATGAGTGCTTCACAAACTTCATAGCAAGAAAAATAAAATATCGGACAGGGAAAGCAGCATTCAAGTACGACAGTCAACCACAAAACAAAAACAAACACGCAAACAGACACACGAGAAGGCAAAAGTAATAAAAAATGCAAACGCAAACGACATCACAAACACAAAAGGGTTGACAATAGGGATACCGCCTTAGAACGGTCAGTGGCAACAAAGGCCACTGGGGGTTTAAACGGGTTCTAGGGTGCACTAAATCTCAAGTCCAGATAGTATAATTGTCTAAACTACCGTTAGTAAAAAACGCTTTAATATTATTACGTGCCAAAATTGTTTTGTAGTATTTTCTCTTACGAATGTTTTTGAATAAAAGAAATTAGCTTGTCTTTAATAAGGTGATATGGTAAGGTTGTATATAGTGTAGAGAAGTCATAAGTGCTTATTGATGAAACTTGACCTTTATTGAAAAGTTTATCAAGAACGTCTCCTGAATTTTTTATAGACCAAAAATAAATTAATCCCAGAGTTTTCATAAGTTTTATCACAGACAGTATAGTTTAACGTGATATTTAACGGCAGTAAGACAAGAAGTTAACAGTTTGGAGGATGTTTGTTGTGGTCCAGGCACTAGAATTCGAAATAAAGCGAGCCTTATACGGATTTTTTATGTAATTTAGGAATCCAGTATATGGTAGGCAGTTTAGTTTGCTTATCGTTTACACAGCCTTAAAGTAGGGTTGCACAGAGTGATATGTGCGGAAACAACATATTCCCTCAGTAGAATGAACTGGAGTATACGAATTGGTGCTGCCGAGTTTCCAGATATAAAACATTGACGTAATGTAGGCGTCAAACAATAATTACATTATTAGCTGCTTTATCTGCAGGAACTTAAACAAATTTATTATGAAATTTCTGAATAATTCCCGATTTTAAATTACGAAAGGAAAACCTAGGTCTCGGAGGAAGTAAAGAGGGGTTAGCATTATACATGTTAATACGTGTATCTATAATTTTAAGAATTGACTTTTTCCAAGTAGAAAGCGAGTTAGGGTCCGCATGTTTTCTAGGACACCATTTAATACTTAAATCTTCAATAGAGTGGGCGATCTGGGAACGACAGGCATTAAAATCAATAGTTGAAGGTAATCTATATTTAGGATCTTTCGAGAAAAAAAAGCCGAATACGTTTATCAACAATGTCAAAATTACCGGTGATAACATGACCTGCTGGAGCATAGCACAATTGTGATGTGTTGCATTCACATTCCTTAGGAGTATTATGTACTATATCAATGTCAGAAACCATTTTGATGTAGTTGAAAATAATATTTCTAATAGGCTTTTTATACTTCTAACAAATTACAGGACTTTCGGAATTTTGGAAATATGTTGGGATATAATCAAGTACATGAGTATCTCGAAACATTCTAGGCATGTCAATGAAATCAATACCTTTATTAATATATAGTAGTTTTAGAAAATGCCTGACGTGATCAGACTCCTTGTCAATATGTGGTCGGAGAACATGTTGTGTGTAGCTTTGAACTATGTAAGCAGGGTTATACAAGGGATCTGTACGACTGAAAATTGTATCGGCTTCTTCGTCGATCAACTGTAGTGAAGAAATGGACAAAGAGGTAAGCCGTGAAAGCGTTAGAGTGCTTTCCAGACTGTTTAAAAGTAGTATGTAAATCAGCGACAGAAATAATTACACGCGATTTACGTTTGATGTTACTATTACGCCTAAGACCATGAGACCTAAATTTACTCTTTCGAATAGAAAATATAGAAAAAATGTCAATATTAGAATCTTTAGAAATATTTCCTTCTTGATAAATATTGTCATTAAGGACGAGTGGATAAGGTGTCTGTAAGTTGTTCATCCACTTAAGTTATGCAATATGTCTAGCTTTTATTTTAAAGATTTTAGTAGCATCATTATCAAACAATATATATTCAACCGATTGAACAGTTACGTTATTAAAATTATGACCTGACTGACGAAAGTGTTGGTATAAGTAATTTGTAACTTTTTAGGATTACTTGCATTATATTTGTGTTCACGAAATCGAACTTTTAAGGATCGACCTGTTTGTCCAACATATTATATACCACAACGCGGTGCATTTCAAGTCAGAACATAAATGACGTGAGATGTACGTCAATCAACATTTGAAGCTAGACTTACATTAAACAATCAACCATTAACAGCTGATTTAATGGTGGACTTGCAAGATGAATAATTGCAACAACTGCACCTCTTAGCATTGCACTTATTAATAGAGGAAAACACACTGCGACTTGAATTAACTAAATGATTTCTGAAAGGAAACTTTATATGGTATTTCCCCAAAATAGGTGATCCTAGAGGAGTTACGGAAACCTTTGAGGCATTATTAAAAATCCTAGATATATTATTAGAAGGAACATGAAACGAGATTGCCGAATGTAGATTTAAAGGTGTAAGGCGTAGATATGGTTTAGTTCTAAGAAATGAAGAGTTATTTTGTGGAATTTGTATTGATGACGGAGAGTATAACCGAAGAGGTGAAATATTTATTTTCAGAGTTTTAACTAATAGACTTATAATTGTGTTTTTTTGGAGAATAATACAATTCTGTGAAAAGTGAAATAAGGGCCAATTAGTAATTATTAGAAATACGAAATAGAATCGTACCAAAGATCTATAAGAAATAATATTAGTAAACTTACAGACTGTTAAACTAGGTCCAAAACTCGACCTCAGTGTCTAATATAAGATAATGAGGAAAGTTAAGGAAAACTCTAATAAAAATGGGCAAAATGTCGATCTTTTATCATGTTATGCGGTAGAGTGGTGTATAAAGTAGAAATGTCATAGGTGCTTATAGTAGAGGCATGAAAATGCTTACACCGTAACTTATCAAGGAGTTTTGCGGAGTTTTGATTGACCAAAACAGACTGTTCCTAAATGTTTAAACACCTTTTCGCAATACATGTTATTTATTCGCGATAAAGGCAGAAGGTCAACAGTTTGACACATTAGTAGTGGGTACATGAACTAGAATTGTCCGATAAAACGTGCTTTGTGAGGATTTTGTGAAGTTTTGGAATCCAGTACATAGTATGGAGTATAGACTGCTTTATATTTACAGAAACCTTTCATAGTCTCCAAAATGGACACATGCTGGGAACTATATCCTTCTCCAATAAATGGTGTGGTTAGATAAGCAGAAGTGTTCGCTAGCTCTGCATTCAAAGTACTGATATAGTGCAGTCGTCAGACAACAATGATATTGATTGAGGCTTTGTCTGCAGAGTAAATTTAGTATGAAGATTCTGGATTCCATTCTTCAGGTGACGTAAATGTGAGATGGCCGCCGTGGAAGCAGAGCGGAATTAGACTCATACAATTGTATCCATAGTTAGATAATTTCAAAAATTGTTTTCATCCAGACAGTAAGTGTATTTTTATCTGTGGTTTCAATTTTACACCACTTAGTAAAAAATCATATAATGAATACTCAATTTCATTACGACAGGCATTAAAATCAATTTCCGCTGGAAGGCGATACGAAGGACATTTGGTTGCCTGATCTTGTTATCCTCAATAATATCAAGATTGCCAGTGATCGGCAGGTTCATAACTCAATGTAGAATTCTGACATTCTCAATCTGTGGGATTAGATGTCTCGATTTCAAGATCAGAAACTATCCTATTATACTGAACATAAGATTTCTAGTCGATTTCTTATACATGTAACATATAATGGTAGTCTCAATATTCTTGAAAATTTTCAAAAAATCCCTTTGATGGTCAGATAGAGCAGCAATATGTGGACATAACATATGTTGCTTAAAGCTTTGGATTAGAGACGCGACATCGTAAATTGGATTAGTGCGGATAAAAAATGTAAACAATAAAACGACAGACTAACTACGTTGCTAAGGAGCGCTTGTCTGCCAAAACTTTTACAAATATTGTAAAGTTCTGCGACAGAAACTTATTTCTTAAATTTACGTTTCAAATTATGGATCTTTCTACAGTCAAAACGTAGACGATATCACTGGATGATTATGAAATGTCTAAATGTTAAAGGGATATTGATACTGAAATCCCTTCCATTTGTTGTGGATTTTACAATGGACTTTAGTGACAAGTATTTACATGCACTACACCTTTTCGAGTTGCACTTAAGAATAGAGGGATAGCACGTATGTCTTCTGTTTAACCTTTTATATTAAATGGTGGTCTAACTTTATATCGATTAAATACAAATATCTTAAGGGATATCAGTTTGACAGAAGGTGTATTTTTGAATATTGAATTTGTTCCAGGAATACAAACGGTAGACGCCAAATGAAGATAAATTCCTGATAAATTGATCGATAATTTACCTTCTTTTTTTTTTTGAATTGCCCCGGTGAAGATGAACAGTAGCAGCAGTGTAAAATGTAAGACTTTAGGTGTTTGTCATAGCAGACTCATGGTTGGATTTTACAAGGTGTAATTCGTTTATAGTTCAGGGCAAAAGCACGCTGCAACAACGGTTGACTCCGCCATCGCTATAGGATGGGAAGAAATAAAAATATTGATCGCATAACAACATTAAGTAAAACAAATAAATGATCATTTTATATAAGACTAAATTGTAGAAAGCCACAAAGTAAGTACTCAATGACTTGTCAGAAGCCAGAAACCGAGCAGCGGTAACGGGTGAACGTGAGCAACCCAAGGTCACCGTCATATACATATACAATACAACCTATAGTCACCGCCATAAGTACGCATACAATACAAGCATTGGTCACAGCCAAAAGTACGCATACAATACAACCCAGGGTCATCGCCATAAGTACGCATACAATACAACCCATGGTCACCGCCGTAAGTTTTTGATTTCCAAATTACTCGTTACGTTTGTTGCAATATTCCATTTAGTTAGCGCTTTAATGATGATTATAGCGTCTCTGTGTTCGAGTGGTTAACTACGTTGCGCTGTTAACCTCGCCTCTCATCGCTGCGAGTTCGATTCCTACTGGGAGTCCGACTTAAAAGTGAGAAAGTGTAGATTCTTGCGGATGGCGGGAGGTGTGGAGTTATACAGTTTCTACCACTAAAATATAGATTGTCATATATACTACATTTTGCTAAGAATGACGAAAAACACAATTTAAACCATTCAAACAAACAAACAAAGTGCTTGTGGTAGTAGCGGATCAATTTATGTCAACTTTTCATTTGTTTTTTATGAAACATTCCATATTTGAAGATTGATCATATAAGCATACTCCTATACATTAGTGCAACGATTCGGCACATATGTCCTTGAGTAATTACCCACTTAGTGTAGTACCTATCAAGAAAAGTGATCCGTTACTGCCTGAAGGATGTGAGTTGTTTAAATGAAAAAAAATAGTCAAACTGAAATAAAAAATGAACAGATGTTTTTTTATTACAAAATTGTCAGGCCTGATAATCAAAAGATCCATCAGTTGGAGTTTTAAACATTTAGGGATATTGATTTCATAAACAGGCAAAATGGCAGATTTTTAACATTTAACAAACACAAGTATAAGACATAGTTCATAATAATTTTGGTTAGCATATTGCTGAAAGAGCAGAATCTAGTAAGAAACTGTCTTGAACGTTTCCTTTAGTTTTAAATTTACGTTTTAACAATAGTGATCCTTTATACCATATGCACTGTAAAAATTCTTACATTATTATTGATTCAGTAGAACATACACTTTTAAATACGGTCTGTGTTGTATTGGATGTAGTGATTTATTTGGCTCCCTGAACACTGACTGTATCTTTTGAAATAAGTATTTGAGCATTTGAGCAGCATACAACAGGACGTTAGGAGTTAGGACGGTCTGTTTTGTTTTTTAGAATAAGTATTATGCAGTTTCTATCTGATCATTGCAAAATGAAACATGACAATTTACCTGCATTTGCAGTAAACAGTTAATTTAAAAGATATCTTGCTATAATAAAATACATTATAAACCGTATAGAAGCTGACATTATATAGTCTTTGCCAACACTGCCCGATATACGTAATTTGGAAAGTGTCAATATGGTTCGCCAAAGCTGTTTCTGATCTTGTTTGATAAACGTGATAAATGTGATTTTGGTCCACACATTCACTTATCCCTAAAATGCACTTACTATTTGTTTTGAGATCATCAGTCGTGTAGCATGTTATTAGTAATTAAGGCTTTTCAATGATTGTTTAACGTTGGAAAATAGGTCCTTAAACCCGAAGTACTTCCACCTTGTCTTGTTGAACGTCAAATGTGTATTAATTATAGAAACACCAGGTTACGACAGCAGAATATGCTGATGTCCAGTCCGTTTCTAAATTATACCACTTCAAATAACCTTTTAATGCAAATTACTAAAGACTGGAACGATGCAGAATAATCGTCTGTTTTGATGGCTAAAGGCAATTAAAAATGAGAGAATTCTGTTTGTATTATAATAAAGATAGATTTATCAGCATGTTTCAATATTGACAATACAATATGTATTTCGGGGCTTCGTTACTAATTAACTCCTCAATGATTTATTTCGTGTTTCACTTACACATGTTACAGTTACAATTCATAGCAGACTTGGAGAAGAATAGGTTAATGTAGCCGATTGTTTGTGTTGATCGTGTTTGCCAACACTTATCGGGTTTGTCTGTTTCCTAGGATCTCTTTAGGGAATGACTTGTCCATATTTATTATAAGATGATGGAAATGTGTAAATGGTTTATATCAAATGTGACAGGATGTATTGTTTCGTTGTTTGGTTAAACACGTTCGTGATGTTTTAGTCCTATGTAGGAACTTAAAGTAGATATACAAGACAGGTAAACCTCACTCTTGCCCTATTGTCGTCCCAGTAAAACGGGGCAGTGTAAATAAAGATATATCTTATAATCTCTAAGAAACACAGCAGCATTTATAGGCAATATAAGTACAAAACCTAGATGATCATGTACATATGGATGCAAAAACAAAAGCCTAGAAATCCAAAAAGCAAGTACTTAATGACTGGTAGAAGCCAGAGCAGCAAGTGAACAGAACAATACGGGTACGACACGATAAGATATAAGACAAGCATCAAAGGCTATCGTAGGGTCATAACCTCTTTTGATAAACGTTTTAACAATTAGTCAAGATTATATGAACATGATTATTACCAAGACTCTTACTAATTAGTGTGTAAATCACATCACCATATACGTCGGACAGTCCTTGTCGCAGATGGGTTTTTAAACTTTTTATACCACTGCATATGGTTGACATGGATTACCTCATACGGGATGTATATCTCCCAGCTCATTCGATTTGCTAGAGCGTGTAATGATGTTATAGACTTCAATGATCGAAATCAAGTTATTACAAGTAAACTTCTTCAGCAGGGTTTTCGCAAACTTCTTCACAAACTACGTAGATCTTTCTCTAAATTCTACCGCCGCAACGAGGGTCTGCTGGAAAAGTACAACACCAACCTTAAAACATTTCTGCGACTAGGCATATCACAACCCTCATTTTATGGAGATGTGGTCTATAAACTTCGAAAGTAAAAGGGGTCTGACGGGTTTCCTGACCGCTTTACAAATTTAATGAGGACGTTCGTCAGAAACGGATATAACCCTTTTGTTTTACACCCCACTGCATGTTTAGTGATTGACCCTCTACAGTCTGTCATTACGCTTCACTTTACACTTAGGCGATGACTGGACAACCTCTTGGGACTCTATGATTGTAGCTACTAAAACACCAACTAAGGGAGGTGGGTGCATGAGCTTTCGTCCCTCGGGTTTTCAACAACAGAAAGGGTGGAGAAGACAGGGTTACCGACTTGGAACGGTCAGTAGGCAATAAGGCCTACTGGTTAGCTTGAATCGATTTTATATGCGCACAATCCTCGCTATTATCCTGTATTCAGGGCCCAAATAGACAAGACAGTGTAAACAAAAGGCAGGATTAGTGGAACTATCTACTCGAAATTCAAGTAAGAAACCAAACGTATGTGCTAATGTGCCACCAATATCCGTAAATATCGGGATCATCGATCTCCAAAAAATCGGAATAAATAACAGTTCTGATTGCAAGTACGGGGAGACGTTTTACCGCCGCCACACTGCACGGGCAACGCTACTGTGATATATGAAAAGTATGAAAGGAGAAATCTGGAAATTGTCGAACACGATCAATACAAAACATATTGCAGTCTCGGTTTGATTGTTCATGAACGGTAGTGAGAAGTTCCTGCTACCGTTCGCGCCATCTAGCCTCGGGTTGAGCAAAACTCAAAATATCAAATGCCAATTGTACAGAAATTTGAGCCATCCAGAAGATGGTATGCATATGACGGTGAACATGGAACCTTCAATGAGGTGTTTTCTCATCATTCCATGGCCCGTTTGGTCCCAGTTTATAACAAAACAATTTGCCCTAAACGAGAAAACAATGGGCGAAATAAACAAACAGGTATTAAGCTGGGAGCAGAGGTTATGAAGGCTGCGTATCACAGGTAATAGTTAATAGACTAAATGAAAAAGCAGGCAACATATCCTACGGTGAATAAACAATACTCAGAAACTATAAAGGCTGGAGATGTGGAACCATCTATTCTAAATTCAAGTACGAAACCAAACGTATTTGAGAATGTACCACCGATAACTGTAAATATCGGGCTCAGCGATCTCCAAAAACCGGAATGAATTATAACGCTCATGTTTGTCATATTTCAAGCAAATCGAAAAAAGCACATCAGTAATATCACTGAATGTTATGGACTGTAACTCAACCCATGTTATGATTTTAAAAAAAAAGGTCAAACTATCCCGTTAACTATATCTGTAAATTGTATATGTAATGCCACGAATGTGACAATGAGTGTTCTTGAAAAAAAAATGAATATATCAATGGAAAAATGCGAAAACCCTCATGTAGTGAAACAGTAGGTCCGCACTGTACCACAGCTAAATACATTAGTATATTAAACAGCCAATAAACAGGACACAACACAACAGAGATAAATACATTGTTTGCTACTTGAAATGGTCAGTAGGCAATACGGCCGTCTTGTTAGCTTAAAACGATTTGTTGTGAATGCAATTTCGATATATTCCCGTCATCAGCGCCCCTATTGACAAGACATTGTGAATAAAATAGTACACAATAAAATAGGGAAATCTCTCGCAATAATGTCTACCACGAGAGAAATTAGCAACCCATATCCTTAGATGTTGTTGCTAAATTTACTAAAACATATCCATGTCAATAATTAGGAATACCTCGGAATGTATCCCGAATTGTACTCAACAACCACAACAGTTTCAGCTAAAGAAAAATACTATCTAGTTTTTTTACCAAAAATCCGAAGGACAACATTTCTTGCGCCTTTCTTCCTTTTTACTGTTTCAGAATGTGCAATAGCAGAATCCTGCTAGTAAACGCAATCCTTACATGTATTTATGACATAACATTTAATGGAAACATATATATATGTATTACAATTGAAGAATAAGGCTTACCAAAATTCTTCGTCTGACTTTGAATAAGAAATTATTAATAATAGCATAGGAATCTGTACACAATAACGGAACGTTGACGAGTCAAAAACTGTAACTGTTCATAGCTACGATGTCGTGACTTTCTCACTTGTTTAAGGTTTAAAGCACCCTTGATAATATGTGCCAGACAGAAGGAATGTAATTTACTGACTGTACTGACCTCATACGCTTATTGTGAACTGCTTTCTATTATTGTGATTTAACAATGTATCTGCTGAATAGAGTTCATACTTTTTGTTTAGAATGAGGAACGATATAATTTGAAATATCACCAGTTTTAAAAGAACAGACATTTCTTACTCTGCCCTTGACACAGAGAACCTTTCGCATTGCACGTCAAGTTTTAACACAAATCGGATTGCAGTCGAAAACATCAGCAGCTTTGCAAGTGTAAAGAAATTCAGCTCGGATCCAATATTGTCGCCTTAGCCACCTGGCCGTCAATTCGCTTTAATATATTGTAATGGATCTGTGACCTATTCTTGCCCTACTCTTGAGGTAATTTAAAAATGTCACCTGATGATCTAATTTAAATTTCCCGGTTACAATGATATTAAATGATAAATCTTTCAAAAATGTGAAAGTTTACTTTGATTTCTAACATATCTTTAGTTAAGCAGTAGGCCATATTGCCTTCTGACCGTTCCAACTCTTCACCGCTCTTTGTATCGGGATGGCTCAAATTTATGTACTATTTACATTTCAAATATTGAGTTCTGCTCAACCCGGGGCTAGAGGGCGGTAACGGTAGCAAAACTGTTGGTTTCTTACTTGAATTTCGAAAAGGTGGTTCCACTATTTTAGCCTTTAAAGGGTCTGAGTATTGTTTAATCACCTTTAGAAGATGTTGCCAGTTTTTAATTTAGTCTTTCGACTGTTACCTGTGAACGCAGGCTTCAAAAGCTCTGCTCACAGATACATCCCAATTTGTTTATTTCTCCCATTTTTTTCTCGTTTAGGGCAACGCGTTTTGTTAGAAACTGGGACCATACGCCGCTGGCCATGAAATTGTGAGAAAATACCGCATTAAAGGTTTTATGTTCACCGACATATGCATACCATCTTCTGGATGGCTCAAATTTATGTACTATTGGCATTTCAAATATTGAGTTCTGCTCAACCCAGGGCTAGAGGGCATGAACTGTATGAATCTCTTTTCACTACCGTTCATGAACGTCAGTCAAACCGAGACTGCAATATTTGTTGTATTTATCGAGTTCGACGATATCTTATTTTTTCCTTGCATACTTTTTTTTTGTCATTTCCATTGATTAGTTAATTTACTCTGTGATAAAGCGTGGACCTACGTTGCCATAGCGTGTGTGTGCTGTGATTTCTATAAGAAGTGATTTCCATAGGACCATTTGTTTCACATATTGGAGCATGTCATTTACACATAACGATTATAATGACAGCCACAAGGCATGTATGTTATGTGACACGTGTCTGTATTTTAAAATGACTATGTAGGTCACTGTAACTGACTTATTGGTCAACTGTTTTATCTTGTTTTTAAAGCAATATTTGAAGTAGTTCAAGAACTATTTCACTTTTTAAAGCAGGGACTTACTGACATATATTTGAAGTACAAGGACGAAAGTTGATGTTCCTACTTTCGTGGCTATGGTTGCAAGTGATGCAATCATACAATCCCACTAAATTGTGGAGTCTTCGCACACAAGAAAAGTGAATCTCATGTGACTGCCCTTAGACATCAAGTGCACTGCATTACTAAATGGTTTAAGTCATTAACGCATACTATAGGAATATATGAATATTTCATGGTAATCCGGTAAAGATTCGTATTTCCAACACGAGATATAATTGTTTCCATCGGAACCGAGGCCCTACCGAGATTCTGTTTAAAACAATTACACCGAGGGTTGAAATATAAGAATTTTTCATGGGCATGCGGTGAAGTTCGGGAATTCCAACATGATGTTCCGAATAAAACAGATATACCGAAGGTTGGAATTCCCTATCTGAATCAGATAACCATGATTGGTTCTTTTCTTGCCTATCATTGACACTATACGCGTTGACGTAGCCAACTAATAAAGTGGTGTATGCATTTTTACACAAAGACGTCATGCAACTGTCATTGTGGATATCAGTGCACGACTTGTATCTTCTCCCATGTATAATATCAGGATTTCTATCATGTAATATGAGGATAACATTATCAGGTATGCAAGCAAGTCCTATCTGAACCTGATATCCATGCTTGATTCTTGTTCTTGTTTTGTGCGTTAACGCCGTCAATTACTAACGTTTTGCATGTTTTGTTTTACACAGTGACGTGATGCAAATGTTGACGCTCTTGACGTCATAGTTGATGCGCGTGACTTAAAATTATCTTCCCCAATATATAAGGCTTTCCTTCACCCATGTAAAACGCGGATAACCTAATCCGATATTCAAAATGACATACAGTACGGGAGCAGAGAAGTCATTTCACGTGCTTGGACCGCATAACTCAAACATAAATAATTGGTGTTGGAGGCAACGTAGTTCCAATTTTGCAAGCACGTGCAGATGCGCGGATTTTATAATACTCTTTTTAGAAACACTAGTTTAAAGCTTATACTAGATGGCAAAGAAAACAAATCATATCAGAAGTCAGTTATTATGTCGGAGATTTATAAAACAATCGTGTTGACAGGTTTTATTGAGATATCATAGTCGGAAATCGCGGTACAAATGCGAAGATCGAAAAACTAGTTTTTGTTTTCTTCGAAATTGCCAGTGTTTCAAAACGGGTACAAACATTGTATATTCTTAAATATTGTTGAAATTGACAGGAGTCGAAGATCATAACCTGATCTACCTTTTTTGAAAATTTCTTATTTTTTCGTGAATATACATTTGCGTGCCCGTTTTGAAAGTTGGTACCTGCATTTCACTCTTTCAGAGGCTATTCAAAATGGCGGCGACACAAAAAATACCCAGCCCAGGGCCAGTCAGTCGCACGTCACAAACCCACTTCTCCCTGAACAAATTAACATCATAATGTCACACAGTCACAGAAACTAAATATTGTGAATTGAACTGAACGGTGATAAATATCTAAGGAATGTGCTAAAAATAGCTCACACACATTCAAAGGTCAAATAATGCTGATCCGTGTTTACACAGATAAATCATATACGGCCCGATAGACCGATGGATTATTTCAATTAATTTGCACAGGAGTAGAATTAAAACAGTGTTACAATCACGATCGTATACAATTCCAAGTTTTGCATGAGTGCGTAATTTACAAACTACAAACAAATAGATCTATTACAGTAGACAATGTAGAGAATTAAAATTGAAAAGTGGAACACACCAGCAAATGCCTGACATGGGTCATGGCATTGTCTGCACTGTAGCCTATGTAAGTAAATACACTTTTAATTTCTGTATGACAAGTGTTTAACGTTGAAACATGTAAAACGGTGGTGGTTCATATATATTAACTTAATTCTGATAATTTTTTAGAACACATGAGTGATGAATAATTGATGAAAATGTAAGCCTTGAAAATCTACTATTTGTTCATGAATGCCACCTGTGACTTACATTTTGGACAGTATCATCTTTTGGAAAGCACCACTTTCAATTCCAGTTGTGTTTTAAGTAAAATGTTATGGAATGCTGACATTGTTAGCATTGAGAAAGTTGGACAGCGTATTAATATTAAAAACAAATGAAACAATATCATATATGACTTGATTTTTTCAGGTCTGCTAAGTCAGCTAGAGGCAGTGTGCAGTATTACCACAGCCAGATTCAAGTCAAGTTCCCCATTCTCACAGTATAACTACATCAAGAGCCTTGTATAAGCCACTATGTAGGTAAGCGCAGCTTCAAAAAATCTATGAATTGATCAATGTATGTTCTTTGCAAAATATGTGGCATTGTGCACCAGTCCTGCACTTAGTCTCAGACTTTTTATACTAAAAATAAAAATGGTGTTTTACAGCACATCGACACATAGATAGGTCATATTGTGCTTAGTACATAATTATGTAAAATTAAACAAACAAAATAAAAAGGTCCTTGTATTACATCTAAAATATTAAACTTAACCAAGACCCCGACTTAATATAATGTGCTGGCATGGCCCAGCAATAGCATGGTGGACGATAGCAATCTGGAGCTTCCGGTTCAAGTCACACATGCACCACTGAGTTTCTGTGTTTTCGCGCAATACATCTTCCCTCAGCCTTGTTTGTTCCTCAGCCTCTTTTGTTTGATTGGGATTGAAACTGGGGAGTCTATCCTCCAAGCACGATAAACAACCATAGAAATTATTAATATAAACATTAGTAAGAGTAAGACAGGTTCTCGAATTCCTATGTGTCATTTGGGGCGGCTCTAAATAAGGTATACCAGTAATAAATGTGTTGATTTAGCAGAAAACGATTTTTTTAATTTATCGTACATGTAAAAAAAGTTCTATAATCACTATTCATTTACATATTTCAATTCTACAACTTGTAACCTATTTAAGTTGAAACAAAATATCATGTATGTCATTTTTATTTTCAGAGCCTGGAGTCCTGAGATGCTGGGAGTTAGCTGAAAATAGTTAGTGAAGTCCCAATATATATGGGAGGATTGTATTTAAACAAGTAGTCATATATAACTTTTTACAACATTAACAACAGAATCAGAAATACTTAAACGAACAAGAATAGTATATAATAACAAGATGGTGTACAATATATATATATATTTTTTTTATGAATCATGAATCAGCAATACCTCATACGGACAGTACTAGCATCAACTTCAAGAAAAATATGTCTAGTAAGAGGATCACCAGTTCAGCCAGCACAATATCATATCAACATGCATATCCGACTGTTGACACAAGGTGGATCGATGGCGACATTAACTGGACAGTTCATTGGAGTGGCTCAAAATAAGGGCTAATATGAAAATATAAATGTGTTTCTGTTAATCTGACCGGCCGTGCCCAATTTATTTTTTGGATTAAAATGTTTTCTGAATTGTATTGGATTATATAACAGTTTGTGGAATAACAGATGGCAGGAGGTGTATATTACCGGTTCTACCCAGAAGAAAAGTGAGTGGTCTTCCTCACCAAAAAAATAACAAACAGATACATGTATATATATATAACCCCACATATGTTCAAAATGACTTGCACCATATAAACAATACGGGCTGAGAGGTGCGCATATTAAAGGGACATGCAGCAATCTTTTTTTTTTAAACTCAAAATGTTATAACTTATAATTTAAATATGCGGGTGTAAAGTGAAAATAAATTATTGATTAATCAATCGAGGTGCACATTTTAATATTTGATAAAAACTTGATAAATGCTGTGTGTCCCTTTAATAAATAAAAACAATTATTGTATGATGCAATTTAATGTGTTATGTAATACCCTTTATATTTGGGATGTTTTGATGTAAATATATTTGAAATAAAATGTTTTAAATCAAATAAATAATTCAATTTGATATCTGACTTGTTTTTTTTCTTTTTCTTAGTCATGAAAGTTAATATTTAAGGCCTTAATATGTACCTTAAATGTTTATTGTTTACCATTGAATGGTGAGGCGGCATATGGTGTTAGTTATCTGTGCGTCTATATCCTTCCACAGTTTTTAACCAATCTTTTCGAAACTTTACATGATCTTTATCTATGATGTCTAGAGGAGCATATCGATTTTGCATCAAAATAACATTTATTTATGAATATATATTCTTGCATAGTACAATTTTCCACGGATTGTTTTTAGTGCGTTCATTCAAGTCCCATGGACATATTGAGTTATGGAGATGTTCGGTTGCCTTTTTATATTTGTATACATTCTCATCTTCACCTCTCACCGCTGCGGGTTCAATTCCCACTGGGAGCTCAACTTGTATGTGAGAAAGTGTCGATTCTTACAGATAGCAGTAAGTACACAGTACTGGTCCTACCTAGGAAATATGGCCTAAAATGTGCTATAATGACATAAAACACAATTTAACTTTAAAAATATAAAGTAAAAAAAATGGCCTTCTTTATTTTCCTTCGATGCTATCAGTATAAGTATTACGACAGTGTTTCTGTCTGATAAAAAATTCATCTTAGGTTTCAACCGACAAATGGTCTATATTTAAACTAATACAAGTAAGATGGGGCCCTCAAACTCTTTTATGTGTGGGTGATATATTCCACGGTTGATTCATGATACTAGCATGGGACAGCTACAGTACATATGACAGTGCTGAGTGCAGTTGCGGATGAATTGAATTGAATATTTAACGGCTCATCAACACAGTACAGGTTATTTAGAGCCGCCCCAGAAAGAGGGGAAGGATACATAGGAATCCAGGAACCGTGCCCTACTCTTATTATCGAACAGATTCCTATGGTTCTTTAACATGCTCGGATGATAGACCTATACGCGGGACCACCCTGTTTACGTCCCCATCCGACGGACGGGGCTAAGGGAATGTGTCTTGCCAACGAACACACCGACAAAACTCAGTGGCACCACCTCCGGTTACAAATCCGCTGCGCTACTGACTGCGCCAAGTTGCGGATGACAATTAGACACTGGACGTTCTAGTCAAAAACACAGCAACAAATATATTATCTGAATATGTTTAAGAATGTATGCTTGGAAGAGCTACCCAACACCGGTTACTAGAAAGACCGGAATACACCGAATCACCGGAATACACCGGAATACACCAAAATACATATAATAAGGGCATTATTTATGTAATTAATGGATAATAAATGATTATTTATGATTTAAATAGTAATATATCTACACAGAATAGTGATTTATATGTTTGGGGGCTTATATACGCACACTAGTCATACACCTATAGCAAAACTACATACTTACCTCTCTTGAAGGAAAACATCAAATCATTGAAATAAATGAATTTATTCTTGTACAAACATTTAGAGTTTTTATTATAACTGATTGAGGCCGCTGATTGATATTGCATCATTATGATCAGAAATAAGCGTAAACGGTATAATACATATTGTGTAGAATATACATGTATAACATCAAAAAAAAAAAATTGTCAACAATTAATGTTCAACGTATTAAATAGCTTGTATTGCATAAATTATTAATTCGTAGTCTTTATTATTTAATAACAAATAATGTTTGTTTTAAAATGTAATACAGTACAATTTTAACAAATCGGCTTATCCTCTTAATCCATTACTCCTGTCCCTTGTTGTCTTTGAGGTTCAGAGAAACAATTAACACTTCTTGATATTATGAAACAATCAGTAGCTAAGACCGCTATTATAAATAAATGATGACACGTTTCTTTTAAAGTTAAACGTGTAAAATTGTTTCAGTTCCCAAATCAATGGATAGTTGTATGAACTAACTGGTTATCAATGAGCGACCAGCAACGGAATTTGTTCAACCGCTATCGACGTTATGTGGCCAATGATGCTAAATACGCAACTTCAATTGACGGAAAATCTACTGTAGTCGCCCCAAGGACAGACGGTATAAAAAACAGGTCAAATGAATGTTATCCTGTAAATTCTGTGTATTATTTGGGTCACTAATGCATGTGTATAGTTTTGCGACGCAAACAATTTTATAATAGTGGTGCAGGATACGGCTTCAGGGAGGTCATTGATATATATCAGAAACAATACGGCTCTAGAACACTGCCCTGAGGAACTCCGCTTGTGACATCCGTGAGGCTTGATTCCTGTCCATAGTTGTGACTAGTGTGCATATATAAGCCCGCAAACACATAAATCACTCTTTTGTGTGTATATATTACCAATTGAATCATAAATAATCATTTATTATCCATTAATTACATAAATAATGCCCTTATTATATGTATTTCGGTGTATTCCGGTGTATTCCGGTGTTTCGGTGTATTCCGGTCTTTCTAGTAACCCTTCAAAAACAGACTTTCATGATTTTAGTTGGGGTGGGATGGGGATGGGGCGCATCCTTTTAAATCTCACCTCAGATGCCCTCCCCCTCCTTCTCTCCATCCCAACTCCCACCTTGAATAGTAGCGATTGTTGCGTAAACTTCCCACATATGAGAGGGTGCCCAATACTACCCGCTCCATCGAATACGCGCCTGCAGTTCTTGTGAGGTCAGTCGAGTCACAATTACAGTTAAATCAAACAATTCGTATTTTCGTGTACTTTTGATAAAGAAATAACATGCTTTTCGTGATATGCAGCAAAATTCATGTAATGTGTGAGCTAAAACAACAATTCAAGTATCTCTTCGTACTTTATTTAACAAAAAACACACGGTTGTTGTCATTTTAATCGTATTCTAAAAATGGCATCTTTTAGAGTTATCGCCCCTCGCTTCGACATTTTACAAGGCGGGTCTGCATTTATCACGTAGTAAAGCTTCTAAAAAAAAGTCGGTACAGCCGAAAATACCGAAACCTAAAGCGGAAATGAAATTTCATGATAAAAAATTGTCACAATTTTTCAAATTATGCGTTTTAAAAAATTCAAAATGGCGGACATTTTTTTTTTGACGTTGCCGAAAGATGACGTACTACTTTTCGTTGTCAAGCGTGGTTGCGATATTTGAAAGATGTAGGAAAATATCAAGGCTGCTCCAGTACTGAAAGGGAAGCAACATCTGAGGGAGTTTAGATGAATGTTTAATACTAAAGAGGAACATTATGTTTTTGACTACAACCTCTAGTATGAGTGCTGGGAATACGACAAGCATTTTGCCTATCTCAATCAAAATTCAAAACAGTGTATCTAGTAATCTACTGATATTGTATGCACTCTAGGTACGATCTCTAGTACTCTACTGATATTGAATGCATTCTAGGTACGATATCTAGTACTCTACTGATATTGTATGCACTATAGGTACGATCTCTAGTACTCTATTGATATTGTATGCACTCTGGGTACGATATCTAGTACTCTACTGATATTGTATACGATCTCTAGTACTCTACTGATATTGTATGCACTCTGGGTACGATATCTAGTACTCTACTGATATTGTATGCACTCTAGGTACGATATCTAGTCAGCAGACGCTTTCATCTCCATTGAAGCATTGACTATACTATAGATATTTGTTACCGATGCAAAGAAGAGAACCCTATAATATACCTCATATGCACACTATTATGAGGCATGGTACTTTTGATGATATCATACAGTGCCAGTGTATTCGGGTAGGACACCATATCCGACATAGATACATATCACAGCGATAATAATTGTTTTGCATTTTTACTAATTGTTTCTGTATTTATGACATGAACACTTTGATATAGTCTTAGAGAAATCGTATACTGTTCAAATATCAGTTTGTGTCTTTTAATGGATATACCATTTCCACAAATAAATTGTTATTGTAGTTGTTGAAATAAGTCCATAACCTGACATTTGCACACAGCATTTTACAAAATATGCAATCGTCAATAAACTGTATCCGAATGATTTTCACCAACGCAAAACAACACTCACAACAATAGAACACGAAGGTAACAATTAACTGCATAGCAATCAACTTAAATATACCAGACAAAAGTCTACAAGAAAACAGAGTTGCGGTAATTATCTGAAATATAAGACATTACGCCAGTCAATTGTCCTTTGTGACACGTGGAGACGAGTATCCGTGTCAGTTTGGGAGACACTATCAGAAGAGTTCAAAGATAACATTGTAACTTGTGGTATATCGGATAGTATTTAGAAGAGAATATTAACTATCAGACTTAAAGTTGCTGGGATTTGTTTGAGAATCGGGATAATAAGTGTGAATCGAAATTATTATAGTTGATCTCTACCAATTTTCATCATTTTCAATACTCGATCTCTCCGTTTCTGTATTGCTGACAAAATGTTTGCAAGTACTTGTCCGAGATTACTTTAAACAAACAACTTAGTTGATCCTATGTGTCATCACAACAGATAACTAAAACTATGTTTCATATAGGGCACATATAGTGCTCGGAGAACATCCCCAGCTAAGTGGGGATAATTAACAATATCATAATTAAAATCATATCTCTTGTCATAGATGTTACTAATAATTAACCCATTTTCAGTAGAGAGATGTAAATCAAGAAAAGAGGCCTCACTATCAGAACTGTTAGCTTTGTTGAGTTCAGGTTGTGATATGATGTTTGAAATATACAATATATGCTAGGACGTGTAAAGGTGATCTTAAATTGTTGAAAAAAATGAAGAGACCGAAATTGTTTCAGACGGAGTTTGTCCAATCGGAACTGCCTCTTCGATTTCCGTCTACATTTCCAGAATACAGAAATTGGCGAAGAGTACCGATCGGTAGTTTGTATACGATTTACGTATACTTCTAACCCAATCAGAACTGCGAGGTCTTTCTCATTAATGGATTACTATTAAAATGTACGAAACTATGGGTTCTGTCTGCTGTGGATTCCGTGCTCAGCATTTATAGGTTTCTTACTGGGACAAAATACAATAGTGTTCGCAAAATTCAATGAAATATGTTCGTGTTATGCCTAAATACATTAAAGTAATTTGTTTTAACCGAATTAACACTATACAGTTTACCTGTGAGCTGATCTAAATGTAAAATGAGGTATAAAAATGGATTGAAATTCTTATAATAGAGACACGTATTCGTCTCTTTTAAAGAGGTACACCTATATAGTGAAGTATATACAGGTTGGCATTGATCTAATCGGATATATTATTAGAAAATGAAAAAAACAAAAACACTTTACCAAAATTGATATATTGTTTGAAAAGAAGGCGCATTTTATTAAGACGTCATTGGAAATCATGTATTTAATGACCTTATGAGCTGAAACGTGCTGAAAAAAAAGCGTAAACATGCACAACTAGGTCATGAGTAAAAAATGATGTAGAGGTTACGATGACGTCACTGGTGGACATATTGGATGACGTCATATTTTACAATTCTCATTGCACAACTAGGCATTGAACTATAACAAATTTGACATGACCAAACTAGACCACGAGTGCATGATTTTGTGAATGTGTTCGTATAATCAAATCATTAACGAGAAGAAACGTATGACTACTTTCAGTGGTGGTCATGTTGGATCCCGTGATATCGTCAAACGGTTATGAGCACAACAAAACCTTTTATCTGTTAAAATGTAAAGAACTTTCACGCGCGTTATATATATTGAGATATAATAATAATAATAATAATATGAATAATAATAATCTGAATAATAATAATAATAATAATAATAATAATAATATGAATAATAACATTAATAATAATAATTATTATTATACACTACTACTACTACTACTACTACTCTTACTACTACTACTACTAATAATAATAATAGACAGAAACTACTGTAAAGCGGGAAGTCCTATATATGGATATCTGAAGAGCTATAATTTTTTATTTGATTTAGGGAACGTATTTGACATTTAATGTTACTGACGATAGTCACATGGACGCCAATTATATGGCGAGATATGCAGTTGTGTGCCCAAAGAGTATACGAAATATCGCAAAATGTAGAGTTCAAAATAAAAATATGAAAGTGTCTCTTTAATAACTTAAAGTTCGACGAGTTACAATGAACCTGTTCAAACAGGTTTCAACCGGTTCCTATAGGGCGTTATATACTCGTTTGCACGTGCAAAGCGAGTATACGCTGACGTGTACTGAGCAGAAAAACTTTTCTGTCATTCGAATCCGACAGGCAAACAGTAAAGTTGCTTCATCCAGAGGTTCTTAAAACTAGTTAGAATTCGGGCTGTTTTTAACATATGGAGTCAGCGGAGGAACCAAGAATGCAAACAGAGACATGAGAACAATCCAGAGCGCGTTTTCACGGTCCCGGATTGTTTCACTTCAAAACTCCCAGCGGGCGGCGGGCCGTTCACACAACAAGTGAACAATAAACGGACCAGTTCTTTTCGTAGGCAAAGAACAGCAACCGAACACGATACATGCCTCGGGTGTGGTAACAGAGGACACTGCAGGAGGGTTTGTCGGAGGCCCGCCACTGCCTCAGGGCTACCGGAATTTAAAGAGAGTCGGACACTAGTGCAAGGAACAGATACAACAATAAATGATAAGTACTTTTTAATACTTTGAACAAGGAAAACAGTATAGATATGACATTATTAAAGGATCGTTCAGAATTTTTTGAAATTCTGGAAATAAATTTATTTCAAAATAACAGAAATGGTATAGAGTTAAAGGTAGTTTAGAGCAGCAAACCATAGAGGTTTGTAAAAGAATAGGAGCTATTCCGGGCTTTACAGACGCATTAAGAAATGGCTATAAAATCCCCTGTTTCGAGCCGGCAGTTTCTTTTTCTAATAACTATAAGCAGGAAGACTTATAATCAAAATATTACTGGGTAAATAAATCAAGGTACCGATTAAAAGCTTCACAACAACTTCAAGTGTTGCTGTGTGTTCCTTTAAGGGAGGCGATTAAACTGGAGATGGAATTGTTTAAAATTTGTAATGTTTCTTGACTAAGGGTGGGGTACTATCAGCGATAAGGCAACATGCATGAAAGATTATGTTTTTGTAAAGCATAGTCTAGAGAAAGCAGCTTGTTGTAATAAATTATAATGAATAAATGGTGTTTTACGGCACGTCGACACATAAATAGGTCGTATTGTGCGCAAAAAACGACGAAAGATGAAGAAATTAAGTAGTAATTAAAAAATTAATGTAAATATACAAAGAGACAACTATTAAAAATAAGGGATGATATGGTAGCAATATAAACTATATATGTAAATCAACAAATGCCCGTCAACGAACAATTAAATACATAAGAACTCATAAATTATAACAAGTCATTATGGGATCCTGTAAACAGTCTGACATGGGTTGGTCTTTGCTTGGAAAGTATTGAATTCAACATTTCCATACCAGAGAAGACAGTTCAAGACCTGCTACTGACTCTTTATTTAATAATTAATATTCTACCGAATATTAGCGAAACTTGCTGGCAGAGTAATTTCATTGATGCCTGTTATTGACAATATCGCGAGATTTATTACAAGGTCATTATACATATATATCTCCTTGGGATCACTTATTTAAATTAAACACTGACAATCCCTATATTGAGGAATTGCTATTTTGGTAGAATAAAGTAGACAATCTGAACATCCGGAAAAAGGGTAATGTTTCTCGCTGCCAGACTATAGTTTATTCAGATGATAGCAACAGAGCATGCGGAGCGTCAATTCAATCTTCCACAAAGCATGGTCAGAAGTAAACGCCTTAAAACATTTTTTTTTTTCTAATTTTAGAGAAATTAAAGCAGCAAAACAAGTAATAAATGCGTTTGGTTCACGTAATCTAAAAAACTGCGCCAGAATAATTACTATTTGTCATTTTATGGATCCGGCGTCGGGCCGACGCAGACCATATTTATGTTGTACTGTATCGATCCGGTGTCGGGCGGACACTGCTACAATTTTGTCATTTTATGGATCCGGCGCCAGGCCGACGCAGAATGCATTTATTTGGTATTGTATCGACTCAGTGTCGGGCGCCGGACACTGTCAATATACTGTCATTTTATGGATACGGCGTCAGTCCGACGTAAAATGTATTTATTTTGTATTGTATCGATCCGGTGTCGGGCGGACACATTCACTATATTGTCGTTTTATGGATCGGTGTCAGACCGACGCAGAGTATAATTATTTTGTATTGTATCGAATTGTATCGATCCGGTGTCGGGCGGACACAGTCACTATATTGTTTTATGGATGAATAATGTATTTATTTGTCGTTTTATGGATCCGGCGTCAGGCCGAGGCAGAATGCATTTATTTCGTATTGTATCGATCCGGTGTCGGGCGGACACAGTCACTATAATATCATTTTATGGATCCGACGTCAGGCCGACGTAGAATGTATTCAGTTTGTATTGTATCGATCCGGTGTCGGGCGGACACAAACCATTTTTTGGATCCGGCATCGGGCCGACGCAGAAAATATGTTTGTTACATTGTATCGATCCGGTGCCGGGCGGGCACACACATTTTGTGGATCCGGCGTCGGGCCGACGCAGAAAGTATCTGTTAATTTGTATCGATCCGGTGCCGGGCGGGCACAATCACTATATTGTCATTTTATGGATCCGACGTCAGGCCGACGTAGATTGTATTTATTTTGTATTGTATCGATCCGGTGTCGGGCGGGCACAATCATTATATTGTTATTGTTTGTATCCTGCGTCGGGCCGACGCAGACAATATGTATGTAATATTGTATCGATCCGGTGCCGGGCGGGCACAAACATTTTTTGGATCCGGCGTCGGGCCGACGCAGAAAGTATGTTATATAGAATCGATCCGGTGCCGGGCGGGCACAAACTATATTGTCATTTTATGGATCCGACGTCAGGCCAACGTAGATTGTATTTATTTTTTATTGTATCGATCCGGTGTCGGGCGGGCACAATCACTATAGTGTTATTGTATGGATTCAGCGTCAGGCCGACGCAGAATGTATTTATTTTGTATTGTATCGGGCGGACACAGTCACTATAATATCATTTTATGGATCTGACGTCAGGCCGACGTAGAATGTATTTACTTTGTATTGTATCGATCCGGTGCCGGGCGGGCACAAACATTTTTGGATCCGGCGTCGGGCCGACGCAGAAAGTATCTGTCATATTGTATCGATCCGGTGCCGGGCGGGCACGATCACTATATTGTCATGTTATGGATCCGACGTCAGGCCGACGTAGATTGTATTTATTTTGTATTGTATAGATCCGGTGTCGGGCGGACACAGTCACTTAACCGTCATTTTATGGATCCGACGTCAGGCCGACGTAGAATGTATTTATTATGTATTGTATCGATCCGGTGTCGGGCGGACACAAACCATTTTTTGGATCCGGCGTCGGGCCGACGCAGAAAGTATCTGTTATATTGTATCGATCCGGTATCGGGCGAGCACAAACATTTTTTGGATCAGGCGTCGGGCCGACGCAAGTAATAATTTTGCTGTATCGCACTGATCTGGAGTCAGGCGGACACAATCACTATATTGTCACTTTATGGATCCGACGTCAGGCCGACGTAGATTGTATTTATTTTGTATTGTATCGATCCGGCGTCGTGCGGACATCGCCACTATATTCGTTTGATGGATCCGACGTCAGGCTGATGCAGAATGTACTTATTTTGTATTGTATCGATCCGGTGTCGGGCTGACACACTTACTATATTGTCATGTTATGGATCAGACGTCTGGCCGACGTAGAATGTATTTATTTTGCATCGTATCAATAAGGTGTCGGGCGGTCACCGTCATTATTTTGTCATTTTATGGATCCGGCGTCAGGCCGACGTAGAATGTATTTATTTTGTATTGTATCTATCTAGTGTCGGGCGGACACGAACCATATTTTGGATCCGGCGTCGGATCGGCGCAAAACGTATTTATGTTATATTGTATCGATCCGGTGCCTGGCGGGCACAAACATTTTTGGGATCCGGCGTCGGGCCGACGCAGAATGTATTTACGTTATATTGTATCGATCCGGTGCCGGGCGGGCACAAACATGTTTTGGATCCGGCGTCGGGCCGACGCAAGACATATTTTAAAGTTGTATCGCACTGAGCTGGTGTCGAAAGGACACATCAACTATTTTTGGTATGTAATATGGACCCGGCGTAAGCCCATCTCATTATGTATTTACGTTTTACTGAATCGACGTAGAAAGCATTTATGCTTTAAATACCGTTTATTGAGTATAAATTGTCAATTATAATTTCAATATAAGAAAGGTTCTTGTGTCGTAATAGCGAGAACACATAAAGACACGTGTCCATGCAAATCCTTAGAAACGTATTTCAAACGTTTCAATCTCGGTCTTGAATCAGAAATATTAATTTCAGAAATCAAAACAAAAGTTTTGTATTAAGAAAAGGAAATCATATCGCATAGCAAATCAAGGTATGTGGGATCGTTTTGTTAAAAAACTCGGGAGACGGAGATCCGAACACCCTAAAAATGGGTATGTGATGGAAGGCGACGACACAAAAATAATAATTACTCTAAATTTGGGAATTTAAAACGTTTCTAGATAATGTACCCGCTCTTTAAAAATTCGAATTAATGTTTGCCTGTGCGAATTAACACCCTTCTATTGTTTGTTATTCTTTTAGAATGTAACATTTATTGGTATAATTTGAAAACCTGAGGTTTTTTAAAATTATTTTGGAGAATAGATCATAAATGTTTTATGTTTGTTTGAACAGAGCGAATTAAAACATAAAATAATTTATGAAAGTGTCTCTTTAATAACTTAAAGTTCGACGAGTTACAATGAACCTGTTCAAACAGGTTTCAACCGGTTTCTATAGGGCGTTATATACTCGTCTGCACGTGCAAAGCGAGTATACGCTGACGTGTACTGAGCAGAAAAACTTTTCTGTCATTCGAATCCGACAGGCAAACAGTAAAGTCGCTTTTCCCACCCACCCACCCATCTACGTCATTAAGAACTTTAATATAAAGTTACAATAATCGTAGTTTTACCATAGACAATGCTCAACAGCACCGACGGGTTAAATATGGCTGAAGTACAGCGGAAAAAATATATTTCAAGTAAAACCATATGTGTCATGATGAATTATGTAATAACAGTGCGATATAGTACAGTGGGACATTATTCAAAGAATTGTTATTAACAATTGCTATTTTTAGTTCTTTTGTAGTACCGTTCTAAGAAGGATGGACATAGGCTGTGATGAGTTCCGGACAATAAACAGTGAAAACAAGAGCTACAGTGTTTAAACCCGCAGTGTTTTTCAACTTCTAGCTCTAAGTGAGAGCAATATAGCTCTGTGTTAAATTCATATGTCATAAGGTACATTGGACAGGATCTCCAATATTCAAGGAGCAGGAACCGGAATCATCGCCATTGAATTATGTTGTTAAATCGAATAAATGTTTGCCTGTGCGAATTAACACCCTTCTATTGTTTGTTATTCTTTTAGAATGTAACATTTATTGGTATAATTTGAAAACCTGAGGTTTTTTAAAATTATTTTGGAGAATAGATCATAAATGTTTTATGTTTGTTTGAACAGAGCGAATTAAAACATAATACACTATTATTCACAACAAATATGTGCAAAGATCGATTTCGCATAGCATATATTATGCCGGGTGTCTTGTATATATTTGTTTAGTCAGTTTTGTGCCAGTTTATATATTTAAGGAATTATTAATATGTGAATGTTGCCAATGAATGTTTCAACATGTTTCACTTAGTATATAACGGTTAGTTTATAGAAACACATTCCATACATGGTCAAACAAATGCATATAATATAGAAGTACGTTCGATTTACACAAACGGTGCGATTCAAATAGCCAGCTCTGACATACAACTTGGCATTTTTTTTCACAATCATGTCTTCCCATTTGTTTTTAAACATCTCTTGCTGATATTCATATCATTATTAATATTTAATTGAATAATTCAAAGCAAACGGTAGTGCAATCTTAATTGATGATAATATTGCACCTGTAACGTATTTAAAACCCGTGGTAAAATAACGAAGACAGATTGTGCATTTCAAGGTTTGGTTCCTTTTATTTACTTATGTGAAAGCCGTTTTAAAGCCAAAATGATGCAGGATTAATAAATAGTGGTGCTAATTGAAACGTTTAAAACATATGTTAAGACAGTGTCTGCTTCCTTATTTAAATGCAGTTGCGATAGTCTTGTATTGAAGTAGATTTGTCAGATATTGATAAAGTGTTCCATAACTCACACCGAACAGTGATTTTGGGAGAACAACAAACTTATAAGTTTCGGATCTCGATATACAACGCCATTGAATTTGATTTCAGCACCTGCTTTACAAATTGACTGTTTGCGTCTCCTATTGACTATTTTCCAAAATTGCTCTTTGTCAGTTTCTGCAGATTCATTTATCTAGTCATCTAATTTATTTAAATAATTTTTAGCGTGATGTCTACGGAGTTTTCAAAATGCACACTTTGCTTGCTTATAATTTGTCAAGCTTCGAGAAATTTTATCTCGAGACATACCATCAATTAGCCATAATTTACGTGTTTCATTCATAGTTGTGTGTGCATCTGTGAGAACAGAGTTCCAGTAAGGCTTAAGAAAATGCCTGAACTTGGATTTTGGAAAGCATTTTTCTGAAGATTCAAATACTGTTATAACATTTATATGATACATTTTATCAATGTCATATTTATTATTAAGAGGTGTATTTTGGGCTTCAATTAGGTCACTTGAAACATTCAACATGTCCTGATACGCCTGAATTTCTATTGGTTTTACTTTCCGATTCCCACCAAATTCACGCATTTGCGGCACACTATTATTTTCGGAACTAAGTGGTACGTTCACTATACACAGTATAGGTCTATGTCTTGAAATATTTAAACAGTCGTCATCTACGATTTCGCAATGCAATATACAATATTCGCGTTCGGCAGGAATCAATATATACTGAAGCGAAAAAGAAACGCAACTCGGGAATTTCCGCTATATATTGTATGCAGACTTAATTCAACATAATATTCCAAAGAAATCCGAAGATGCTTTGTAAACAAAAAGTTACAGTTAGTTAGAGAAAGGACACAACTGTGATGTTGTAGACATTTTAATCACAGTACACTTTGTAACAAGAAATTCATAAATGTTGAAGTTCCTATTTGAAAAATTGAGCCATTTCAGTCATGTATTTAACGTAAAGAGTTTGCAAAATGTTGCATCCTAAATTTGCACACATGCTTGATCCAAACGAGTACTCTGTCAATAATGAAAATTTGAATGAATACTATTTGCTGTGTTATTTGTTGTTTTAGTCTTTTTTTCGGAAAGGAAGGGTCTTACGTAGCCATGTACCATTCGATTAACAGCAGCATATTGTACATACAATATATAGCGGAAATACCCGAGTTGCGTTTCTTTTTCGCTTCAGTATATAATCTCTTAACGATTGACTACGTTCATCATAAGATACAATAGACGAGATAAAAGCTATGTATGTTCGGGGCAATGATAAAGTGACATAGCTATGACCATTAATAATACTACAAAGTCAATGTGTAAACAAACTCGTTGATAACAATAAAGCTACAAAGTTGGGAAAATTCTTTTAAATGTTATCGAAAATCGTTTTCATTTTTTTTTTAAACAATTACAGAAAGGTTATTTCTTGTCAGTGCCAGACTAGTTTTTAAACCCGTTTGTATAACGAAATATGTTGTTTTGAATGTTATTGTTGTAATTCCATACTTCACATCACGTTATCGTATGTTAATTCCGTTAGCTAAGCCAATTTAAGGGAAACAACTCATTTGAGGAACTACTTTCAAGGGAAGTCACTCGTCCCACGACGTTAAGTGAGCGAGATGCTGCGATTGAGCACGCACCTGTTGGCTCGAGTATTTTATCGAATAGACATGTACTTATTATTAGCCATATCTGAGGAAGAATTATTGCTTGACAATTTAAATATAATTACCACCGCTTTCGGTGCCTATTTATGAACTCACTAGTTATATTATTTTGCCATAAACTGTTTTTCAACGCTCGAAGATTCGTTTCTTTGTCACGTGTACTAGTCTCATTTATTTGACGTCTTTGGTAGCGCATAAAATACACGTCTACGAACGGCAAGAGGATTTTTTTGATATGTGCCATCCTCCGTCTAACGTTAGGGTGCATCTATAAACGTCCGTATGTAAAAAAAAAAAGCACCAAAGACGTCAAATAAATGAGACTACCATCGAACTACGACAAGGATTTGTTCAAAGACTTGTCCATAGATACTTGATCCACAATGCTGTCCACTCAGCTATGATGGATCACCAATTATGGTGCATTTAATTCAAATGTTTATAGTAAGAAATCCACAAGATGTGCACAATAGTGGACTAGGAAAAATATTTTAAATTTGGGGTTTGATGTCGTGCTTGTCGATTCTAGATTGACAGCAGCAACAGGTGTGCACACCAGATGTCGTGCGTTCAATCAAGGCCTGGTAATACTGAATACTTTATAAAAATGATAGTAGCTCCTTTGCTCTGCATAAAAAGAGAATTTCCAGTTGTTGTTTTTTGTTTGTATGGTGTTTTACGTCATTTTCAACACGTAAGGTTATTTATGACGGTCAATTTTTTTTGTGGTGGAGGCAGACCACCCACTTTTCCTGGGTAGAACCAGTACTGTACACCTCCCGCCATCAGTAAGAATCGACACTTCCTCACTTATAAGTCGAGTTCCCAGTAGGATTCGAACCCGCAGCGGTGAGAGTGAGAATTTCTAGGACTGGTCAGCCCAGTTTTGGTATAATGTGACTGGATGGGGCTTCATGTAATTTTCTACGGTATGGAGTTCCAATGTTACAGCACTATAAAGCTCACGACTAGAAGTAAGACACCGTCCTGATCTGATAACATCATTATGTTATTTAGAGACGCACAAGAGAGCAGGGTCAAATCACGCGTACCATTTTACATTCAAATGTTTTTTATGGTTCTTAACGGAGGATAGACTACACTTCTTTACGTAAAATAAGTCCCGTGAAGTGGCAAGGAAGGGTATCTTTCGCAAGATATTTATAATAACCCGTAGAACTATCACTACATGATGAATACCATTTACTGTTTTAATTTCTATATAACATGTATCTTAAACGCAATGCCTATGTACACATACATGTATAGATGCAGTCTTCGATTTAAATTTTCAAAGTCATTAGCCTAAATTCTTATATACTCACTGAAGACGAGAATTTTTATTTAGCCCGACTACATAAATTTCCGAATTTTCACTTGTCTGAATGACAGTTTACTAGCCTCGGGCTTTGGGCTAGTGGGTTAATTTGAATTGAATTGAATGTTGTTTAACGGCTCATCAACACAGTATAGGTTATTTAGAGCCGCCCCAGAGAGAGGGGAAGGATACATAGAAATCCGGGAACCTGCCCTACTCTTATTAATGAATAGATTCCTACGGTTCTTTACATGCTCGGAGGATAGACCGATACACGGGACCGCCCGGTTTACGTCCCCATCCGACGGACGAGGCTAAGGGAAGCCAAGGGTTAATTTGAAGACTATAGATGTAAGAAGTTTTAATTCATTCTGTCAACTCATACACAAAACAATTAGTGGGGGCACAACTAAGTCATACTGAGTTCCAGAAAACATGTTAAAGTTCATTGAATTGTGCAATGCAGTGTCTGAGAAACAAGCTTTTATGAAATGCAAGTGTGAAAATATTGAACGACACAACAAAGTGTAACCTATACGGCCCCCATCCCCCATAAACAGACATGTCAATATCACGGGATCCTGGGCAACAGGTTGGATAATTCGATACTGACTGAACATGCCATTACAACTCATTTTCACAATAATAAACATATACACTATATACTAGTAATTAAAAAGAACTACAAACAAATAATCCACTGAACATGATTTTATTTGTATCCATTATTAATGTTAATATAAGCTACATGTGTTACTATATTATTTTTCTGAAACAGCATGTATCATAAAGGGACAAACGGCAATCTTGATTTTTAAACATGTACATGCAGTGGTATGTGTCGTCTACACTTTTGGAATATATATGAAAATCATGGTTTAAAATATTTTTTTGAGAACTACTAATCTAGTCCAGTATTTGAAACACTAATATTAATTGAATTGAATTGGGTTTTAAGGCGCACCAACACGTTAAAACCTTTAAGGGTATGATGCCTAACAGGAATGAACATGCCAGGCTCATCCTTCATTTACATCAAGATAAAATATGGAGAATGGGCCTAGAACCTTCTTGACTGCAGAGTTGCTGCAAATTCTATAGTAGACACTCCATTTGTGATGGAGCCACATTACCATATGCGGTGACCGTGTCACGAGTCCTACTCCGCTGCATGTGACACTGTGTTTGTGAGATTGCAGTGGTTGTATTCTTAAAGAATAAAAATATTTATATAGTCCTGTTTCCTCATATTAAATTAATATTCTTGATTTACTACTGAGCATGCTACAGCTTTAAAGTGGAGATTTTATTGCATAACAATATTTCTTACAAATGGCAGGAGGTATACAGTACTGGTTCTAAATGGCAGGAGGTATACAGTACTGGTTCTAAATGGCAGGAGGTATACAGTACTGATTTTACCCATGAATAATGGGGCGGTCTGCCAGTCTACGCGAAAACATTTTCAAGTCCACACGACATTCGGTTAAAAGTCAAGATAAAACGCCATAAAATGCTTGGTCAATTGTACACAAACAAGGCCATCCTTAAAAAAAGGTTGATTTACTTTGCTATTTTATGTACATTTTGTTTTTTAGGATCGCGCCGCAAAGCACATCAAAAACCATACTGGGTCCCACAAAATAAACCATCCAAAAATAGGCGTGCATTCACAGTGTTATTTAGCAGCTTGCATTTACGAATAAACGTTCGTTCTCTTTTAATTTTACTGTAAAGTGTTCTGATGACATATAGACTGACTTGTTATTAATGAACTAAAGGCAGAAAAAGATTATACATGTGCAATAATTCATAGAAAAATAAGAATATGAAAAGGAAATCAAATGTTAGAAACCTAATATTGAAAGTGATCTTTCTTCTTCAGTTCAATGCGACAAATTCGTGTGACCTCTCATGTCAGTACGAAAGCAGAAATGCATATTTAAATCGTCCAAAAAATGTGTAAATTCAAACTGACCAATTTTAATCAAGGAAACACTTATCAACAAATATGGCTTGAATTGAATGATGTTTAACGGCTCATCAACACAGTATAGGTTATTTAGAGCCGCCCCAGAGAGAGGGGAGGGATACATAGGAATCCGGGAACCTGCCCTAAACACGGCTTTAAATCACAAGCAATAAAACGTTATTTATTTTATGTATATTTAAAAATGGCCTGACACTTGGGCTGACTAAGGGGTATTTTCCGCCATGTCCGATGGACAGAAGTTTTTTGCTGAGACTGGGCTGTTGCTACCAAAAGCCTTAATTATTTATTTTTAAACATAGACTCATAAACGGCCTAACATGTGCTAAAATGACACAAAACCCACATTTCCAACAATCCACTGAATAACGAAAAATATTTAATGATTGCACTATGTTCCTTTAAGATATATTTTGTTTACTTTAATATAATATGAATTTATGTTCAATATATTATGCTTTAATTATGGACTTTAAATCTGCTTTCATATCATTAAATACAATTTAATAATACATTACAAGAATGCAAAAACAATTTCCTTTAAACTATTCCCATTTTGATTTGCAAATATAAAAGTTACATACTGTACATGTAGAACAAGAAGCACCGCCCGTCTGTGCAGACACTCAACTTTCGAGGCCTTGTCTATTTATTGGGAAACTCAGATGAAAGGCATAATTCTACTTAATTGCTGAACAGAATTATGGGACTTGTATCTGAGTTCTTCAAATGAAAATGTGGTGTCATTGAATTTTTTCAGGGGATTTTAGGATATAATGAAAACATTTAATTTAAAAGACTAAGTTGACAAGCTTATTCATATTTTTTCATTGCAGAGATGTTGAGATTTTATCTTATTTTCAGTAGGTGATCAAATTTGTGTTACTTGGTTTTTATCCTTAGGTTCTATAGTAAAATAAAAATATTTGACCAAGTAAAAAGATGATAATTTTCAAGGTTTTGATTTTGAAAGATATGTACCGGTATGTTGAATCAGTTTGCATGAATGTGCATGAAATATGCAGGGTTTTAAAAGAATCACATTGTAGATACCTTAATTTTAAAAGTAAACTTGGTTGAACATCAAGGATAAAGACCGAGTTTATCACCTATCAGACCTACCTAATTACCTACCAGAATGAATTAGGTAGATCTTATTTCTGGTCACTGATTGGTCAGTTTTATTGATGATGCTCTATCAAAATTATGAATAAACAAAACTTTTACCAATTGTGTGTACATGTATGTATAAAAGGGGCCATAATTTTGTTAAAATAAAAGCAAGAGGTCTAGATCCTGGCTCTATGATGTTGTCTAATGATGCCTAATACAGAGTACGTGTTTAAAAAATTATATAAAATAGTTTTAGAGATAAAAGCTTACATACAAAACTTTAACCAAATTGTCCAAGTATAAACTCATAAAAGGGGCCATAACATTAAAATAAAAGCATGAGTTATAGAACCTGTCTATATGATGTCGTTAGTTAGACGACATCATATACATGTATAAAGTTTCAATCTATTATGTAAAGTAGTTTCGGAGATGCAAGCTTACATACAAAACTTTAACCGACGCAGACGACGATTATGACAAAGTGATGACAATTATAGCTTTCTTTGTCAAAGAAAAAGTCAACAAACAACATCGTCACATCATGAACTTGGGGAGTGTTAAAAAGCACCAAGATTGCGATGTGTCCTTTTAACTTACATCATGTACATGTAAGATTTATAAAATACAACTAAATAAAACAGAAAAACATATCCGTAATTTTGTCTCCTAAATCATATTAAAAGGCCAAATCTCACTCCTAGATATCACAAAGGTGGTTTTAAAACGTGACTAAGCTTTCATTTATATTAAAACTGACCAAGTTTGGTTGAGATACTAATGGAAGAGCTAGAGTGATGACGACAAAAAAAATCTTACCATGATGCAAGCCCGAATTACCAATTTTCCTACAATTTATTTATAGAATTTATGAAATATAACTATACACAAATCTGGTTCAAAATAGTCAGTTATAAGTAAACAGAATGAATGCAACAGATGGAAGTTAATTGGTCGGTTTGTTTTTGGTTTCTTTCACTCCGACGGAGGTGTGTTTTTCCTCTTGAATACTTTGAATCAACTTATTCGTAAAGAAATATATTTGCCTCCAAAGTTACCATAGTTAATAAACTTGGTAATAACATGGTCCATAAAGTCCAATCCGTAAAACTGCCACGAGCCCGATAATTGTAAGAATGGTTTCGTTTCAGAATTAAGCATCCATTTTCATTGCTGCAGTGGAACTCAGGATCCTCATCACTCTAATACTCTACATCTAGAACAATGCATTTCAATCACTTTTTCTTTGTTATATTGCAGTTTTAACTAATCCATTATGGTTTCTATGCGATGAATCTCCTTCCAATTCAGGCCTCAATTTACTGGGTGATTTGAGCAAAGTAGTCATCTATCAACTCCATCAACTGACTTTGCCTTCACCGCACTTCAAAGCAAATGTTCAAGTCGCCGTTATTTCCAGGGTTCCAGTTATCCATAATAATATCTGAATTATAAGTAGCTGGTATGTGAATGCATATATGAGTGTACATGCCGATTAAAATGTAGACCATACATATTATATAATAACTCCAATATTTGTCTCAGCCATTTCAGAACAGAGACTTTTTTGTTTGACTTTCTTGCTTATTTGGCTGGTCAACTTTGAACCGTATGTTTGAACACTTTGAATGCTATTAGACTGCTTTTATGCATAATGCTTGGTTCCTTTTTTAAATAAAAACTTTAACTCTGCTGAAGTGCTTACAGCCTCAGGCAGTGTTATTTTATTAAGTGTTTGATTCCTGGACCAGTTCCGCCTGCATGCTTCAGAAGTAAATCTGCGTTGAGGCTACCCTCTGTCTTCTCTAATAACTTGACAAGTCCAGACAGAACAACAATCACACGATAATGCCTTTGTCTCTGAAAGAGATGAAAGAAATATTTAAAGAAAATGTAGTGCCACAGCTAAACAAGCTCTGTTACTGAGAGTTCTGAAAAACCTGGAAAAAGGTGAAAGAATTATCAAAATCGGATGATAAACAAAAAAGATATTACCATTTAAAGGTTAACTTAAGCGAATATGGGAGCCGCCATTTTTAGAACTATGATGTCATAGTTCCATATTACCATATATGGAATATTGATAAATATCATTTAAAATGAAGAAAATCACTGCAAATGAATGATTTTTTTTACTGGTCATATAAAGCATTATTGCCATTAAGGCCTAAAAAAAACACATGTGTGTTTCTGGTTTCACCCTGTCAAAAAGTTAGAGTAGGTAGGTAGGAAAAAGTTATTTTTTTAGATATTTTTTTTATATTTATTGTTCGCATATATTATGCCATTTTTGTACTAAGGCAACTTTTTGATAACCTTTGCAATCCAGATTAGATGCTTAACAACTCTGGCTAATAAAATTATCATTTGAATAAAAAATAAATAAAAAAAATCCGCTAAAAATATTTAGGGTCGGCGGTGATAAAGTAGGGTCGGTCGGGAAACCGGAAACACACGTTTTTTTATTAGGCCTAAGTATTACATATTTTTCATACAGTTGCTGTCACTTTTTCCCTATAAATCAGTAAATTTTCATATTTATAAATATTCCATATATGGTCATTTAGAACCGTGATGTCATAGCTCTCAAAATGGCCACTCCCATATCCGTTTCAACAGAAGGTTCAAATGATCATATCTTCTTAGTTTATTATCCGATTTTGATAATTCTTTCACCTTTATTCAATTTTTTCAGAACTCTCAATTATAAAGATGGTTTGGCTGAGGCGCTACATTCCCTTTAATTTATACAATTATTCTTATTCTGCAGTAGTGTGTGTGTGTGCCTGTACCTAACTCCCTAGTTTGCAGGCTTCCAATTTAATACATTATATAAATTGAACTGGAGTTTAACAGCTTTGGTCATATGGCGACTTTTCCAGCTTTCATTAATGGAGGAAGACCAAAGGTCAAAGGTGCCCCTCCAGTTACGGGCACCGCAGAAGAACCAATGATGTTCCGCAAGCCGGCTGGATATCTTCCTCACATAAAGATTCCTAGGCCCATGAGGGATCGAACTTATACAGCAGTGTGGGGCAAATGATTTCAAGTCAAGAAACTACCCACTCGACCAAGGACGCCCCACTACTTACATGTCAGTTTCGACTTGACCCACTAGCCCAACGCCCGGGGCTAGTAAACTGTCATTCGGGCTACTGAATTTTAATTTAAGTAGTCGGCCTAAAGAAAAATGTATGGGTTTTCTTTGAGTATATAAAAATTCGGGCTAGTGACATAAATTAATTCAAAGACTGGATATGTACATGTAGCTGCAGCTCTAAAATGTTGACGATTAACCGTATACCCCGTTTAAATGCTTTCAATCCCGTACTTCCTAAAGAAAATGAACTCATCAGTGCTATATATTAGGAGTTACAGTTTACAGCCTAGCATCAATTGTAAAGGGGAACATTAAACAAATATATATATTGAAATCTTGAAGTCTCAAAATCGCATCAATTTTAAAGGGGAACATTAAAAAATATATATATTGAAATCTTGAAGTCTCAAAATAACAAGGGCAAACAAAAAAGTCACACATTTTAATACCGGGTATAATATATCCAACCGTTTTACCGTTCCTATGAAATTATTATTAAAATGTGTGGATTTTGTTTTCTACCTTGTGACTTTAATTTAACAATATACACCAGGAATTTTGAGAAAGTCGATTTTTGCAATTCATAATTATTAATTAATTACTTAGCAATAAAATGTAACACCCATTTTAATCTACTGCTGCATTTTCATTGATCGCCTTTATATATATATATATATATATATACACACATGTTTATCTAGATGTAAATGGAGAGGGAGTCTGGAATGTTCATTCTTGTTGGCGCCATATAACATTTTTTTGAGTTGGAATGCCATAAAACTCCAATTCAATTAAATTTAAACAATTTCAATTTGCTTATAAAAATAATAAAAATTACTTCTTGTGATTTTATTCAAGTTGTATATCTCCTTATAATTTAATATGTACAATAATAAAGATTACGTGGTCATCATTGGAGCTGGAAAAAAACACAAAGTTTTTTGTAAACCCAAGTTTATAAAATACACGAACAATCCTAGTTAAATTACAGCGCATTGGTAAATCCCAGTTAAATTTTAGCTCATGAAATTAGTTATGATTGTAGTTTCTGCTTGTGCTTTGGCTCAAATATTTGGAAACATGCACTTGGCCAGGGCTGTCTTTTGGGCCGTTATTCGGCCCCAGCCCCCCACCTGAAAAGTATCTTTTTTTCCCCCACCTCAGTGTCCAAATTCCCCCCTTGAAAAAAAAAAAGGATAGAAAAAAAAAGAATTTTAAGAGAACTAAGTGTTAATTGTGCTCCTGTTGAAGAAAGTAGAACAAAGTAAATGACATAACTGTCATTGGTACTTTTTGAACATAGTCTAACTCTTACAGCTAGTCAACATACATATTTTGTTAAGTCTGTTTTGAACCCATTTATTGTTAAATGTATATTGGTTGGCATAAGTCTTTGCTTTATTTGTCTATTTAGTGTTATATATATCTATTTAATCAGCATGATTTCATTTTATATTGATGATATCATAATGTGTTATGGATGTTTGAACTTTCATGCAAAATTCCCCCTTTTACTGAAATTCACGCGAAAATTCCCCCTTCTGAGGGACCCGGACATATTCCCCCATGGTAGAAAGACAGCCCTGTTGGCAATGACAAAATTACTGAAATGAATGTAAAAGCATTTTGTAACATTGAATGAGAATAAAACGTGAAACTGACAAGTCATGGTATTTGCTATTGGTCAAAATGTAATGAATGAGCCTCAAACTGACTCCTTATTTACCACAATCTCATTAAAATCAGACTCTTTATCGCGCTATGATACTCTACATTACAAGGATCTAAGAACGCTCCATTGGAGGTCACGTCAGATTGACCTTACAATTAGCCAATCAGATTTCAGCCTACAAAATTGTTCAGTATAGAACAATGTGGAGCAGTCTATGCTCGGTATTGAAAAAGACGATGTCCGTACTTAGTTAGCTTATAATCACCAAATAATTAACATGTCGCCAGTTGTCAATCATTTATCCATTTCAACCAATCAAACCAGAATGATACTTCCGACAAACAACAGCACGTATATAAAGCACGTGCAACTATGTTATATAAACTATTGTCAATATACTCCGACATCAACAAAGGGGCGGAGATATCTAAGTACTGGCGACATGTCAATTGCGTTGACAAACATAATACACCAACCATTATTGAATATTTACTGAAAAAAAGATTGTTGACGGAATTTAAGTGGTACAAAAAAAATTACCGATTCGTGGGATTGAACCCACACTAAAATGACACCGCGGGTCATCAGTCGGTGGAATATATATATTTTCAAAACACACATGGCAGCGCCCATGATTTTCTTTGTATCTTGATATGAAATGTGCCATTTAGTGCATTTCTTTTAATTCATCGCGCAATGGGGATTATCCACAGCAACACATGAAGACGTTATCTTTATTCGGATAAACATGTAGATCTACATGTACGACAGTGGATTTTCGTTCTCTCCAAGGTCATCTGAGATGCATATGAAACACACAATTTCATTAGTTGAATTTAGTTGATCTTATCATGAATATTGATTAGATGAAAGGTCGATCTGACGTGACCTACGTGTACAAGGGAGTGGTCAGATCCTATAGTGGAGAGTATCAAAGCGTAATTAAATTAGGTCATGATTTTATTTACCATGAAATCCATTCTGCACAGTAACATGAAGCTATATAAATCTAGCATTATAATATACACCATGGTTTACTAAAACCATTTTAAACCCGATTTCATGAAAAAATCTAGGATACAGCGAATTCAACTTTCTTATTTTTTTTTTTACATTTTTATTATTGTCTGTAACATTTTTAAATTTGTTGATATTGCGTTATAATTTTTTTTTTAAATTAACTGTTATTCAGATTTCAACTAATGGGGTGTGCAAATGACATTTCTGAAAAATTACTTGATTTATGACAATCAATCACCCTGTGATGGGATGTGATTACATAACATAATCTATACCAGAGATAAGCAAGCATTCAAGTGACAAGGGTTTTATTGCACCACACTCCCTCCAGGCAAGATTTGATTACATAATCAGTTCTGACATGTAAGACACAGGCTCTGTGTACATTATGAACTACTAGGTGCCATTAGCAGGCATAATTTTGTGTTTAGTAAACAGTTAAAGAAAAAACAGTTTTTATTTACACACTTTTAGGTAGCATACATAAATACCCAAATATAAATACCAGAGAGCTCTAAGATAAGAATTTTAATATTATTCTTTTTATTACCATTTTTTATATATATATAATTATTATATTTTTTTTTTTACTCCAATAATTTTTTTCTGATCAATATGTTATTACCCTTCATTTGTTTACATATTGCTTTTTTGCTTTTGTTACTCAGAATTATTCTAAAGTTTATGGTTTCAACTAAATTGTCAAATTTTGTGTTTGCGTATGTTTGTGTTTTCTTTTTTACTTTACAACACAAACAAACAATTGACTCAAAAAAAAACGTCTTTATTCATGGAAAGATAACTCGTAATATTATTTACGCTGTGATCGATATTGATACATTTTCCATCCGAGAACGGCGTTACGCTTTTACCTGACGGTATGTTTTCGTATTAACTGAACGGATATAAATACATGGACAAGATTGCAGTACCTATTAATTATACATTATTTCAACACAGTTTAACTGAGTTTAACATAAACATCAAACCTTTCTATAATTTAAACTGCTTGCTTGACAATTTTGTCACGCATAGATTTTTTCTGAATATGTTCAAATAGTAAATAAACCTATTCTACATCTACACACCAGTGACAAGCAGTCTTCAAATTAACCCATTAGCCCCAAGTCCGGGGCTGAGTAAACTGTCATTCGGGCTAGTGATTTATTTAAATTTATATAATCGGGCTTAAGGAAAATGTACGTGTTTTCATGGAGTATATATAAGAATTCGGGCTAGTGACATGAAAATTTTAATTCAAAGACTAGACAAGTACGGACCAGTTTGACAATAGAACCATGAATTCTGAATACGGCGATTGGCAAAAGTTTAAACGCTATGTATTTATGTTTCGCTACGCACTGAAATAAATATTTTGTGTTTTACTCACATTTGTTTACTTTTTTAATATGCGCAGAACAAAAGCTTCTGCATTTTTTGGCTCATATATATCTGTACATTACGCAGATACGCAGCTTATCCTAAGAGCTCTGAATACCATATTTCTAAAATGCTCTAAAAGCACAACCTTTCTTTTGTGGTAAAAAAATAAATGTACCAGTGTATTTTGTTAACAATCTTTCTGCAATCTGACTCACTTGTCCTAGATAATCGGAGATTCTACATGTTGAGCTCTGACAACAGACTGCATGAAAGTTGGTTGAGAGAGAGGGCAGGGTACATGGTCATGACATTTCATTCCTGTCAAGTTTATATTGTTTTTACAAAGTGTTCACTTATGTCGATTTATACGCGTGATGCGGTTATATGTATCCTATAAGGGATACAATTATTTTGCTTAAAAACTACCATATACTATTTATACATGACCAGTGTTGTGCAATAACATCAATTTGTTAATAAATCGACACCTGTAAAGCATATTTCTTGTCAGGGAGCAAAAGAAAACAGTAATCACGATGGGACTATTTTCGCGGAAGCCGCATCACAACATACCCCGTCAAACCCCTAACTTTAGAGTGAAACCGCGGGTCAGACCGGGTAGGATAATTAATAGGTCGCAAACGTAATGACTTAGAAAATAATAACATAAAACTTATTTTTTGTAAATCACATCCGACCTGGCATTTTTAGTAGATTCAAACAATTATACATATGCTTACATGTTTTATCTAAGTCCCTAAAAAGACGTGATAAACTTTCTTTCGTTCAGTATATATACCGTATGTGCTCTGCAGTGTCGGTGTTATGCGACAAAATGTATGTAAATCACCACATCCTAAAAGGACACAATGCACACAATTAATTACAAACGTTAAAACTGGCTTCTCATTTCATTAATAAAAGATCAACTCAACATTTAAATTTCTTGCATATTAACACATATCCATTTAACGCCAGTTGGCAATTTCGGATTTCAAATTTTATTTCACCAATAGTTTAAATAAAGTATTCATTAAGTATAATTTACTTAGAATAAGTTGTTAACATTTTGTTTTTGAATTAAATTCTAAAAAGGGGATCTCTTGGAAGCAACACACAAAACCCAGAGAGAAAGAAGCAAATTCGGTTTTATTGATTCTATTCATGAGCGGTAACATATATTGTGTAACACCTATCACACCCACTAACACCGGCTTGAGTGATATTCTTTGTTTGTTTGTATGATGTTTTACGTCATTTTCAACACATGTCAGGTGATATATGACGGACGATTGTTATTTGGTGGAGGCAGACGACCCACTTTTCCTGGGTAGAACCAGTACTGTACACCTCCCGCCATCCGTAAGAATCGACACTTCCGCACTTACAAGTCGAGCTCCCTGTGGGATTTGAAACCACAGCGGTGAGATGCTAAGGTTTACAACGCAACGTCGTTAACCATTCGGCCACGGACACGCTAACAGTAGGGGAGCAGCCTTGATATTTTCCTACATCTTTCAAATATCGCAACCACGCTTGACAACAAAAAGTAGTACGTCATCTCTCGGCAACGTCAAAAAAAAAAATAGTCCGCCATTTTGGAATTTTTAAATTTGGAAGATTGTGACCATTTTTGATGATGAAATATCATTTCCGCTTTAAGTTTCGTGATTTTCGGCTGTACCCGCCTTGTAAAATGTCGAAGCGAGGGGCGATAACTCTAAAAGATGCCATTTTTAGAATACGTTTAAATTGACAACAATCGTGTTTTTTTTGTTAAATAAAATACGAGGAGATACTTGAATTGTTGTTTTAGCTCATATATTACATGCATTTTGCAGCATGTCACGAAAAGCATGTTATTTCTTTATCAAAAGTACACGAAAATACGAGAAATAGACTCCACTGTAATTTTGACTTGACTATCGTCGCAAGAACTGCAGGCGCGTATTCGATGGAATGGGTAGTATTGAGCACCCTCTCATATGTGGAAAGTGTACGTAACAATCGCTACTGTTCAAGATGCGAGTTGGGGTGGAGAGAAGGAGGGGGAGTGCATCTGAGCTGAGATTTAAAAGGATGCGCCCCATCCTCTTCCCACCTCATGGCCATACCCCAACTGAAAGTCTGTTTTGAAAGATCTTGCAAGCATACATTTTTAAACATATTCAGTTTATATATTTGTTGCTGTGTTTTTGACTAGACTTCCCAGTGTCTGATTGTCATCCGCAACTTGGTGGCAGTCAGTAACACAGCGGATGTGTAACCGCAGGTGGTGCCACTGAGTTTTGTTGGTGTGTTCTTTAGACACTTTCCCTTAGCCTCGTCCTCGGATGGGGACGTAAACCGGGCGGTCCCGCGTAAAGGTCTATCATCCGAGCAGGTTAAAGAACCATAGGAATCTATTCAATAATAAGATTAGGGCACGGTTCCCGGATTCTTATGTATCTTTCCCCTCTCTGGGGCGGCTCTAAATAACCTGTACTGTGTTGATGAGCCGTTAAACAACATTCAGTTCATCCGCAACTGCACTCAGCAGTCATATGTACTGTAGCTTTCACATGCTAGTATCATGAATCAACCGTGGAATAAATCACCCACACATAAAAGGGTTTGAGGGGATCTTACTTGTATTAGTTTAAATGTAGACCATTTGTCGGTTAAAACCTAAGATGAATTGTTTATCAAACAGAAACACTATCGTAATACTTATTCAATGATTCTGATAGTATCGAAGGAATAAAGAAGGCCATTTTTTTTACTTTATATTTTTAAAGTTGAATGGTGTTTTATGTCATTATAGCACATTTTAGGCCATATTTCTTTAGGACATATTTCCTGGGTAGAACCAGTACTGTATACTTTCTGCAATCCGTAAGAATCGACACATTCTCACAGGTCTACAACAAGTTGAGCTCCTAGTGGAAAGTGAACCCGCAGCGGTGAGAGGTGAAAGTGAATACAAATATAAAATGGGCAAACAAACATCTCCATAACTCAATATGTCCATGGGACAGAATGACCGCACTGAAAACAGGCTGTGGAAAATTGTACAATGCAAGAATATATATTCATAAATAAAGTTTATTTTGATGCAAACTCGATATGCTCCTCTTCACATCATGTAAAGTTTCGAAACAATTGGTTAAAAACTGTGGAAGGATATAGTCGCACAGATGACTAACACCATATGCCGCCTCAACATTTGATGGTAAACAATAAACATTTAAGGTACATATTAAGGTCTTAAATATTATCTTTCATGACTAAGTAAAAAATATGTAACGAGTCAGATATCGAAGTGAATTATTTATATGATTTAAAACATTTTATTTCAAATATTTACATCAAAACATCCTTAATATAAAGGGTATTACATAAAAAATTAAATTGCATCATACAATAATTGTTTTTATTTATTAAAGGGACACACAGCATTTTTGAAGTATTTATCAAGCATTAAAATTAGCACCTCGATCGATTAATCAAGAATTAGCACCTCGATTGATTAATCAAGAATTGATTTTACACACGCTTGCATATATTTAAATATAACATTTTGGCGTTTCAAAAAAGAAAAAGAATGCTGCATGTCCCTTTAATATGCGCACCTCTCAGCCTGTATTGTTTATATGGTGCAAGTCATTTTCAACATATGTGGGGTTATATATTATATACATGTATCTGTTTGTTTTGTTTTTTTACGGTATAAAAGACCACCCACTTTTCTGGGTAGAACCAGTAATATACACCTGCCATCTGTTATTCCACAAACTTTATAATCCAATAAAATTCAGAAAACATCATTTTAATCCAATAAAGAAATTGGGCATGGTCGGTCAGATTAACAGAAACACATTTATATTTTCGTATTAGCCCTTATTTTGAGCCACTCCAATGAACTGTCCAGTTAAAAGTCGCCATCGATCCACCTCTGTCAACAGTCAGACATGCATGTTGATATGATATTGTGCTGAACTGGTGATCCTGGGAATTTCGAAATTAGTGGGTCCAAATAACCTTATTCCCTCAAGTCACAAATGTTACTAGACATATTTTTCTTGAAGTTGATGCTAGTACTGTCCGTATGAGGTATTCATGATTCAAAAAAAATAGTAATAATATTGTACACCGTCGCATTATTCTATTCTTGTTCGTTTAAGTATTTCTGATTCGGTTGATATTGTTGTAAAAATTCATTATAATATATATGTGACTATACACTCGTTTCAATAAAATCCTCCCGTATTTTGTGACTTCAGTACAGTTTCCCAGCGTCTCAGGACATCAGGGACTCTGAAAATAAAAATGATACAGATTCTGTTTAACCATACATATTTTTCTTTCAACTTAAATAGGTAACAAGTTGGTGAGTTGAAATAGATGAATAAAAAGTGACAATAGAACTTTTTTTATAAGAATATAAATTGAACAGAACATGGTGGGAATAATGACCAGAAAAAAACTATATAACTTCTAATTTTACTTCAATTTTTAAACATGATCACTGGTGGTTTCAAATGCAGGACCAACATATGGGTATCACCGGTTACTTTTCTTACCATTTTTTTGTGTTAAAAAAACCCCTTACAAACACTGGTTCGGAGGGTCTAAGAAAAGAAAAAAAAACACCAAAATAACTCTGGCCTAAGTTGGATCAACAACACATTATATGTCATTTAGAGCCGCCCTTGAGAGAGGGGAAGGGCACATAGGAAAGTTAAAAAATGATACATCTTTTGTTTATCGTAACCAGATTTCGTTTCAACTTAAATAGTTAACAAGTTGTTTAATTGAAATATGTAGATGAATAATGAATTTTAGAAAAAATTGTTACATGTAAGATGAATTAAAAAAAAAAGGTTTTCGGCTGATCAACACTTTACCGGTATACCTTATTTAGAGCCGCCCCAGAGAGAGGGGAAGGAGACACATATAATAGGAATTTGAGAACCTGCCTTATTCTTACTAATGAGTATATTTCTATGGTTCTTTATGGTGCTATCGTCCGCCATGCTATCGCTGGGTCAATGCCAGCACATTATGTTAAGTCAGGGTCCTGGTTAAGTTTAACAGTTTAGATGTAATACAAGGATGTTTTTATCTTGTTCGATTCATTTTACATCCATACTATGGACAATATGACCTATTTATGTGTCGATGTGCTGTAAAACACCATTTATTCATTTTTTATTTTTAGTATAAGAAGTCTGAGACTAAGTGCAGGTCCACAATGCCACATATACATTGATAAATTCATAGATTTTTTTAAACTGTGCTTACCTACACACTGGCTTACACAATGCTCTTGATGTAGTTATACAGAGTACTGTGAGACTGGGAAATGACTTTGTGAAAACAGGCTGTGGTAACCTGAAAAATAACATATTGTTCCATTTAATTTTAATATTAATAACTATGTTCGACTTTCTTAATGCTATCAATGCCAGCTTACCATAATAGTTTTCTTAAAACACAACTGAACTGGAATTGAATGTGGCGCTTTCTGGATACTGTTCAAAATGTAAGACTGTGGCATAATTCATGAATAAGTAGGCTTACATTTTCATCAATCATTCATCACTCATGTGTTCTAAAAATTATCTGAATTAAGTTAATAATAATATATATGAACCACCACCATTTCATATGTTTCAATGTTAAACACTTGTCCTACACTACAGTAATTAAAAGTGTATTTACTTACACAAATCCCTACACAGGCTACAGACAATCAGACAATCCATGCCATGACCCATTTCATTCGCTTGGTGTGTTTCACTTTCAATATTAATTCTCCGACATAGATGATAGATCTAGTGTAAATTACGCACTCACTCAAGTCAGTCATGTAAAACTTGGAATTATATACGAACACTGTTTGAAGTGTTTTGATAAAGGTCTAACGACTTAATTCCACTCCTGTACAAATGTCTATGTGTGTAACTCAGTACGCATGCATCTGCATAATTTGACCTTTGAATACGTGTACACCGTGTGTGTGAGCTATTTTAAGCACATAGTTTGGACTGTGGCAATGTAAATACAACAGTTCAATTCAATTCACGATTTAGTTTTAGTGACAGTGCGAACTTCACCAGGGAGAAGTGAGGGTTTATGGCATGCGACTGACTGGCCCTAGGCTGGGTGTTTTTCTGTGTCGCCGCCATTTTGAATAGCCTCTGAAAGAGTGAAATGCAGGTACCAACTTTCAAAACGGGCACGCAAAATGTATATTCACGAAAAAATAAGAAATTTTCAAAAAAGGTAGAACAGGAAATGATCTTCGACTCCTGGCAATTTCAACAATATTTAAGAATATACAACTTGTGCACCCGTTTTGAAACATTGGCAATTTCGAAGAAAACAAAAACTAGTTTTTTTCGATCTTCGCATTTGTACCGCGATTTCCGACTATGATAACTCAATAAAACCTGTCAACACGATTGTTTGATGAATCTCCGACATAATAACTTACTTCTGATATGATTTGTTTTCTTTGCCATCTAGTATAAGCTTTAAACTAGTGTTTCTAAAAAGAGTACTATAAAATCCGCGCATCTGCACGTGCTTGCAAAATGGGAACTACGTTGCCTCAAACCCCAATTATTTATGTTTGAGTTATGCGGTTCAGGCACGTGAAATGACTTGTCTGCTCCCGTACTGTAAGTGATATTCTACTTTAAAGCCAATCATAGTTGGCCTGACAATCCCAGCGGGCCAGTAAGTAATAAGAATAATGATCTGTAGCCGGGGCGGCATTTTACAGCCGCCACACAGCGCTAGACAAAAGTTTGTGTGAAGGTCAGTAAATTCTGAAAATAGGATCCCGTCGATGCAACAGAAAAAAACAAAAGAGAAAAGTAGCAGACTCGGTTTTACTGAGTCTCATCGTTTTTTAAAAGTCTTATGTCATACTTTTCTTTTTTAAGTTGTGTATTGCTCAGTATTGTATTCAATGCTATTTCGTTCATTCACTTAACTAAATCACTTACATGATTGATTGTAGAAATTCTTGCTTTTTTAAAAGATATTTGAAGCGTTCGAACCTTAGTTTTAATAAAACAGTCAGTTATATGCCATAATCGGCGCCCGAATGTCGGTTTTGGATACTAAATGTCCGACAAAACATTTAATATCTTAACATATTTATTATAGTAAGCTGGACGTAGTTTACGAGAAAAGACGACATGCGGACACAAAATGCATTTCGTTCGAACAAACCTTTACTGTTCGTTTTCGTGTTTTAGGTCAATTTATCATATTTGAGGTTCTAAATTGAGATTATGTCTCAAACAAGAGCCATTCAATAAATTACTACACAACATCCCTTCTAATACACAACGTAAAACACGGGTACTAAACATTAACTCTAGCTCTTTTTGGACATAGATAGAAACGAGAGTGAATGACTTTTCCGAGGTAGAGACAAGGACGAAAAAAAACACCACAGAGGGGGAGTTCAACTCGTTATGTTTCATTATATTATAAATCCAACGATTTATTTGCTACAATCAGTGACTATACTTAAAGTTCTCCCTATCGAGATCATTTTTGTACGAACTGTGAATATACTGTGATCAATGGGAATCAGACCTGAACGAACAATGTAAAGGATTTGAAACAAATCTTTAATTTGACAAAGATACATACGAAACGAGGTTGGTGTCAACACTATTCATTAATTGTGTTTATATTATACAGTAAGATTATATTTTTTGTTTTACTTGTTTTTATAATATTCGCGGCTCAAGTGCCAGTGTCGCGGAGGTACCGTTGCAATTAAATTGGTTTTGGGACTATCGACTGCACCAAGCATTGACGCTATCTCCATGTCATTCATTGACTCTAGCTCTTGCCCAATACTGACGATAAATCAGCTATACACTGTTTTCTGATATCAAATTATAATACTATGTAATGAGTACATGATGGACTTTTCGTCTCCACATAAACACGCATCTGACTTTAATTAATAATTACAAATATGCGATATGTCGAAGAAACTACACAGACGTAAAATTAAAGAATAATTGACAATATGTTTGCAACAAGAAAATGGTTTGTAAAAATATAGTTGGAATAGCATTCCCCGATTTTTTAAATAAATCGTTGAATTTATGATTATATGAAAAATAACGAGTTGACCTCACACTCTCTGTTGTTGTTTTTTGTCATTGTCTCTTCTTCGGAAGTGTCATTGACTCTCGTTTCCATATATCTCAAAAAAGAGCTAGAGTCAATGTTTAGCACTGAAATCCGGACAGGGTTTCAGGAGAACGAACTATTCGTGACAAGGTTTGTGTATAAAAATATGTAAAGGGCCATAACTCTGCCAAAGGTATTTCAAATGGTACACGGCGAAGATATGCACAACTAGGCTTGGTATTGATAATCCCTGCAAAGTTTGGTTGAAATCCGGCCAGGGGTTCAGGGCAACTAGTCCGGACAATGTTTGTGACATACAGACAACAGACGACAGACAGACGACAGACAGACAGACAGATAACAGACATACTGACTGCACAAAGCAATATGTCTCCCCTCCACAAAGTAGGGGTGGGGGTGGGGGTGGGGGGTGGTGGTTGGGAGACATACTAATATCACCCACTATACGTTGAAATGATACATATTAAAGGTCGAATATTGTTCTTGTTATTGCATACAAAAGTGTATTGAGACAATGTCATTAATTTATTTTATAAGTTATCAATTATAAAACAACAACCACAAATTTAACAACAGTATTATGTCCGAATATAATCTTTATATACTGATTTAAAAAAGTATGTATGCTCTCATTTGCATAAACAGCATCATTGCGAATATTACACAGCTGTAAAATGTCACGTCATAAACAGCATCATTGCGAATATTACATAGCTGTAAAATGTCACGTCATCAACAGCATCATTCCGAATATTACATAGCTGTAAAATGTCACGTCATAAACGCGTTCAAATATCATAACGTTATGTTTGAGAAAGCGTTACACGTTTGACATTCTTGAGAAAGAATGAAAACCAGGATTTAATAAGGTGACTGTTATCTTGTTCTTTCCCATTCAACTCCATACGATTTGCAATTTTGTTTTTTGCTAACCAGTAGGCCTTATTGCCTACTGACCGTTCCAAGTCGGTAACCATGTCTTCACCACCCTTTCTGTTGTTTCATTGTATTATCAAGTCCTTGTTTGCAGTACAGTGCGGACCTACGATGCCATTGCGTTCGGACGCTGTGGTTTCTATAGGACCCTTTATCTCATTTTTGCTCTTTATTGACTTGAAGAACTTAAACTGTGTTAGTGAATGAACGGTAAAGGAACGGTGAAGGAACGGTAAAGGAACGATATATGAACGGTAAAGGAACGGTAAAACATGCAAAGTATCACTACTTTTTAATGAATATATTTTAAAAATGGCTTTGCTACATTTGTCATTACAACTTCTTGAATATTTCCAAATGCAGATGAGAACACTTTCCTGTATACATCATGTATATACAAAGCCATTTATAGTTGTCAATGTCAAATTTAAATTTAGTGAAGTATTAAAAAGAATATATTTTCGCTTCGCAAGTCGTTGTTATCCTACCGGAAATGTCTACTAGGTAAAATATCCTGTGATACTGAAATCCCGCACCATTCAATGATTTACATATAAATCCCGCACCATTCCTTAATTTGCATATAAATACCGCACCATTCCTTGATTTGCATATAAATCCCGCACCATTCCTTGATTTACATATAAATCCGCACCATTCCTTGATTTGCATATCAATCCCGCACCATTCCTTGATTTACATATAAAGAGCTCTAATGTATTTTTAATCCATACTATGATTGACTGTTTGTGTTTATGTTTCCGGAGTGCCCACTTACCGGTCGGTTCTAATGGCCACTGGAGACTAATGCTAGTGTTATGATATTAACATTGCGTTAGTCTATATGATAATTGAATAACCAGCACGCACACAAATAAGACGAACATTACATCTTTGCCTTGAGTGTCATTATTGGTCGGGATTTGCTTACTAATCTGTAACCTTATGGGATACCTTTACTGCACGAACATTGTATTAAGTATACATAATCACGTTACATATTTTCATAGTACACAATATAAATAAATACTGAAAAGTGGATCCCTTGGAAGCAACAATCACAAACAAGAGATAAACGTAACAGACTAGGTTTTACTGAGTCTGTTCATGAGAGGTAACGTTGATTGTAAAATATGCAATAACCAAATAAAAACAGTTACAACAAATTTGTGTGTATGTAAATTAATTAAATAATTGCAAATCTAATTAAAATGTGTGTTCATTTATACCGATTGTTTATTTCTTAACCAAAAAGGCAATATTTAGGTGCACATGCAATTTATTTTGTTAACTATTTAGACAAGTTTCGTTATATTCAAGTTCAATCGGATTACGATTAAAGTAACATCATTTTCGTGTTGGGTTTCAATGTACAACGTTTAAAGGAACATCATTCTCTTGATGAGTTTAAATTTACAACGATTAAAGGAACATCATTCGATTGCTGAGTTTAAAATGTACAGTTATGATTGCTCTAGCCCATACATTTGACAATAAATAAGAATGCACGGAAATATACCACTCTAGTCTTTCACTCTATGCTATATCAATATACTATTTTCTGACTTAAGGTTTCTGATTATAATAACAAAATCTGTATACGAATATGTTTGAATCTTCTTGAGCACAGGGTCTAACGACTTGCTTTGTAAACTTTCTCGTCTCTAACCATTGCGCGTTCGAATCCCACTTACTAAACTTGTAAGTGAGCAAGTGACTATTTTGTCGGAAAGGCGGGAGGTATACAGTGGGTGGTCTGCCTCCACCACAAAAATCTACCGTCGTATATAGCCTTAAATGTGATGGAAAATGACGTTAAACACCAAACAAACAAGCACATTCTTCCTTTACGGACTATTTAGTATATGACGTAACAGTGATATGGCTCACAGACCCTCAAACACCTATTATATGAAAAGAAAGGCATTTTCTTATAATCCACACTTGTGATAATAGTTTTCAAACAACTAAATCATTATTTCACTATGTGCTAAATTGTTAAGATGTCTGAGACAGGATATTTGTTTAAATCAAGGAATTTCCGAAAGGGAAGTCATAATATTCTCCGAAAATGACAGAATGCAATCGTCATCTTTATTTCCCAACACATTTTTAATTCAAATATATATTCTTTCTTTTCTTATTAGAACTTAATGAAACTGTTTTTTTTTTTATAAAATCATAACAATGCCTGCAGCTGATGTTTCGAACTAGAAGGTTTCATAAATTTAATGATTTTCAAATTCGAATTTCATGTTAATTTTCACTGAAATCGTGAAAAACGACAATTAGCATGACAATACATATACCACATTTGCTATGTTCAAACATGGACATATAGGAATACTCTAACCATAAAATACAATTTACAAGCATTGTTTTACATTTGTATTGCAGTTATTTCTATAATTGAAGATGTTTGCTTCAAAACATAATTCTCTACCCTTTTTTAAAAATACAGATGCAGCAAAATGTTGAATCACATACTAGTTCATGTCATAATGTTTTATATCGAAGGAATCGCTAGACTTGACCTATTCAGCGAGAGTGTCAAGATGTTTGATTCAGGTACAAAATGAAAGTGTATCGTTATAAGTTTAACACATTTGTCTATGTCGAATTTTACGTTCAGTTGGTTAGTCCTTAACGTTTGACTTATGCCAAGGATTACATATATTTTCTGTACTTTGAATAGGATTTGCGAAAATAAAGGCTAATACACATGGCTATATAACAGTGTAAATATATGAACTTTACAGTAACGTACACATAATTGACTGTTTGCAACATTCATATCCAGTGTTAAAGCAATATTTCCCAAACAAATAATTATTATAGTGGATTCGTAAATCTAATTTCCGACAAGTGCTATTACATGTATCTGTTAAATTAACATTTTCAATTCGAAATCATGGTGTGAAAACCGAAATGGAAAAGAAAATCTTAGACAGCTATATTACTCAGTCTATAGTCTAGTCTTCCCACGTTGAGGAATAACGTTTCCAATACAAGTATCAAAATGAGGCTGCGACTACTTCATTGCTAATAAAGAGCCAGTGCGCAGATAAACGCGAACAAACGTTGTATCGATATTAGCGGTATCGTTTTGAATGATATACTATAAATGTAAATAAACATTGCGGACAACTTGTCGCGAAAATTATAAATTGTATAGACTGATACAGGAACAGTGTTTAGTTTTACTGTAGTTTCAAATGATTCATCATAAAAGTTTTAAGGCAATTACCCATATGAATGGTAAGAATTTGAAAATATCAATTATTGCGGATAATTTAAATGATGGTGTTCAAATGACATGAACACAACCAACAAATGAAACTGGAGACGAGAATAAAGGCCAGTTGGATACACAAGGATCGATATGCTCAGCTTAGAAAAAGTATATTATTTATAAGCTTAATGTCATCAGTGGTGGATCTAATAAAATAGATGAAACCAAAAAGCCTATAGAGACAATAATCTAATGGAAGTGAGAATATTTATTTTATTTTAAATTATGATGTCACAACGATGGATAATATCTATATATATAGTATAATTAAGGATTGTGTGTATGGTATGTTAAAGTTAAAATAGCTGGCTTAACAAATGGCGCATGTCTTATTACCTAGATTGTTATGGATTTAACTATACGTGAATACCAAAGAATGTGTCTCTATTGCTAGGGACATTTACACGTTATCCATCTGTGATTTTTAAAACAGCTACAACATATTCCTTCAGATTAAGTACAGACTTGTCATGTATATGAACTATTTTCAAGACACTCCAATCACGTAATTACTTCATTGGCATCTAGCTTTTAATATTATTACCTAAATGCGGGTAATTGTTACTGCAATGCGGGTAAATTAATTCAATATTACAGCATGAACATTGTTCTTAGGACGCTGTTTGTTTCCTGCTGTTCAAATTTTAATGCACACGTGATCATTAGTTTCCGTCCTGCATAACGCTAATGTTTGGGGCGCTTGTTTTCATCAATAACACGTCAAGTAACTTTAACAATAAGTACATCAATTATATATCATTGGAACTGGCATTTATGGTAAAAATAAGATCTTCGTGTTGAAAATCGGTTAATAAATAAATATTATATGCTTTTTTGATTGGGCTTTTCCCGTTTAAATTAAGAAATATCAATCGCTTCAGTTACTCTAAACATTTTGCAATAAAAGTTTCAGGATCTTAAAAAAAGACATCTGTACGACACATTCAAACCATTTTGGGGTAGAAAGTCTGGAAACAAATATTCCCCAAGTTTTGATGCAACAACATTTTCCATTGAAATTGCCCAATCAAAACAACTTTCACATAGTAGTTTATACACGTTTTTCATTTGTCAACTGATTTTGAAAAGTCAGGCACTTTTAATTTACCTCTAAAGGTCTGTTTCACTGAATAAAAAACCTATTTAGATTGAAATTGAATTGTATCTGTAAAGTCCAACAACGTAAACTTCTGTTTCACTTACCATACTGATATAAAACTTATTAGGTTTTAAGCTGAATTTTATCTGAACAGTTCAAAAAACTTTTTGTCCGAGACAAGCCCCCACTACCCGCCCCAAATCACACGAACATTAGTTTAGTGGCACTTTGATTATGACTACATGTAAAAGAAACAGATCATAACTTGCATATATGAATGTATGTCATTTTCATCTACTGACATGTCCAAAATATCATTTATCTTCAGTTTGATATTTAAATTATGTAAAAGATAAACACAATGGAATATTATTACATGTGGTGATTTTTTGTTGTCGTAAATCGTCATACTCTAGTATGTTAATTTTCAACAATCGTCGCGTGTCATAATTTCAAGTTTACATGTGTGTATCCTTGCCTTTAAGAATGGGAATACAAGGTGTTCCGGGCGTTCTTCATCATCAATGCATTATTTAAATGTGTTTAAAAGGCAACGAATTAAAAATTAGTTTATGTGTTTTAGTGGTAAACAAAAAATACCTTACTTTTTAAAATCGGTTGAGAAATAAAAAGTTCACTTGCACAAGTTCTTTTGATAGAGCTCTTTCAATGCAAAATTCTACTGTAGCAGACATTTGAAAACCTTTTTTTAATTACATTATGGCTAACTGTTATTTGAGATTATTTGATTTTCTGCTGTCCCATCAGTTAAGAATTTTCATGCGAACAAACCCACCAAAATAACATTTTGGCTGTAAAATATTTATTTCTCAACCGATTTTCAAAACTAATGATTTTTTTATTTATCACTATAAATATCAGATGTACGTGTTACTTGAATTGCTCAAGCTACTGCAGAAAACCATTAACTGAAACAAGCGCCTCGAACAATATTGATGATAGGACGTATATCAATATCCAATAATATATAATATTATAAAAATTGTTCGAGTTAATATTGAACAATCTTTGACTGAAACAATCCATTAACGGGTACTTTAAAGGGCTTTTTAAACAATAAGTTGATTTAAACATAGTTTGCGTTATTAGTAAGTAAAACACATACCACTAACGAACCACATTTCCTTTATTTCAAGAAAATAAATTGCATTTGTTCAATCATTAATGTTAATTATAAGAATACGATCAAGCAAATGGGTTTTGCATATTATTAACTGTTTATTATATTACACCAATGAAATATTCAAACATATTGAAAAACAACGAAGAATAATTGAAAACTCAAAATTTGTTTAGATATATGCAAGCAGGTTTATAGTCAAAATGATGCTGGCGATTTACATTGAGAGAAAAATGTTTAATGCTTGTTAACAATTTCAAGGTTAACGTATGTCAAACATTACTCATACCATACCGTTATACCAATATAGCGGCTTAAAATAGACAATATAAACAAAAGGTTGCCGCCAGGCTATGTCTACAATAATGGAAACCTTACTGGACGTTGTATGCTTGTTTTTGGTTGATGCAGCATTTCTGCTGTTTGACTTTTTTACCAGCTTTTATTTTCCCTCTCAAATAGGCAAATTATAGATAGTAATCTTTAAATATCGGCCTCAAAGTTGACACATTATGAACACTTGAAAAAAGGCAATATAATCTCGATAAAAGTAAAACGTCTGTTCAATGATTGACTCACATAGAAGATTGATATAGAAGGAAAGCCGTAGGGGATCCTGTGATTATAATTATGCTTTACTATATATTTAATTAAATTATTATAAACACCACATTTCTACGATTTCGTACGTGTTATCAAGTTATTCTGAAAATCCATACATTTTTAGCTCTCTGAAAAAATGTATACATTCTAAAAATGTTAATATTCTGACCTAATGTATACATTCTGAAAATGTTAACATTTTTTATTTATAATAATCTAAGATTACATTCTGGAAAATTGTATACATTCTGAAAATGTTAACTTCTTTTTTAATTATAATCGCTACACGCAGTATCCCTTACCTTAGCTCTCTGAAAATCTATTTATTCTTAAAATGTATACATTCTGAAAATCGATACATGTTTAGCTTTGTATGTTATAATTCTAAAAATCGCGAGACAATTTATGTTCGGGAGACTTAGAAAAATGGTGTGATTATAATAATAATAATCACAGCATAAACTTCTGCATAAGGGGATGGTGGAGGGGGAGGGGGAGGGGGCGGGAGTGGTGGGGGGAGTCACGGTGCTTAGGAGAATGTGTGGGCAGACGGTTTAAGGGAGCGGGTTGGACAGGAGGATTAATAAATGGGGATTGGCAAGAGGATAATAAAAGATGATGATGGGCAGGATTGATTAATGTGAATGGGCAGAAAGTCTAAGATAAGAAATGAGTGTGCTTGGGGTGAGAGTGTGGTGGGGGGATGGAAGCAGGAAATTTTAGGGATGCGGGTGGGCAGTAGTTTTAAGAAAAAAATTTGGAAGTGGGGGAGGCAGGAGCAGGAAGCTTAGGGAATGCGGTTGGGCAAGAGGTTTTTAGAAAAAAAATGTGTATGTGGGGGAGGCATGAGCAGGAAGCTTAAGGGATACAGGTGGGCAGGAGGTTTAAGAAAATAAATGTGTATGTGGGGGAGGCAGAAGCAGGAAGCTTAAGGGATGCGGGTAGGCAGGAGGTTTAAGAAAAAAATGTGTATGTGTGGGAGGGATAAGCAGGATCCATAATGGATGAGTGTGTGTAGGAGGTTTAAGAGAAGAAATGTGTGTGTGGTGGGGGGGGGGGGGGAGGGGGTTGGAGGAAGCTTAAGGGATGCGGCTGGGCAGGAGGTTTAAGAGAAGAAATGTGTGTTTGTGTTGGAGTGGGGAGCAAGAAGCTTAAGGGATGCGGGTGGACAAGATGTGCGTGTGTGTAGCATTGGGAGCAGGAGGCTTAAGGGATGCCGGTGGACAGGAGGTGTAAGAGAAGAAATATATGCGTGTGTGAGTGTTGGAGTGAGGGGGCGGGGGCGGGGTTTGTTGGAAGCTAACGTGTCATACCCCTTTTTTTCCGGGGGTAACTTGGAAAAAAAACAACAAAAAAAACATTGTTGTAACTGGCTTCTCGCGAGATTTTATTGGGGAGGTGATAATAATATGGCGAACACTATAATAAAGGCACTGAGTTGGTTATTATAATAACATTACTGCATGTAGCGATTATAATAACAAAAATGTTAACATTTTCAGAATGTATGCATTTTTTCAGAATGTACATGTAATCATAGATTATTATTATAAAAAATGTTAAAACTTTCAGAATGTATACATTTTCAGAATGTATACATTTTTCAGAATGTATACAATTTCAGAATGTGTACATTTTCAGAACGTATACATCTTTCAGAATGTATGGATTTTCAGAATAATGATAACACGTACGAAATCGTAGAAATGTGGTGATTATAATAATTCAGTTAAACACATAGTAAAAAATAATTATAATCACAGGGTCCCCTGCGGCTTTCCATAGATTGCAGATATGAGGACCCTGTACAATGACATAGTTAAGCATTTATGTTACCTTTTCTAAAATTTCAAATTCCTTTGTATTTCTATTTTATAATTTTAAACATCGAACTTAGTTGCAATGTCATTAAAGGTAACTTTTTTGTATTTTGTCTTGAACGCTTTCAAAAATACATGACAACTTCTAACTATTTTTTCTGATAATGATGCCCTATGATCATGTGGCTGATTAGCTTCTATTGTATTAGTAATTTAGTAACTACGCTTCACTTTTCACTTGTGCGATGACCGGACAACCTTTTGGGATTCTGTGATTGCACCTGCTGAAACCCGAATAAAGGGAGGTAGGTGCATAAGTTTTCGTCCCTAGGTTTTTTTCGGAAGTGCCCAAGATTGGTTTTGTCTTTGGCTGCAACTGATGTGGTTGTTCAGTGCAATTCTAGATGTATCCTGAGGTTTTTCTATTGATGTTTTTTACATATCATTAACCACAATTAAGTGTAATGTGTGATAATTTCTCTGGATGTGGACTTTATTGTTAGGGATTTCCGTTTAATGGGATTTACTTTTATTTACACGGTATTGTCAATTTGGGGTGTTGGAGACGGGATAATAGCGAGGTTGTTTACTCATAACACCGATTTAAGCTAACCTGTAGGCCGCATTGCCTACTGACCCTTCCAAATCGGTAACCCTATCTTCACACACCTTATGTTACGTATTGTCTTTTTCATTGACATTTTAAATATGCCTATATTTCGGTTTATGATGCATTGCGGACCTACGTGCCATTGCGTTTGATTGCGGTGGTTTCATTCCGACCTTTGGAGATCTCTTAGCACGATATTTGCATTCAAATTTCTGTAGTATTGGCATTTTATATATTGAGTTCTGCTCAACCCGGAGTTAGAGGGCGTGAATGGAGACAAGAACGTTTCACTACCGTTCATGAACAGTCTCCAACAAACCGAGACTGCAATATTGTTTGTATTTATCGTGTTCAACGATTTCCAAATTTCCCTTTCATACTTTCTTTTCTATAAAACCATTGTTAAAGAGCAATCATTGTTAATTTATTTAGCATGAATCAATTGCATGTGCTTCTCTTATCTCGATTTTTGCATTCCCAAAACAAGATTTAATTATGTTATATAACTATTTCATCGCCCTTTACGGAAATAGTTATAATTAGTTTACACCTAAATGTTTAAATATCACCGTATTTCTTTGAAATAAACTCAGCGGAGTCATCCAGAAGGCTGTTAAATAGTCTATTAAGACCATAAATAAAATTTCATGAAATTGTTTCTGTCAATTTTGCAGACATTATGATTATTTGTCTCCAACATTTCATACTTTAAAAGCAACACGTGTGATTGTTTTAGTTCAAGGAAGTCATTTCTTAACATTTCGAGTGAATCTGTCAAATCTAAACTTAAATTCGAGCTGCCATTAACAGCTCAGAGGCGGTACCCATAGTATTAAATATGTTATGCCTGTGATGACTCTAGTCTCGGTGTGCCAATACTGTCATGAATATATCTTACTTGCAGATATCGGTCTTGCCCGATTAAAGCGCCAACTAGCGAATAGTCCACAATAAAAAAAAACTTTGAAGGAATTATATTTAATGTGCTATATTTTGTTTCGGTAGTTTCTTTCCGTAAGGAAAAGTCTTGCATAGCCAGGTACCATTCGATTAACATGAGCCATACAATATATAGAGGAAGGTCCATAGTTGTTTTTCTTTATGGCCCAGTCACAGCAACCACGAATGTCTCCCCGAACCCACTACGGTTGTCCACCCCCCCCCCCCCCCAACCTCCCGGTATGCCTGGAATGTTCTACGAATCTCCACTAAGGATGCTCTACAGATGGATGTCCATAACTCTCGGGGTGGGTCCACGGATACATACGAACTACTACGAATAACGACGAATAACCCAGAATACACTACGGATTCACTACGAATCAATCCGTAGTGGATTCGTACAGGCATTCGTGGTTGGTGTGATTGGGGCATTAGTATCAACTGTTTTTAAACTACGCCTTTATTATGTCTGCAATGTGTGAATATTTAAATTCCAACTTAGACATTCATTCATTCATTCATTCATTCACTCTTTTATTCATTCATTCATTCATTCATTCATTTATTCATTCATTCATTCACTAGCCTCGGTCACCCGGTCTGTTTCTGATTTCTTCGCTACTCTACGATTTTGAGATATAATCATTATGAGACTTCATAAAATGTATTTTTAAGTCAATTAAATGTAAATCATTTCTTTGTGTTAACTTGTGAAAAGCTGTATATGACGTCAACACTTGTAACTGGGACATCAACAGGTGACGTTGTCGCATTTATTTTCAACATGACGTCATGAAAACGTTGATTTTATGTGCATGAAACAAGGCGCGAATAAAATCGGCAAATCGCTAGTGGGCGCTTTATTTGGCCTAATCTGCTCAGACCGATATCTGTGCATGATACGGTCTTAGCAGTCCGGGACTTAACTCACGCTCGATTTTTACTCTATCGTTACTTGTATACAACACGTTCAACATACAGTTACATAGGCGAAATACTATTCAATTCAATTCAAGTGTTTTTGTTTTCAGATAAACTGATACCCGATGGAACTAGTACCGCGATAACAATGGAAACATGAGACGTATACCAAATCAAGGTATGTTATTATATATATATATATAATAGGTTAAACGGGAAAAAAACATTTTACTACCAAATCTGACATGCTGGTTCGTGACAACTTCGCAAAGCTGTTGCTACCTAAAATGACTGTTATTAAAATACAGTTTTCCATTAATGTAAAAAATTATATATCATACATTTTTTATGTTACGTCGCATACCATTGCTCATTTTTGTGTTAAAATGCTTTCTTTGTATTTGATTTAATGTGCATTTTCTTGATTTTGAAATTCGGTTATGGTTGATAATATTTATCCTAAAGAACTTCAGCTTAATAAAGCTAATATATCTGATAATAACACTTCTTTTCTTGATTTAGATCTCTCGATTGAAAATGGTGAAATAATTAGCAAAATCTATGACAAGAGAGATGATTTTAATTTTGACATTGTTAATTAGCCCCACTTCGATGGGGATGTTCCCCGAGCAACTTCTTATGGGGTATATGTGTCTCAAATTCTTTTTCCAAGAGTTTGTACTCGAGTTGAGGACTTTACTATTCGTAATCTTTGTATAACTAAAAAGCTACTCAATCAGGGTTACCGTTACCATAAACTTCGTAAAATCTTTGCAAAATGTTATTATCGTAACCCTGATCTTCTTTCTAAATATAAAAGTAATTTAAGGACTCTTCTGCGACAAGGACTATCACAACCTGACTTCTATGGTGATGTGATTTATAAACTTCGTAAAGTTCTTGGTCATGATCACGTTTGTACTATCTTTGTTTAACTTGTTAAAAAGTTTATCAAAAGAGGTTATGACCCTATCATTTTGCAACGTACTGCTTGCTTGGAGGTGGACCCTTTTACAGTTCGCCACTATGCTTTCCTCTTTAATTGTACGATGACCGGACAGGCTGTGGACCCTATGATGACGCCTACCTAATGCCTATTGGGACGGTGGCTTTTGATGTTTGTCTATGATCTTTCCTGTCGTGCCCTTAATGGTTTATTCTCTTGTTGCTCTGGCTTCTGCCAAGTCATTGAGTACCTTCATTGTGGCTTTCTAGGCTATTTTTTTGTATTATATTTACACGAGCATATTTGTGTTTTACTTATATTGCCTATTGATGCTGCCTTGTTGATTAGAGATTAGATCATGGCGGGGATTTCTTTATTTACACTGTCCTGTTTTAATTGGATGACAGTAGGTTAAGTGTGAGGTTTGATGCACCCTAGAACCGGTTTAAACCCCAGTGGCCTTTGTTGCCACTGACCGTTCCAATGCGGTAGCCCTATTGTCAACCATTTTGTGTTTGTGATGTTGTTTGCATTTGTTATTACTTTTGCCTTCTCGTTTGTCTGTTTGCGTGTTTGTTTTTGTGTTTTGTGGTTGACTGTCGTCCTTGAATGCTGCTTTCCCTGTCTAATATGTTTATCTCTCTTTAATGTACTGATTTATACAATACAAAAAATTCTTAGAAATCGTTCGAAATAAAAGCAAGATATAATCTTTAGACCATTTCTTTTAATTTTATTCATCTATATCTTTAAACAACTAATATTGTTTTATAAGATAAAACCATGCAGTTAAAATATTTGCATATATGTCTTTAAATACAATATAATTATCTTGTCAATGCTCTTCAGTACTCGAGACAGTGGTAACAATTTTGATTTTGATTGTAATGGAGGTACAGAACGTTATGGGTAAGTAATATATTTGATATTTTATGACATATTTTAAAACGCTAGCTATTTTTCTATTCCCGAATACAACTCTTGAAATTGTGCACACTACCGTAAAACCTGATGAGAAAAATGTTTGTCTAATATACACTTAACACTTCATTATGTTTGTTCTATTAAACACATAACGTGTATTTAACTAATTTATACAAGTATTAATTTAAATGTATTATGTTCATTACCTGTAACAATATCGTGTAAAGTAATTAAGTCGATTTAGGAGTAATACGGGACATTTGAAAATTAATTAAACAATGGACGAACATTCAGGAAAGTTAATATGAATACAAAATATGTCGAAGATAACGAGTCAATACATCTGATATCAAACAATTGAAGCAATAACAAAACATTGTTTAGATGAACTGCATTTTCCAAAACACCAGCAACACAAATGGCCAACATTCATGAACATCCGGGACTATACTTAATTCACAATGAAATAAACAGAATGATGCAGAATAGGCAATGATCATTTCCACCTGCTCAAGTACAGATATTGTAGACAGTTAAGACTACATTTACGATAGAGCACAGTCGTTATTTTATGTCATCACTGACATTTCTACAAACAATCGTAAACTTTGACCTTTAAGCTATAGCTCAATACCTTCTCAATTTAATACAATAATTGACTCGTTACAGATAAATAAGAATCAACTATAACATGTATAACACACATTTGATTTTTATAACTTTTGACAAAATCGGTATGAGTTTGTAGATAGTACAGGATAAAGAGTGATCCTGCCGAGAAAAAGAAGTGGGCCAATAATACAACAGAAACACTATTGACATGGACACTTTACTATGTTTACCTTATATTGTTCGTTATGCATTATTTACGTGAAGTTCACTTGTAGATTAACCAATATTCTGCCAACATATAGAACTAGAACAATGTCTCGTGTTTTAAGTACATCTGCATAAAAACAATGCTTTGTTATCCTACTTCCAAGTGTCTACAAACTGGTGCATTGACAACGACGTTATTTCCTTAACAACGATGCTATTTCAGGTAGCATAGATCAATGGTCTTTCTTACTGCCAATACTACCGGAAACGACATATGGATTGGATGACATCATGGTACTACCCCGGAACAAGGATATGACAGATGTCACGGTGATCGATATGGCAACTAATACCACGCTGTTTGCGACAAATGTCACTTTGCACACAGACTTTCACATGCGGTGTGAAGATTGCACACATATTGCTATCAAGCCAGGTTGTCAACGAACATTTTAAACTTATTAAGTGTTGTCATCGTCAAAACCCACGTTTGAGTGATAACGTTATCACTTAAATTGAGTAATAATCTTATCGTGAAAACGTAATCAAACAAAGATAGACTTCTATGATGGTGTTGTATTAAGGTTGTTTTTTGCATTATTTCAGTTTATGTCATTAATCTCAGTGTAGGAATTATGATATAAAAACTATTTAACAGTATAATTTTCGACATATTTTGCACATCTTTAGCAGAGAAGGTTAAAATACATTATTCATATAGGTTAGAGGATTCGGAGAAAAAGACGCCTGGAGAGAATGGCGAAGGTACAATACAATATCACATGTTCACATATTTAGACTGGATGCAGATCCTAGACCATAGTGTGTTCAATTTGAAACTATTAACATGTTTTTGTCTCGTGCGAGCAAGTGTTAATTTGCTTTGAAAGTAAAACACTTATCTTAGTGAATAAGACAAAGTAAATGAATTCGTTGATTAGGTTAAATTTACATAAACTTTAAATAACGAGCAGTTAACTGAAATATTCAATTTCAAAGCATTTATAAATTAAAATGAATAACATCTTGAAAAGTATATATAAAATTCGAACAGGAAAAGTAGCATTCAACCGAAACCACGCATAGGAAAAAAAACAATTACAAAAGTATTCTATCGTTGAAGCTGTCCATAAGTATATTGTAGCAAGCAAACGATTTTAATTTACATTTAGGGTGTAGTTTAATGATACTGGATTCATTGATAAACTCAATGAATGGTCCAGTAGGTCCTCGCAACACGAGGGGTAGTGTCCAGTGTGTCCATGTGTCCAAACTATCTATTTTCCTTATATACAATTAACTCACATAGTATTCTATCTTTCTCTAGCATATGTGTTAATTAGATTATTCCAAAATTTATATAATCATCTATAACGTTTTGTTGCATTGAAAACATATTTAAGTTATTCGCTATGTAAATTGTTATGCCTGTAAAACCTTGTCCCCACGGAAAGGATCTGTATAAGCATTTTGCTTTTGTTCCAATCCAATTACTTATTGTATCTAACATTTGTATAATGCGTCATCTTTGAAAGAAATATGTTTAAACCAATAATTGCAAAGATGAATTAAAGGAAAGATATGACATCACAAACATAAAAGGGGTTGCCAATAGGGATACGGTCTTGGAACGGTAAATGGCAAAAAGGGCCGCTTGGGGTTTAAACCGGGTTCTAGTGTGCACCAAACCTCACTCTTACCATATTGTCATCCCTAAAAAACGGGACAGTGTAAATAAAGATATCCCCTCTTTTATATTATATGCTCTAACGACCAATGAAGCATTAATAGGCAACATAAAGTATAACATATACATGATATGTATATATAAATATAAAACACAAAAGCCTAGAAAACCATAAAGCAAGCACTCAATGACATGCAGAAGCCAGCGCAACATGAGAACAAACCGTTAAGAGTACGACATGACAAGATTAAAAACAAGTATCAGACGCTATCATCCTTTTGATGTTTTTGTTAGACGTCGTATTACCATAAAGGTAGTGTTGTTCGGGGCGTTTGTTTAAGCCATTGGTTTTTCTGCAGTAGCTGGAGCAATTTAAACAATACGTACATCAATTGTTTATCATTAGAACTGGTATTTTGAGTGGTAAATAAAATAACTTAGTTTTGAAAATCGGTTGGGAAATACCTATTTTATAGCCCTTATTGGTGGGACAGCAGAAAATAAGAAATTTCGAATAACTTCAGATAGTCTTCTGTTGACTGATGTATAACCTATGTAGGTACTACATGAATGTTGTTTAAAAAGTCCAAAAATCCTTTAGCTAAGACAAGCGCCCCAAACAATAGTAAAACAACTGACACATGTAATATATTCGATTTATCTACGAGTGTAAATCAATGAAAGAGCTTCGTTGCGCAATACCAATGGTATTTAAAGTATATGTTTTTAACTGCACTATTGAGCCTCTGCAAAAGTGGCATTGTGTGTTATATTGTTAAGAGAGACACACGTGCATTTTGATTTGTTCAAAGCTCGCGGTGTCTCGTTAGTATTTCGACATAACTTGCTTATTTGCAATCATCATTAATATTAATTATTAGAAACGTTAAAAGCAACTTGTTTCTGCATATTACTAACTGTTGATTATATTGCACCAATACATGGTTAAAACATTTGGTAGAATAAGGAAGAACAATTTAAACTATAAACTGTATTTAATTATATGCAAGCAGATTTAACGCTAAAATGATACTATACCTTTAGGGCGTCCTATTGCTGAAAAGGTGGAGGGACCTTAGAACTGCACACATACACACACGCTTATGCGAGATATAAACTTCAGAAGTTCCGTGTGTCTCTTTAATAGTTTCAGTCACTATATTATACTTATACAGATAATATATGTAACTAGCTTTGTAAAATGTTGTCATGTTATTTGTTCATCATTTACATTTTTAGACATTTACAAATTGAACGTTTCAAATGGTTAGACAATTTTCTCCCTATTTCAGGCATGGTGCTCCAAACATCAGTTGAAGCTTCAATATATGTACAGTTGCATCCGTCAGGCGATATATTACTACCTCCGCCACTGCGTGAATTTGGACAGAAGTATTACATAATTGATATTGAAAATGATTTACAACCTGGAACTCTCGTGAATCTTTTTCTTTTCCCATCAACGAATAATACCTCCATTACTATGTGCTCAAACCAATCTTCATCAGACGATGCATTGACCAATTTAGCGCCAAAATGTGTCAGAGTTCCCCAGATGATTAACTGCGTCCAAACGAAACTATCTGACTGTGAAGGATTAGTATTAAATAATATATCAATGCTTCAACGAATGGAAATCAGTACAGATCACCCTGTTGGAATGCTAGAAGGACGCTCTACAACTACGCAGCGGGATTCCGAAAGCGGACTGCTTAATATCACTCCGAAAAGCCAACCAGTCATCTGGCATATGTACCAGCCACTAAAATCCTGGGGAAATCAATTCATTCTTATTCCACCGGGAAATAAATATGAGTTCAAATATTGTATCATATGTAAGTATGTTTGAACAATTTGTTATATTTAGCTTGTCATTCCAGTTAAAAGAAAATTGCTCTGTTCTGTTAGCTAGAGCAGCATAATTATTGTTGGAATAATTATCTAAGAAATAGAACATCGCTTACTGTACAAATATACGAGGGTCATTCAATAAGTTCTGTCACTAACGCGATTTAAAAAGTATGTGCTCATTGTGGTATTAAATGAAAGAGGGTTTCAATACCATTCCACTGATGGTAAAATAAATGCTGTATCTTTTGTGTGACGAAAGTTATGGAACATTTAATACACATCACTTATACATACTGAGGCATTTTCGTCCTGAGTTTTTTCAAGTATGTTAATTATTACTTTTTTAAATGCCTGTTTCTCTTTAAGTACTTGTCGAAGACCTTTGAAATTTCTCTTTGTAGATGAAAAGGCATTGTCTTAGAAATTAACATTTTAAGCTAACGTGTAAAATTGATTTAATGATAAATGGACATTAAATGCAAGGGAAGTCTTCTGAAATAGCGTTATTGGATGATCAATATTTTCACTAAACATTGTACAAAATTCTACAATAATGTGTTGAATATGAAATTTAAACATTGAAGGACTAGGATTTGTAAAACAATATGAAAACATATTAATACTATGAGAATAATTACGACCTTTAAAAGATATCATAACATTTCCGTAAACAAAATGAAGAAAATCTGTGTTATTTCTGCTAAAATTAAGGGATATGCATTCACTCATATCTGGTTTGCAGCAAGACCTTTCCGAATTCTCGACAATCATTTTATAGGATTATGGGCAAATAACTACAGATGGCGTACACGAAAATTTAAAAGCATAGATTTATTCAAATATTTTTTTACAAAGTTTTGTAACAAGGACATTTTCCAAAAGGTATGGTAGGAGGAAGTAATTCAGGGGTATAAATAACCGGATTTTTTTTTAAAAAAGCGAACCCAGTAGTATTATAAATACACTACTTTATCTCAGTGTAATATCCATTTCAAAGGATATATGCCTAGTGACAGAACTTTTTGAAGCACCCTCGTACATTGTTACATGACCTGAACACGTGGATAGAGTTTTGATAAAGATGTATGTAATGTAATTTTCGTTATTTGGTGGATTAGTTTTTTTTAAATAAACAGTAATTCCATGTATCATACCTATGCCCAAGACAGAGACCAGATGTTGCCACTATGTTGCCTGGGTTAAATATACAAGACAAATCTGCTGAAATACTGATTTCGTTTTCAAGCAATAATTTCAGTTGGAATAATCGGATTTAAAATTATTGTGTTTAAGACGAATACCGTTAAAGCCGGTGCTAGAGGGCGCGAGATGTGTTGCCTATTATATTACCTCTCATGAACAGACTCACTAAAACAGAGTCTGCTACTTTCTTGTCTTGTTTGTTTTCGTTGTTTCCAAGCGATACCTTTTTCAGTAATTATTGTTAAAAATATGTCTAAATTAATTCAAATATACCGCATAACTTTTACATTCGTATGTAAAAGAACAATCATGACGATAACTTACTTTTATTTCCAAGGCGTTGCTCCACACGTGCAAGAGATATATTTTCAAATTTGTATACACATACCTATATGTATAGTTGTTCTTGTTGTGGTATAGAAAATTGTCATATACGAGTACTTAGGCTTGTGTTTACTTAGTGATTTCGAATGAGGTTCAAACGTGACTGCATTTCCATTTGTATAAGGATAATAACCTAATGTGCTGTTGCTTTGATGTGCCTAGCGTGTACTTTACGTTTAAAGCACTATCGTGATTCTTCTTTTATTTTTCAGCCAGTACCGACAGTACCATGAACGTGTCCACTACAAACACAGTTGCGTCTCATAATCTAACCAAACACGAACCAAAGAGCTTCACCATCACATCTGACAGCTACGTTCTGTTAAGTGCGAGTGACAAAATATTAGTACGTGGCTCAATGATACCTACGAATGACAATATTAGAGAAGTAGATCTACAATATATACAACCTATCAATATGAATAGAATAGAACGCACGTCTTTAGAATTCGACAAAACGGGTGGAGAATTCCAATGGATATACATTTACGAAGAAACTAATGTCATTATCGTCTGCTCACACATAACGAATGCTTCATTTATTTCAGCTGATAGTACATGTATATTGCCTTCACACCAGAAAAGTATTCAGGCGAATGACCGAATCATACATATAGAAACATTTACAGATCTGAAAGTCGGTTTATACAAGTTGTATGTAGATACTTCGTTCAATGTGTGTACATTTTTTAAGACAATCATCGTGAAAGTGACTCAAAATGACATAATCCCAGATCAGCCTAACGCGAAGCCAAACGATGTAAAAAGTAATGCAAATGAAAGTGACAATGATGCAATGGAGCAAAACGAGACTAACAAAGGCAGAGGAGGCAAAATCTCCTCGGAGTTAAATTCAAGTAATGCCGATAATATTGCCAACAAATCCACGATTAATTCGGATTCGTATAACGGATTAAACACTAATGAAACAATAAGTAACGAGCTTGATCCATCCATTATTGTACCAAATTTAGAGGTTATTACAAAACACAAATCAAAGCAAAGCATTACCGTAGGAATTCCTCAGCATATTAATGATGATGAAAATAATACGGAAAGCATTCTTGGTCAGGGTATAACGCCTAATGTAATACAACCAAAAAAAGAAAATGACACGACTACTAGTATTTTCAATGACACTGTGTATAGTTCAGGGAAACTAAATGTAGATGGCTTGCCCAACAATCATACGCAAAACGTAACAATAGAAAATGCTACTTTTGTCGAGAGAGACCAGGGTAAAATGTTGCCCCAAAATAGAAAACACATTTTATCGGAATTTTTTCAGAATGTGACTCAGGTTAGTGCTTCTTCTAAGGTTACACAATCCAAACTGGAACATGAAGCTGATATTTACCAAAGAAACAATACACGGACATTGCAAATAAAGCCTGTTGTAAATGATCAACATTCCAACGACAGATTCACTGCGGTAGTTGACTTCATCCAATCAAAAGATGGAGTAATGCACGCGGTAAATATGTCCGGCAAATCAACGCTGCATGTAAACAAATACCCAACCTATGTTCTAAGACCTGACAAAGACTTTGGAAACTATAACCTTAGCGATGGCCAGAGTTTGTTAGCGATAATAATTAGCTTGTTAACAGCTTTATTCGCCGTCGTTGCTATTATTTTGGTATTTTTCTTGATAGAATATTTTTCGAAAAGAAAGCAGATACGAAATACACGGATACGACCATTTGTGTCGCATTATTAAAGTATACTTTTAATCGGCACATATACATTATTATATGACTTGAACACTTGGATGGACTTTTGATAAAATGGTTTGTAGTGTAATTTTGCCGTTTACGACTTTATTTTAAAGTACTGCATTGTTAAAATGACTGAAACCAAACAAATTATTATTATTTAGGCTTTCCTGTCCTTAAGCAGAAATGTTAATATAATACACAGTGATGCTTGATTTGAATTATAACGGACTTTACACAACATATTATGTACATGTACAGCATTAACTGAATTAAATTTTCTGTCGTTTACTGAAATTGTAAAAAATCTTTAATTTATTTCGAAAATATGATTCAATAATAAAATGTACAAAGTATATTTCTGTTCACTGACTGCGTGCAATAAAATTAGTTAGGCGAATAACTGTCGAAAAACACGCAGAGAAAACAACAACACACGAACATTGAAATAATGATATTGTAAATCTTATATTCGAATATTACTAACATATTTGCATGTTATTCTTAGACTTCTAAAGTAAATGTCGAGATCAAATAAAGGCTGTGTAACGGATTCTTAGATTATGAAACACCACATCATTGGAGTTTTGGTTAAAAGTTGTACCGTACCGCACCGTACCGTACCTTATATTCCATACTATGACGGAAACTAACGAAAATGGCAGGTACTCTGGTATGGAGATTATCGTGGCTAATCGGGTTTATGACAGTGATCAATTTGTTTATATCATTGGTGCCAAAAATTAAAGTATAAATACAGATGGAATAATATTATCTCGAAATTTTATAGAAACAATGTTCAGGTGTAAACATTGCGCCACATTGACCCTTACCGTACCGTACATACACTTCATTACATGTATTTATTATACCACTTACTTGTATCATATACACGTAATTATTTAACATTAAATACAAAGAGTTTTAGTATATTATGTCCAACTAGGTGAACTACATTTATGACCTTAAATAGAGCAGCAACATTTTCAAATTCTTGTAATACCAAACGTTTGGCGGAAACTATAAGGGAAAGGTACATATTTAATAAATTGTGTAGCATGGCCACTGAAATTACCTTTGTGCTTGCACCGATCGTTTAATTGAAAATAACAACTGTCAGAATAAATGGTGTACTATCAGTTATCGATAGTAAGAGTATGGCAAACAGATGAAATAAACATGCTCTTATCACGAGGAATGACTGCCGCCGATCGACTAAAGTCAGATTTCGTTTATTTTTTCTAATTTTCTAATTTTCTAATTTATTCTGTTTGTGGTGCAGTGCGGACTTTCGGCGCCATTGCATTTGATAGTTGTGGTTTCTATAGGACCGTTTAGCTCATGTTTGAATTATAATACACTATCGTTTTAATTATTCTAAGAATATAGAGGATTGTCACATTACATGTATTATGACCGAAATATATTGCGTGTTTCAGTTAATGCATTTGCATATTTCATATGAAACTAAAGCACATTTTAACGGTTTTTGACTTTGTATGTGTCGTGTTCGGCCGTTTCCAAAGGTCCATTATCATACTCTTTTAGGTTAATAACAAACACTGTCAAGAATCACACCCATTCCCAATTATTTGCAAATCAATGAAGCATTCTGCCCATGAGTTCACAAATATCAATAAATACAGAATTACATGCATATGAAATACAGTTCCGGTAATTGACAATATATTAATATGACCAAGATCTGAGAGTTTCTCGACCACCGCGGAAAACCGTATATGAAATATTTTATTAAATTTGTGCTTAAATGATGTCCACAAATAACAACACCTGATATGACAAGTATTAAACAAATAAAACCGAGGTAATCATAAGAAATAAAGTTACTGAGGTTAAGTGGTTTAACTAGGTTGCAGTTGTGGGAAAATAACGCAAAATATGACCTTGACATTTGTATTTTTTGTCATTCAGGGATGTCCACCAATGCCAACAATACATATGACCAAGTATCAAAGACATAAAATGAGACAATCTCATAAATTTAACTGAATTTAAGTTACCTAACCAAGGTTAAGTTTGGGGCAAATAAGCAAAATATTACCTTGACCTTGGTATTTTTTGTCGTTCAGCAATGTCCACCAATTCCAACAATACATATGACCAGGTATCAATCAAAGAAAACGAGGAAATCACATACAGTTAGCTGAAGTCAGCTTACTTAAACAAAGTTAAGTTACCTAACCAAGGTTATGTTTTGGGAAAATAACGCAAAATATGACCTTGACCTTGATCATTTTGGCATTAAGTTTCAGAAAAAATCGAGCAGCGGTTGTAGAGATATAGCTGATTTAAAATGTGGCCGCCGTTAGAAAAGTGACTGCTATGTCTCGGTACCCACTATGATGTTTTCTGTCTTCACGGCATATTTATGCCATTACTGTGACCAATCTGTTGAAACACATGTGTGTGTGCGTGCCTGCGTGTGTGCGTGCGTGTGTGTGAATTCGTTTGTAAATAACGACAACAGTGCAACAACGAATGAGCAATTTTAATTGTTTCGTTGGTCTGGTGGCGGATTAAATTCATTTGAATTACAAAATAATCGATACAGCGGGACAAAATGAATTAGTAGGAATTAACCTGTCACCAAATGTCCAACACGTTGATTTATTTGCTTTCAATTATTCAGAGTAAACCTTTACAGAAAACACAAAGGATTCAGAATTCATCAAACAGACCCATAATTAATATCCTACAAATAAACAATACTAATGGCAGTGTATGTGAAAGAACCACTGTTATGGTAGTCTTATTTATTGTATTTCCTAACGCTAAATGATCATTGACAAAACATGGAAAGCTTGCTTATTTACTGCAAACATATTACATGCCTGATCAGCTCAGATATATAAACTGAGGCCCGAGTAACGTTTTTTATTTAAAAAGCATTGGTATATTGAACATAATCAAGGGTATAGCAGTATTTAATACTTTAAACATTACTTTTATGAAGAAAAACATCAAATGAATTATATAAGCTGTGCTTAATATAAAACTTTGTTGATAATTATTTTTAGAAGAAACGAAACACTGCTTCTATGCTTTAATATGTTGGTGTTATATACAATCTGTATTTGCAGAGCCTCATCATCTGATAAAAAATTAAATACCACCATTTTGGGATGCAAACGTATGTCTAAAAGTGATTTACCAAGTCACCGAGTACTTGTTTTTGTCTTTCTAGGCTTGAGAATTTTTTATATCCATATATTCATGATCTTTTATGTGTTATACTTATATTGCCTATGAATGCTGCATTGTTTGTTAGAAAATATAACCTGGCGGAGGAATATGTATTGTCACTGTACCGTTTTAATGGGATGACAAAAGGGTAAGAGTGAGGTTTGGTGCACCCTAGAGACTGGTTTAAACCCCCATCTTCCTTTTTTGTCAAGTCGGTGGCACTCCATACTCAAGTCTACAATGTGCTTCTGCGTTCTGTGGAACTGGTCATCAATGGAAGTTAAAGGTACTGTAAATTGCTGCGTGTAATGCAGGTAGTTGATGGTGTTCTTCAAATGCAAGCGGTGACGGTGCTTGCGATAATGCAAGTAGATGACGGTACTGCAAGTTTCTGGTGGTGACGGTACTGCAAGTTGTTGGTAGTGACGGTACTGCATGTTGCTGGTTGTAATGCAACTAAATGACTGTACTGCAAGTTGTTGGTGGTGACGGTACTGCAAGTCAATGATTACGAATCTCAACTAATTAAAACAAATGGAATGAGTACATTTATAATAGTCACATATACCGCCATCCCCTTCCCCGGCTTCTTACATGTTCTAATGACTCAATAAAACAGAATGTGCTACTTTGTTCTCCTGCTTGTGTTTATTGCTTCCAAAGGATCTTCCTTATCTGTATTTTTACTATTTAGAATCATCGCTAGACCAATAGAGCCTATTGATGAAATGCCAATGTAACTGGTTAACGTGCACAATACGTTGTGAAGAACTTTATAAGCAAAAACAAATAATATTGATGACAGATGACATGCATACAACGAATTACTGTACATTGATGGTAATGTCACACCTAACTTCCCTTCAATTCCCTGTTTCTCCATCCTCAATACTCATTTAAACAAAAATAAAATATGAGTGCACTAGTCGGTCAGTACTTTCAGTATTTTCAAAGAATAAAAAACACTCGTGTTAAAGGACATTACGGTTATTGTGTAGCTGCTTTTCTAGACACGTAACACGAAAATATTAAATACAATTTATAAGATTAAAAATAATTGTCACTCTAAACACAGTGACGTAACATGAACATGTGCATACCATTAAATGTGCATTTGCCGTTAAATGTTTACTCTATTACGGACACCTTGAACACAACTCACTTCACAGAGAGCACCGTTTTCATTATGTTGATATACGCATACTTTACTCATTTAAAATTACCGTTAGCAAAATCGTTTAAACAAATCAATCGTTTGTGAGTACCGTTATTTAGTTTTACCAAAACAGTTTCTCAGTGGAAAGTACCGTTATCAAGTGATAGCTGCATGTAAAACAACTTATGTTGAGTATCGTTATCTAAATCTACAACAAAAGTTCACTCAATAACTGGTACCGTTACCGAGGTTGTGAAAACAAGTGACGCTATTTTGAGTACCGTTAACTTGTTTTACAAAACGGTTAACCGAATAATAAGTACCGTTACCAATATCATTAACACTACTCACGTTTCTGTGAATACCGTTATCGATGTCTACAAAACAGTTCACTCCTAAATAAGTACCGTTACCAAGATTGTGAAAACAATTGAATCTTATTAAGTACCGTTATCTAGATCTATATAATAACAGATGATTCATTAAAAAGTACCGTTACCAACATCCTTAAAACTACACACGTTTCTGTGAATACCGTTATCTATGTCGACAAACACAATTCACTCAAAAAATCATAATAATACCGTTACGAAGATTGTGAAAGCCATTACAGCTGTTTTGAGTACCGTAATGTTTGTCTCTAAAAACTAGCTAACTAAATAATAAATACCGTTATCACATTCGTTAAATCAACTCAGGTTTCTGTGAGTACCGTTATCTTTTTCTACAAAAAATAGTTCACTCTATAAAAGTGTCATTACCAACTCGAGAAAACAACTGAAGTGTTTGTAAGTACCGTTATCTAGTTATATAAACAGTTTACCTAAATAATAAGTACCGTCTAACATACATCCTTAAAATATCTCAAATTTCTGTGTCAGAGTACCGTTATTTATTGTTATATTGTTTTGAAGGAGTTACCTCCCCGTATGCACACATGTACTATTTCTGAAGAATTATACTATTTGATGCAAGAAATTATGGCAAAAAATAAATCGTTATCTTACAGAGATATCTCTGTGTTTAGAAATATACCTAGCTCGTTAGAAACAAGAGTATGATAATGAACCTTTGGAAACGGCCGAAAACGACACATACGAAATATTGCAGTCTCGGTTTGATTGAGATTGTTCATGAGCGGTAGTGAAATATGCTAGCTACCGATCACGCCCTTTAGCCCCGGGTTGAGCAGAACTAAATATTAATAAAATCAATAGTACAAAATTTTAACCATCCCGAAGATGGCATGCATATGGCGGTGGACATGGAGTTTATTGCTTCCCCATGTCGTACGGCGTATGGTCCCAGTATCTAATATAATTAAATGCCCCGTAGAGCGAAATAAACATAATGGAATTTAGTTGGGAGCAGCGGTTATGAAGCCTGCATATCACAAGTAACAGTCAAAAGACTAGATTAAAAAGCAGACAACATAAGTGGTTAAATAATACCCAGAGCCTTTAATCGGCCGGAGTAGTGGAACCACTGAATCGAACATTAAGTAAGAAAACAAAAGGAAATAAAAAAAATACCACCGATAATTAAATATAAGTATCGTGCTCAGCGATCTCCAAAGATCGAATGAATAACAGTACTGATTGCAAGCGCGGGGAGACGTTTTACTGCCGCCACAAAGAAAGATACATTTCACCTTTCACCTTAGAAAGGTATCATATATGCTAGAGAGATATATCTTTAATTTAGAAAGATATTTTAAACAAAAATGGGGGTACCATTTTTAACCCCTATTTTCTCGTCAATTACTTCAATCAGATACATGTTTAACTTAACTTAAATAAATTATTACATTAGATATATCTCTAGCTTAAAGATATGTTTTCAACTTAAATATATATAGTTCTAAGTTACAGGTACATATATCTATAGCTTAAAGATATATCTTCAACTTAAATAGATATATTTCTTAGTTGCAGGTACATATATCTCTAGCTTAAAGAGACAGACTTCCCACATTTCCCGAGCAATAACCCTGCAATACCTCTCCATATAGGAATATTTCTTAAAGATGAAAAAGATGCAGATCCATTCATGATGCAGTGCTATCCAATAAAACTGCAACAGAGTTAGCAAGAACATGGATAAACGATTTGCATGTTACACGCAATATATACATCTATAATAGCCAGGAAAATGATCCGACTGACGAGGCTAGGGTACATGCCTTGCCTATAAACAATCTAAGTAACCTAGTTGTGCCAATGAGTCTCGAACCTGTGATATCTGCATTCAGATTTGTACATGTTATCCACTAGGCCATAATCAATAGTCAATCTATTTCTTATTGGATTGTATACATTTTTCACACGGAACAAAAATGTAAGTATTCATTGCTTGTTTGGCTGCAAAACACTATAATGTTGTCCAAGTCATTAGCAGAGTTCGTATACACGTGCATAACGGAAAGATAGCCATATGGTTTTGTGTTAGTTCCAGAGTCATATTATTAGACTTTGAAGTCATAGAGTGTTGTTCTTCACTTTCAGGTGATCGTGGAGAAGTTGGCCTATAAAAAAAATCAAATATAGTTTCGTCTGCTTAGAAATAGTAGTAAACAGATCACTTACCATTTTTATTTAGACAATGACCGTTTTCTGACGTGGGAGATAATTCGAAACATTTGAAAAAATGTCAAAATAATATTGAAGTACGCACCTCCTCCGGCTATATGTCTAGTATCAAACGCTTGTGCTTAGATAGGATCATAACATATTTATGAAACTTGTTATCTGATATGGTTTATTAAAATACTATATTCTGATTGGTTATTAAGAAGGTAACTTTCCTGTTTAACATAGTTGATTAAAATAACCAATGTGAACTTGCCGCGAGTATTGCATTCCGTAAGTTTTTTATTATCAATCGAAATAGAAATAAGTTTAGACCAACTTGGAATTGGTTGGTTTGTTGGTTAAATGGTAGTTAACGTCGTTTTCAGCGCATGTTAGGCTATATATGACTGTCGATTTTGTAGCGGTGGAGGAGGACCACCCACTCTGGGCAATCAGTACTGTTTACCTCCCGCCATCCGACAAGAATCGACACTTTCTCATTTACCAGTCGAGCTCCCAGTGGGATTCGAACACGCAGCGGTGAGAGACGAGAAGGTAGTGTATTTACTATCCCGGCCACAGAGTAACTTAGATGAACATTCGGCAAGTATATACATGTTAATAATTTTTACTTTATTTATACAATATATTTAAACTATGCTATTGCATTATCTTTTTTTTTAAATATTTCATATATGTAATATATACTTAACGCCAAAAAGTGCAGTGTTTTTTTATTTTGTGTTTATTTTTAATTAAAATGTCTCGGCATAATTCCGATTTCTTTCATTACACGAATTTGATCGGTCACTAAAGGACTACGTACGATAAGAGCCGTATTTGGCCCCAGGATTTGTGAACATTTCAAACGTGGAAATTCAAGATAAAAATGTTTATAATAATGCAAAATAATATTCAAAACCGTATCTAACGGGGCGATATTGTGCCTTGAATGCAGTCAAGTAGGTCGTTTTGAGCAAAAAACGTGGAAAACGGCCATTATAAACGTCACCTGTAAAATAAACCAAAACGGCATCCCAGAGATATTTCCAGAATTCGTGCATAATGGTAATACAAACCAAGCCTATAAATATCTCTGGGATGCCGTTTTGGTTTACTTTGTTACAGATGATTTAGTGTTTAAAAAAGCGGTAATTTTTCTCGCTGTGTTGCTATGAAGAGTTGTCGTTCGTAACAAAAAAGACCGTATCTAAGGAGAGTTATCGTACTTATATAGATGGCGCCATTTACTTCCTGGTTCACCCATGGACAAAATAAACGCGTTATTAGTCGATTTTCCCACGGTAAGTGTTATTATTGGTAAATTACACATACTATAATTACACATGTCAATTTATTGAAATGCTGTGTGATAATGTAGAGTTAAATTTCTACGAAAGCAAGTTTTTAAGTGTTGTGTCATGTGATTTTGCGAGAGGACCGACACTCTTGTTAGATCACCAGCAGGGGTGTATAATCATTGGATGGTGGTTTGATAGAATATGCAGAAACAGAATATGGATCTTTTATGAGGTTTTACCATGTCCTCAATGGGACAAATAAGTTAAAAACCAAAAAATGAACACATTTGCATAGCTAAGTCAAATAAAAAAATTAATTAATTTTAGATTTGTTTGTTTGAATGGTGTTTTACATCTTCTTTAGCACATTTTAGGCCATATATGACAGTCGATTTGTTTGTGTGGCAGAGGCAGATCACCCCATTGTTCTTGTGTAGAACCAGTACTGTTTACCTACCACCATCCGTAAGAATCAACACTTTTTCAAAAGTGGTGATCCCAGTGGTATTCGAACTCGCAGCGGTGACAAGTGAGGTTTAACCCCTCGACCACGGAGTCACAAATGTTTCAGTATAAACGTTACATAGTTTAATGGACCATTTTTTGTACCGCAATCAGGTTTGAAAGGGACACACGACAATCTTGATTTTTGAAAAACTTGTGGCGTCCCATTGATATTTCTACGCAACTTGCATTTGTCAATCATTAATATTAATTAAAGGGAGTACATCATGACTTTTCTAGAAATATCTTAAACTACAAAAATGTTCCAATTCATGATACAACACTTATATCCATCAAAATATGATGTTGAAACCATATTGTTAAGGTTTAAACTTCGAATACACCATACAGCTAGGATGGAATCGAGCATAAAATGCTGAAATTACCCCTGGTGCGTAACCTAGGATAGCATGATTGCTGTACAGAATGAATTTTCTTGTAACTAAGGGGTCATTTTCAGGATCATTCATTATGTTATAGGCGCTTTAAAATAAAAAAATATCATTATTTGTAAATTTTAAGTCGGACCCCTAGACCCCTTCGAAAAGCCTGATTTACTCCCTTTAAAGCGATTTGGTTTTCATATATTTTAACTGTTGAATATATTGCACTGGTAATATATGTAAATATACGGTAGCATAAGACGAAAACTCATCGTTTTGTTTAATTATATCCAAGCAGGGTTCATGTCAAAATGATACTGGTTAAATAAATCGAGACGCTGATAATTGATTAAAGATTGCCTTGTGTCCCTTTAAATAATATATTACAATTTTCAAAAACAGCATTGCAGATTGTGAATGCGTACTGTTGCCATGGTTATGCATACTGTTATTTTATAAACATCAGTGAAAATTAGTATCACCTAAAACGTATGTAGATAAAGATTTCTTAACGGAGAATCAGTTTTACGAAACTATTAAAAAAAGTTGCTACTTTTAAGGAAACTTTTTTAGACTGCCTGTTGTCATGGTAACAATGAAATGATATCAATTAAGTATGAATACAATAAGGACAACTCTTAACATATCTGAAATAAAACCATCACTTATAAACAAAAAAAGAAATGAAAATGTTGAAGAAAAAGGAATATTTGGTGAAAAAAAATCATTTAAACTACTGTTGCCATGCTTACCGGCAATAATATAAGACATTTACACCTTACGTTCACACCAGCCAACAAAAGTTTATAAATACTAATATCAAATAATAAGAATTCACAACAAGTATTTCTGCAATGTTAACAAAAATAGGTTAGCATTGAGAAAAGTCGCAGTTTTGGATGAAGTCAAGACTGAGTTATCTCCCTTATAATTCATATATTGTGTTTTAATACGGTAAAACTTGATACGTGTAATTGTTTATAATTTATTAGCAAACACTTTTAAAGTACAAACATTATTAAAAACAACAATGAGAGCAAGAGTTTGCATTTTTCTTCCTATACCCCTCTATTTAAAGTAATTTCTTAAAAAAGCATACATGCGTTGAAAACATCTTATTTTTTGAAAAATGAGATAAGCCAACATTTTAGTTTTCCTTATTTGTTAAAATAAATGTATTTTGCAAACATATATGCATATGTCATCAAAAATTAAATAGGGGCCAAAATTGGCCCTTATCATACCTAGTCCTTTATAGGAAATGTGAATAATTTCTAAAAAGTATTGTAATTTATTTATAAAATAAATACGTATCTACAAAATTCTATATCCAGTCTATGTTAAACGTGTAAAACCTCTATGACACACACACTGCATGGACAGGTCGAGTGGGGACTAAAACACAAACGTGATTGGTAAGTATGTAGCGATAGAAAGAAATTGTCAAAGTCTATGATGCGGTTCTTGTTTTTCGTTCAACAAGATAACGTAAATTACGGTAACGTAGGTTTAAAACGCAGGTATCCAAGGTATAAAAAGTAAGTGAAACGGACGTTTGTATTATAGAAAGCATGAATAATGAAGAAAATTTAAAAAACAAACCATTTCTTTCATACCTTGATGGTCTTCAAAATGCTATAACATAAATTATTTTGGGAACTTACGAGCGGCACAGTGGATGTGTGTGTGTAGTGTGAGGTGTATACTATGCGTCAGTATGATTTATTTGTTTTCATTGTCACACTGTGCAAAAACAAGTCAACTGTCACATATTGAAAACAATGTATTTAGATGACAGCACACACGTGTTTGTCATAAATAAATAATATGTTAACAAACATCAAAACAGTTTACGTTGTTTTGAATCTAAGGCGCGTCATGCTAGGATGTATTTAGATGACAACACACAAGTGTTTAAGTCATAAAGAAAGATTATGTTCTGTTCTGTTCACAAAACGCAAAACAGTTTACGTCATTTTGAATCTAAGGCGCGTCATGCTAGGATGACGTAACCATGGAAATATTCGAGTTACATCCAAGTTATGCTTCCAAGACGTGAACGAGATGTTACGAATGTCATGTGATATGTTCTATTGATGCTACGTTTACAGGGTTAAGTTAAATTAAACGTGTTACAAACTTGTTATATGTGTAACCTTATTACAGTGAATTATTTAGTCCGTGGTATTACATTTATTACCAGAAGTTCTAAAAGCTGACACTTGCACTAGCTTCTTTCACATCTCACGTGTTGCTTCATTGGAGGCGTCACAGACTCCCTAATGGCATCCTGAAGGCAATCAGTTATTACTTCTGCCACTTTAATTCGGACATTAGTACTATATAAGTGACACTGAACACGATTTAAAACGCGGAAAGGTCGTCTGTGTTTTTTCCATCAGTGAACAACATCTTAATCACGATGTGCCTAATGTTATTAGTCTTCAGCAGAGGATTTGTTGACCGTTTCCAGTCGTTATTGAAAAAGGTCTTCCAGGACAGTTAGTGCTGGCAAATGCAACTATATCAAGATGAATGATACGTTTTTCACTTCAAGGAAAGTAATTACCAAGTTGTAATTCTATAACGTTCTACTACAAATGCATCTCGGAATTTCAATAAAATGACTTCTTTATATTACACCAAAATGCACATTTTCACGAATCATCTGGTATATTTATCTGCCAATGGAATTCTAGTTAATTAATTCAGTCTCAGTCTTACAGAAGAATATATATGCGTTCAATCTCTTCAAATATGCGTGAACTTTCTGTCAGATCTTCCTTATGAAACAGTTACAATTTAATTAAATTGCTGAAGTTTATTCGTTTAGGCTTTTAGTAGCTTGAATTGTAGTTCGGAATATGAGTTTGTTTTAAAAATTATAATACATTGCGATTGACACTGTTGCGTGGTCTAATTAATAAATATATCAGACGTGATTACAAACAACAATTAGTTTTCATGCATTATTCGATATCTTCTCAGACAAGAACGTATTTAAGCGAGGATTGAAATATTTACTGGCCTACTGGTTAGGTGTACATAGCCTCGCTATTATCTCGCTCAAATTGACAAGACGGTGTAAATAAAAGTACAACTCATTAAAATGAAATCTCTAACAATAAAGTTCATATCCAGAGAAATTAGGAAAAGATACACATATATTTTATTGTAAAGATATATAAACAAACATAATTAGAAACACATCAGGATGTATTCAAAATTGTATTGAACAACCACAGCAGTTGAAGCCCAAGAGAAAACCAATCCAGGGTACGACAAGAAAACCCGGGGGACAGACGTTCCTGCACCCACCTCCCCATTCAGGGTTTCAGAAGGTGCAATCATGGAGTCCCACGAGGTTGTCCGGTCATCGCACAAGAGAAAACTGAAGCGTAGTGACAAACTGTAGAGGGGTCAATCACTAAACATGAAGTGCGCTGTCCTACTAAAGGATCGTTAACTTTTCTAACAAATTTCCTGATTAAGTGTGTAAAGTGGCCAGAAAATCCGTCAGACTCAATTCATTTCCGAAGTTTATTGATCACATCTCCATATAATAACGGTTGTGATATGCCTAGTCGCAAAAATGTTTTTAGGTTGGTGTTGTACTTTAGCAGGTTTTCGTTGCAGCATTAGAACCTTCAGACAGATCAACGTAGTTTATGATAATGAAAACCTTGCTGAATAAGTTTACTTTTAATAACTTGATTTCATTAATTGTTAAATTGGTAAATCCGTTACATGCCCTAGCAAAACGAATTAGCTGCGAAATATAAACCCCGTATGATGAGGTACGTCCACATCTAAATGTGGATAGTTAACGATGTTAAAGTTAAAATCATCTCTCTTATCATATATTTTAATATGTAATCATCATGAATCGAGAGATGAAGATCGAGGAATGCTGCTATGGAATTCAAACTGATGGCTTTATTCAACGTGAGGTCTGGTGGATAAATATTAGTGATCATATGAGAAAAGAATTGATTTTAAGTATTGAATATGACATCCAGATACCGAGATGTATTATTAAACGCATCAATAATGTCTATCTGTTTAACAGGTGAAAAATTCAACATGAAATCTCTTTCATAACAGTATAAAAACGAATCCGCGACTAAAGGAGCGCAGTTAGTACCCATAGGAATACCAACTTCCATGCGATAATCGGTTTTACCATATCTAATAAAGATGTTATCTAAAAGAAAAGAGGAGATAACACTCTTCAAACATCGGTACAAAGAAATATAAAAAGATCGGACAGGAAAAGTAGCATTCAAGGAGGACAGTCAACCACAAAACACAGAAACAAACACGCAAACAGACAGACAAGAAGGCAAAAGTAATACAAAATACAAACGACATCACAAACACAAAAGGGTTGACAATAGGCTATCGCCTTGGAACGGTCAGTGGCAAAGTAGGCCACTGGGGGGTTTAAACCTGCTCTAGGGTGCACCAAACCTCACACTTACCCTACTGTCATCCCATTAAAACAGGACAGTGTAAATAAAGAAATCCCCGACATGATCTAATCTCTAACCAGCAAGGCAGCCTCAATAGGCAATATAAGTAAAACACAAATATGCTCGTGTAAATATCATATAAAACAAACAATAGCTTATAAAGCTACAATGAAGGTACTCAATGACTTGGCAGAAGCCAGTGCAACAAGAGAATAAACCATTAAGGGCACGACAAGAAAGATCATAAACAAACATCAAACGCCACCGTCCCAATGGGCTTTAGGTAGGCGTCATCATAGGGTCCACAGCCTATCCGGTCATCGTACAATTAAAGAGGAAAGCATAGTGGCGAACTGTAAAAGGGTCAACCACCAAGCATGCAGTACATTGCAAAATGATAGGGTCATAACCTCTTTTGATAAACTGTTTAACAAGTTTAACAAAGATAGTATGAAAGTGATCATGACCACGAATCTTACGAAGTTTATAAATCACATCACCATAGAAGTCAGGTTGTGATAGTCCTTGTCGCAGAAAAGTCCTGAAATTACTTTTGTATTTGGAAAGAAGATCAAGGTTACCATGATAACATTTTACAAAGGTTTTACGAAGTTTATGGTAACTGTAACACTGATGGAGTAGATATTTAGTGATACAGATATTACGAATATTAAAGTCCTCAACTCGAGTACAAGCTCTAGAAAAACGAATAAGTTTTGACTCATATACTCCATAAGAAACTGATCGGGGAAAATTCCAATCTAAATGGGAATAATTAACAATAACAAAATTAAAAGCATCATTCTTATATATTTTGCTAATTAATTATTTCAACATTTTCAATGGAAAGATGTAAATCAAGAAAAAAGCGTCAGTATTAGGTATTCTAGTATTAGCAATATTAGGTTTGTTAAGTTGAAGTTCTTTAGGCATAAGTTTATTAACCATAGTAGAAAAGAAAGGGTTGTAAATTTTTAATAATGTTATGTCATTCAGATACCGATAGGTGTCATTAAAGGTCTCAATAACATCTTCCTGGGTATCTGATGAAAGACTAAAAATGAAATCTCTTTCATAGAAGCATAAACACAAATCTGCGACAAAAGGTGCACAGTTCGTACCCATAAGGATACCAACAACTTGTCTAAAAACAGTCGTTCCATACCTGGTGAAAATATTATCTAATAGGAAGATGAGTGCTTCACAAACTTCACTCAACCCGTGGCTAGAGGGCTTGAGCGGTAGCTAGCATATTTCACTACCGCTCATGAACAGTCTCAATCAAACCGAGACTGCAATATTTCGTATGTGTCGTTTTCGGCCGTTTCCCAAGGTCCATTATCATACTCTTTTTCTTGGCAAAATGATATATAGGGTCCTATAGAAACCACAGCGTCCGAACGCAATGGCATCGTAGGTCCGCACTGTACTGCAAACTAGGCCTTGAAACTACAATGAAAGAGACAAAAAACAACAGAAAGGGTGGTGAAGACAGGGTTACCGACTTGGAACGGTCAGTAGGTAATAAGGCCTACTGGTTAGCTTGAATCGATTGTATATGCGCACAATCCTCGCTATTATCCTGTCTTCAGCGCCCAAATAGACAAGACAGTGTAAACAAAACTACGTCCCATCAAAAGGAAATATCTAACGTTAAAGTCCACATCCAGAGAAACTAACTAAAGAATGATATACATACAAAATAATTAACATCTCAGGATGTATCCAGAATCGTACTGAACAACCATAGTAGTTGCAGCTAAAGAGAAAACCAATCTAGGGTACGACCAGAAAATCCGAGGAACGAAGGCTCATGCACCCACCTCTCTTAGTTGGGGTTTCAGTAGGTACAATCATAGAGTCCCAAGAGGTAGTCCAGTCATCGCACAAGTGAAAAGTGAAGCGTAATGACTGACTGTAGAGGGGTCAATCACTAAACATGCAGTGCGCTGTAAAACCAAAGGGTTATATCCTTTTCTGACGAACTTTATAGTGTAATTGTCTAAACTGTCATTAGTAAAAAATTCTTTAATATTATTACAGGCCAAAAATGAAGTATTTTCCCTAGCGAATGCTTTTTGAATAAGAGCAATAAGCTTGTCTTTGATTAGGTGATGTGGTAAGGTTGTATGTAGTTAAAGTAGTCATAAGTGCTAATAGATGAAACTTGATGTTTATTGCAGATTTATTAAGAAGGTCGCCTGAATTTTTAAAATACCAAAACAAATAAATTCCAGAGTTTTCATGCTTTATCACATTATTGCTTAACGTGGTCTTTAACGGCCGTAAGACAAGAAGTTAACATTTTTTAGATGTTTATGGTGGTAAAGGCACTAGAATTCAAAATAAATCGAGCCTTCTGGTGTCATATTTGGCCTTTTATTCATCTATATAAATCGGAAAAGTAGCATTGAAGGACGACAGTCAACCACAAAAACACACAGAAACAAAGAACGACTTTAAAGATAACAATACATCACAAACACAAAAGGGTTGGCAATAGGGCTATCACCTTGGAACGTTCAGTGAGAAAAAAGGCCGAGTTGATCGCTTGGAAGCAACATACAAAAAAAGTAGCAGACTCGGTTTTATTGAGCCTGTTCATGAGAGGTAATTATAAGTTGCAATTCCTCTCACTCCTCTTAGCACCGGTTTAAGCGATACATTTTTCGGCCGCCACTCAGCACTAAACAATCGCTAGTGTGAATGTCAATAAATACTGAAAATGTGATCCCTTGGAAGCAACAAACGCAAACAAGAGAGAACAGTAGCAGAAGAAATATAAAAAGATCAGACAGGGAAAATAGCATTCAAGTAGGACAGTCAACCACAAAACACAGAAACAAGCATGCAAACATACAAGCAAGAAGTTTATTCAGCTGTTCACGAGAGGTATTGTAAAGTGCAACATCTCTCACGCCTCCTAGCAACGGCTTAATTGGTATTTTACTATAAAGCCACACAGATTTGGTTTGATGATCCCAAAGGACCTGTAAATAATAACATTACCGATTTCTAGACGGGACGACTTTTTACGGCCGCCACACATCACTAAACAAACGCTAGTGTAAATGTCAATAAATGCTGAAAGTTGATTCTTTGGAATCAACAAACAAAAACAAGAGAGAAAAGTAGCAGACTCGGTTTTGTTGAGTCTGTTCATGACAGGTAATTATGAGATGCAATACCTTCCACGCCTCCTAGCACTTGCAAAAGCGGTATTCTACTTTAAAGCAACACAGAATAGGCCTCATGATCCCAAAGGACCAATAAATAATAACACTTCTGTTTTGTACTTTTTCGTTATTTTAACAGAACGCAGGTATTTCTTTGGCTTAGAGTGTATGACAAAATGTAAGGCTACATTAGACTTTCGCTTAGGAATAAATACTAAAACAACACAAACTATACCAAACAGTTTCGCTTCAAAGTTTCAATATTGATAGAATACGCGTTTGCGAGCAGTCTTTACATTAAATACAGTACTTAAATTAAGAAATAAATCATTTTCCCATGGGAAATTTTTCCCAAATTACATTATTGGGAAAATATTTCCATGGGAAAATATCAAAGTGCTTGTATCGCTGTAAAACTTCTTCATAGACCCTAAATATGAAAGCCGCATACTATTTTGACATTATATTGAAAGATAAATACTTTTTGTTTTTCCCATGGGAAAATTGCCCAAATCATTTCCCATGTGGATATATTGTCCCATGGGAAAGGATCTTTCCCATGGGAAAAAAGGTTTTCCCATGGGAAAGGTCAACTTCGCGTCAAATTTCTTGGAAAAATTAAAGTGTCACCGATGAAATAGAATATAATTTTAGAATCATTTGATATGTGCTTTCATATAATATAGTCGAAAGTGCCCTAGCTCATTCGGAATTACTTGCTGTTTTTGCAGCAAAATAAAACCGGCGGCTGTTAATAGCGAATTTTCAAAGCGGAATGCGGCAAAATAAAACCGGCGGCTGTTAATAGCGAATTTTCAAAGAGGAAGCTCAACATTTAGGAATTTCGTGTTACAAAGCGTACTGTTTTACAAAGTCTACAGCAGCACAGTTTAGTATTTTCTCTAGCTATCTGCAACTCTTTCTTTAAAAATAATCATCTTAGGATTTCTCTGGAGTATTACATGGAATTAAGTGTGCGGTATTTACATTTTATAGTGGAAATTCCCGAGCTAAGTTTCCTTTTTCCTTTAGTCGATGTAATTACAAGAGAATAAATAGACAATAGTAAAAATGTTGCATGTTTTTACAATAGAAAACAACATTTAAACAATTTCACTGAATTTAGAAAAAAAAAGAACAATAACCACATTAACACTGTCCCGTTTTATTGGGATGACAGTAGGGTAAGTGTAAGGTTTGGAGCACCCTAGAACCTGGTTTAAACCGCCAGCGGCCTTTTTTGCCACTGACCGTTCCAAGGCGGTATCCCTATTGTCAACCCTTTTGTGTTTGTGATGATGTCTTTTTTGGCCGTTTATTCATCTTTAAATTTGTTCTTTATTTCTGTGGGTGTTTGTGGTTGACTTTCGTCCTTGAATGCTGTTTTCCCGTTTGAATTGTATATCTATATTTATCCACTCGTTTTGTTTTTAAAAATATATTAAGGCGTTTTTGAACATGTGAAAACCGATTCATTAGCTCCATCTTGGATTGGATGACCGATATATAATGAAATATGATGTTAGTAGCTAATTATTTTAAAACTGTATAACTTATATGAAGTTGTAAATCAAACAAACTTAAATGATACATGTATTATATATACAACAAGTGGTTTGTTCCGTAAAGAATTACTCAAATTATAGCGTTGTCACGGAGTATAACCTTCGCAAAATAATAATGTTATTCAATATTGGGATTCATCTGCATTATTTTGATTAGTAATATTATATACCTCACTAAAGGCATTAGCCGGGTCAGTAAAATATCGAGCAATTGAAAACATTTTTCTTCTATTCAGGAATGAAGTATTTCATTTATTAGCCAGTAATACATGATTGTATTTAATCAATCATCTATGACAGCCAACGCTTGTACATTAATACAAATGCGCTAAAATATAGACATACAATCTGTCATGGGCAACTATTTGTATGCCACATTAGGCATGGCTACACTTATTTACAAACTGCACTTTTAAAGGGACAGATGGCAATCTTAAAGTATGTATCAAGTAATCAAATTAACCTTTCGATTTATTAAATCCGTATCATTTTGACTTTAATTCTTCTTGCATGTATTTAAATACATGTTTGCGTTTTCAACTTTTCTTCCCTTTTCTACCATAGATCTGAATATATTATTATACACTTCTTATAATTAATATTAATGATTGAACAAATGCAATTTATGTAGACAAACTAACGGGACGCAGCACGTTTTTAAAATTTCAAGATTGCCGTTTAATAGATGAAAGCGGACATAAAATCAATAACTCTAGAATTATATATGTCGACATTAATAGAGCAAACTAATATTGAGCAGCATTTAATTAGGTAGTATATTATTCAATATTAATAGAGAAGTTTGAACAGATTAGTAATAGTCCTTGCCGCCGCATTTAACTGCACAATGGTTATTAACAACTGCCGTTTGTCATAACAGATTAGTAATAGTCCTTGCCGCCGCATTTAACTGCACAATGGTTATTAACAACTGCCGTTTGTCATAACAGATTAGTAATAGTCCTTGCCGCCGCATTTAACTCCACAATGGTTATTAACAACTGCCGTTTGTCATAACAGATTAGTAATAGTCCTTGCCGAGTCATTTAACTCCACAATGGATATTAACAACTGCCTTAGTCATAACAGATTAGTAATAGTCCTTGCCGCGCCATTTACCACCACAATGGTTATTAACAACTGCCGTTTGTTATAACAGATTAGAAATAGTCCTTGCCGCCGCATTAACCTCCACAATGGTTATTAACAACTGCTGTTTGTCATAACAGATTACTAATAGTCCTTGCCGCGCCATTTAACTCTAAAATGGTTGTTAACAACTGCCGTTAGTCATAACAGATTAGTAATAGTCCTTGCCGCGTCATTTAACTTTACAATGGATATTAACAACTGCCGTTTGTCATAACAGCTTAGTAATAGTCCTAGCCGCGCCATTTAATTCCACAATGGTTATTAGCAACTGCCGTTTGTCATAACATATTAGTAATAGTCCTTGACGCGTCATTTAACTGCACAATGGTTATTAACAACTGCCGTTTGTCAAAACATATTAGTAATAAGATGCCGCGCCATTTAACTCCACAATGATTATTAACAACTGTCGCTTGTCATAACAGATTAGTAATAGTCCTTGCCGCTTCATTTAACTACACAATGGTTATTAACAAGTGCCGTTTGTCATAACAGATTAGTTATAGTCCTTGCCGCTTCATTTAACTACACAATGGTTATTAACAAGTTCCGGTTGTCATAACAGATTAGTAATAGTCCTTGCCGCGCCATTTAAATTCACAATGGTTATTAACAACTGCCGTTTGTCATAACAGATTAGTAATAGTCCTTGCCGCGCCAATTAACTCCACAATGGTTATTATAAACCGCCGTTTGTCATAACAGATTAGTAAGTCCTTGCCGCGCCATTTAACTGCACAATGGTTATTATAAACCGCCGTTTGTCATAACAGATTAGTAATAGTCCTTGCCGCGCCATTTAACTCCACAATGGTTATTAACAACTGCCGTTTGTCATAACAGATTAGTAATAGTCCTTGCCGCGCCATTTAACTCCACAATGGTTATTAACCACTGCCGTTTGTCATAACAGAATAGTAATAGTCCTTGCCGCGCCATTTAACTACACAATGGTTATTAACAACTGCCGTTTGTCATAACAGACTAGTAATAGTCCTTGCCGCCGCATTTAACTCCACAATGGTTATTAACAACTGCCGTTTTTCATAACAGATTAGTAATAGTCCTTGCCGAGTCATTTAACTCCACAATGGATATTAACAACTGCCGTTTGTCATAACAGATTAGAAATAGTCCTTGCCGCCGCATTTAACTCCACAATGGTTATTAACAACTGCTGTTTGTCATAACAGATTACTAATAGTCCTTGCCGCGCCATTTAACTCTAAAATGGGTATTAACAACTGCCGTTTGTCATAACAGATTAGTAATAGTCATTGCCGCGTCATTTAACTTTACAATGGATATTAACAACTGCCGTTTGTCATAACAACTTAGTAATAGTCCTTGCCGAGTCATTTAACTCCACAATGGATATTACCAACTGCCGTAGTCATAACAGATTAGTAATAGTCCTTGCCGCGCCATTTAACACCACAATGGTTATTAACAACTGCCGTTTGTCATAACAGATTAGAAATAGTCCTTGCCGCCGCATTTAACTCCACAATGGTTATTAACAACTGCTGTTTGTCATAACAGATTACTAATAGTCCTTGCCGCGCCATTTAACTCTAAAATGGTTATTAACAACTGCCGTTTGTCATAACAGATTAGTAATAGTCATTGCCGCGTCATTTAACTTTACAATGGATATTAACAACTGCCGTTTGTCATAACAGCTTAGTAATAGTCCTAGCCGCGACATTTAATTCCACAATGGTTATTAGCAACTGCCGTTTGTCATAACATATTAGTAATATTCCTTGACGCGTCATTTAACTGCACACTGGTTATTAACAACTGCCGTTTGTCATAACATATTAGTAATAATATGCCGCGCCATTTAACTCCACAATGATTATTAACAACTGTCGCTTGTCATAACAGATAAGTACTAGTCTTTGCCGCGCCATTTAACTCCACAATGGTTATTATAAACCGCCGTTTGTCATAACAGATTAGTAATAGTCCTTGCCGCGCCATTTAACTTCACTATGGTTATTATAAACCGCCGTTTGTCATAACAGAATAGTAATAGTCCTTGCCGCGCCATTTAACTACACAATGGTTATTAACAACTGCCGTTTGTCATAACAGATTAGTAATAGTCCTTGCCGCCGCATTTAACTCCACAATGGTTATTAACAACTGCCGTTTGTCATAACAGATTAGTAATAGTCCTTGCCGCCGCATTTAACTCCACAATGGTTATTAACAACTGCCGTTTGTCATAACTGATTAGTAATAGTCCTTGCCGCCGCATTTAACTACACAATGGTTATTAACAACTGCCGTTTGTCATAACAGATTAGTAATAGTCCTTGCCGCCGCATTTACCTCCACAATGGTTATTAACAACTGCCGTTTGTCATAACAGATTAGTAATAGTCCTTGCCGCGCCATTTAACTTCTTGATGGTTATTAACAACTGCCGTTTGTCACAAAATAAAGCTGACACTTTAAGTTGCTTACATTTAATCATGAACTAAACCGTGTGTGATGTAATAAACGGGATACGCTGATGTAGGTCATGTGTAACGTTGTTTACATGACGTGGTCCCGCCACATTTCCATAAGCTATGGGGAAGCTTATATAAGCAGGATTTTATAAGGGATATTTCGACAATAAAACATGTTTAAAAACATGTATTAATGAAAGAAATGCGATAACCTATTCTAACTTACCTATTCCATGTAATTTTACAATAAGCAAACTTTTTAAGCCAAAATTAAGGTTTCGTTTCATACCACAGCCATCCCAGTTTCTCTTCTTGAGAAAACATTGGATGGGGTATGAAGATTAATATTCGGACCACATAATGAACGTCGCTTCGCACGCAGCTTTAGGCAAAGAGTATTCATTACTATTTTTCGAAACAAATAAAAACACAAAGTAAACAGAATTATCTGGCTAATGGGACATATTCCGGTAGGGAATGTTTCCTAGGGAGAATTATCATCTTTCTTTCCATCTTGAATCCGGGGAAATCCTTGCAAGAATTTTGAAATATTACTCAATATAGCCGAGTGGCGCATTTCAAATCCGTAGAAAAATCAGATATGATCTAATGTGCTATGAATTCTATCTTTATACACATTCGGTAGCAGTAACAATAATAGCTATATATCTTGATTATATCTACGACATATGACATGAGGAGAAAATAGCTGGGTTCCGCTTAATTCCTGGATGTATTACGTCGGCAACAACGCCGCATCGCTCAATATATATAAACACAATAACGACTACGTTGCTGCCTGTTATAAATGGATCTCAAGTATACAATTATAGCTAATACGATGTACACGCTGAATTGTACAAATGAATAAATGAATAAATACTGATAAGGGTGATCCTTTGGGAGCAACAAATAAAGCAGCAGACTCGGTTTTATTGCGTCTGTTCGTAAGAAGTAATGAAAGAAGCAACACCTCTAACGCCCCCTAGCACTGGCTTAAGCGGTATTCTACTTCAAAGCCACCTATATTGGGCTCGTTGGTCCCAAAGGACCAGTAAAAATAACACTACTGATTCGTAGCATGGGGAGACGTTAATAAATACTGATAAAGGTGATCCTTGGGTAGCAACAAACACAATAAAGAGAATAAAGGAGTAGACTCGGTTTTATTGAGTCTGTTCATGAGAAGTAATGAAAGAAGCAACACCTCTCACGACCCCTAGCACCGGCTTAAGCGGTATTCTACTTTAAAGCCACCTATATTCGGCTCGTTGGTCCCAAAGGACCAATAAAAATAACACCACTGATTCGTAGTATGGGGAGAGATTTTACAGCCGCCACACTGCACTAAAGGAACGCTAGTGTGAATGTTAATAAATACTGATAAAGGTGATCCTTTGGGAGCAACAAACACAATTAAGAGAATAAAGCAGCAGACTCGGTTTTATTGAGTCTGTTCATGAGAAGTAATGAAAGAAGCAACACCTCTCACGCCCCCTAGCACCGGCTTAAGCGGTATTCTACTTCAAAGCCACCTATATTGGGCTCGTTGGTCCCAAAGGACCAGTAAAAATAACACTACTGATTCGTAGCACGGGGAGACTTTTTACAGTATTATCAATTAACAAATTTAACTCTTAAATATCATATGAACATTTCTTGATAGTCCCGGAGAGAAACATATATTTAAATCCGCTGCTAAGTTAAATGTAAAACATAGTATTATTTGCATGACGTAGATACTTCTTTTACCACTGCATGACTGCACGGGGAAATGAGGTAAATCTGAATTGTATAGCTGCACAACTATTGCCAGAATATCTTGTTGTGTATTGATTTCGGTTTAACTAAACATAAATATGTACATGAAACAAAACATGGCCGGAACTTTAACATTGATTATTAACGTGTACTTCAGAGATTGCATACTCAATATAACGGAGTCAGCTACTTTACACACATGTTTGTGTTTGTTGCTTCTATGCGTTCATCTTTTCAGTATATCTTCAATATTATTTATCTTATTAGGATTAATAATTGGCTCGTCATCACTAACGTTATGCTTTAACACTGAATGTGTCTGTTTATCGCGTGTGCTTGTGAATATCAGAACAATAACAATTGTTGACATTTTGAAAGAAGTTACAGTATTTCTGTGAAATTTGTCTACTATAAAACAAATATACCATCCGTATATTATGAGTATAAACGCCGGAAATCGGATCAGTAATGAGATGCTGCTGTACGTGGTATTTAAATAAAAAAAACGTGCCTTCATATAATTATATTGGTATAATTCACACAAAACAACAACAACAAAACACAGAACAGCAGCTTTGTGATATTGGTCTAAAGAGTTTTTCTTTTGTTAGTTTGAATGTATATCATATTATTTCCTCCTAACAAAGTTGAAGTATATTGATTTTGCTATATTCTTTTCTTTCTTGTTAACTTGTGTAGTGCTGTGTGGCGGCCGTAAAACGACTCCATCTTCAGGTAAGTAGTGTTATAAATTATTAGTCCTTTGAGATCATCAAGCCAAATCGTTGAGGCTTAAAGTAGAATAACTCTTAAGCCAGTGTTAGGATGCGTAAGAGATGTTGCACTTAACATTACCTCTCATGAACAGATTCAATAAAACCGAGTCCATCACGTTTATCTCTTATTTGTGTTTGCTGCTTTCAATGGGATACACTTTTCAGTATTTATTATCATTCACAATAGCGTTTGTTTAGCGCTGTGTGGCGGCCGTTAAAAGTTGTCCCGACTATAAATCAGTAGTGTTATTACTTACTGGTCCTTTGAGATCATCAAGCCCAATCTTTGAGACTTTAAAGTATACTATCATGAATAGACTCAATAAAACCGAGTCTGCCACGTTTATCTCTTGCTTGTTTTTTTTGCTTTCAAGGGATCCACTTTTCAGTATTTATTGTATTACATGTTATATAGGAAGATTGGCTACAGAAAACCATTCCTGTTTTGACGTTAATAAAACACCGTCCTGTCTTTTTAGTTGTAGCGTTGAGTGTTTTAAAGGGGTTTATATCCAGAGTCAGTGATATTAATGAACGCTATTGCTGCCTTCTGTAAACGACAATGATCCTAAAGTCGTATACGGCATATTTCTAAAATATAAAGATTGTACATGAGCAGGTATCAGAAACGCAAAGGTCGTTTTTTTGTTTAATAAATGAGCAAACAACCACATAAAATACCACAAAACATGACAATTGTCCTTTAAATTAATAATTGACAGATTGGTAGGGTAGGTGATTTCAATCATCACTTGAAAAAACAAACAAAACAAAAACAAGATTACTTGTCATACTTATGTAATATTATTAATCGTAATATTATTAATCATATAGTTACATAACAGAACAGCTGTATTATGAGCAAGACTATAAAACTATACCTGGTGGTAAGCAACGATTGCTAACTGTAGACTTAGATATATTCAAATGCGTTTTGCTAACAGAAGCTCCGATTGCCTAGTGAATAGAACGTTCGACTTTAAATCTGGAGATCACGATGTTTGTGTGTCCATGGGCAAGTAACTTCCTGTATCCACGTTTTTTTCGGCAGCCCCGTGTATCGGAGTCTATCCTCCAAGCACGTTAAAAACGATAGAAATATACAATATACACATTATACACACAAATCTACAAATACTACTAATTCAACTAATCCGGTCTGATCTGACAGCTGGACGCTAGTAAAATTAAGTATAACAATTAAATAGCTTAAAACGAAATCTCCATATTCTAATAAGATTAAACTGGCACTTTACTGTCAGAGTTGTGGCCCGCTGCAGATGACCTCTTTACGAAGATTTTAGACACACGACAGTATTCCACGAAAGTTATCTGTTATTAAATTTGTACACTAAACAGTGCTTACTGACTATACAATAAATGTCCTTCATGCAAAACCTATTAAATATGTTGATTTGGTTGATTAATTCGGCAAACAGGTTTTGGCATTCGAGCCCATATAATGTGGAATTTGATGAAATTATTTATATATTTGACCTTTATATCAGATGTAAAAGCAATTTCATAATTTGATATTTAGCATCAGTTCCATTTGGCTGTTAATTCTTGTTACTTAAATGTGTCTTTATTTTTCGATAATATTCTTTCTTAATTTAAAAACATGTGTACCATTATATCATTTGCTACTGTTAGGCTGATACAGAAATAGGATATTATTTATTTATAGAGTTATATAGTAATATCGCTATAATACGATAGAGAAGCAGCGAGAAATGTTTTATTGCTGCTACATAATGACATTGAAATTGGCGATATTTGTAATCTTTGTATGATGTTACCATTACAACAGAAGTGATGTCTAGACATTTACATTTCTTTCTAAATAACAACACGCAATGAATAGCAAAATGGTTGTATTGTGGTTCCAGACATAATTTACCATCAGGATGTTTTGAAGAGCAATATTCTGGCAATGTTGATGCAGTACGCTGGAACCTACCATTAAGTGCAAGTTTATGTACGCGCAAGTGTACAGGCACAACACAGACAACATGGGCAGAATGAAATTTGTTAGACATGATTCTTGATTATAAAGACCCGATTAATAATAGTCATAAAGCAGACATCTTGGTCAGAATGAAATTCATTAGACATGATTCGTGATTTTAAAGACCCAATTAATAGCAATGTAATATATCAAGAGAAAGAGATTGCCAAATAAGCAATAATAAGCTTTATAGACTTTGTTTAGTAACAGATGCATCACTGTCTACGCCCACAGCCCGTACTAATTATTGCCAGACTGACATCAGAAATATGACCCTTTTTATGCTTATATAATAATATTATCTTCAGGGCATAACTCAATTTGCAAAGGTCTTTGGTAAGTGTTGCACCTAATGACTAAAATCATAACCTATTTGATTTTATTGAATCCGAAAATACGTTACCGATGAAAGTATCATACAGGCAGGATATGTTTTTCCTCTGAACACTTATAGGGTTAACGTCATGTTTTGGAAGAAATGTTTCATAACTATTAAATGGAGTTATTTAGTTGGACATAACTGGATTATGAAGGGTAACAACATTTTTGAGAAAAATGTCACAAACAATAAATTGTGTGAATGTATATGAATTTCTCATTTGTTTTACAATTTGACCTAGCTGTCTATGCCATTAACACAACACATGGCATTCAACGTTTTTGATTTTGTGTTCAACATTAGAAGGGCGTAACAATTTTTGCATATTGTACGCAGTTAGTGTAGGTAACTGTGTAGGTACATTTCATGGACTTAAAGCATTTCATATTCTATTTGTACACATTGTACAGTTGATGGATATGTTTTCTTCAGGCATATTGCAATAATACATAATGAATCAAGACAAAGAAGAGAGTGTGTTGTTTTCCACTAGAACGGCATTATTTTGGGCTTTGGTAGTAATTTCAGCGTCTAATATTAGCATTATCGGCTGATAACGATTCTCTGAAATTGCTCACAACCTTCAATTCCCCAATAGTTATCTGTTTTTCACAAACTTGACAAGGAAGTAAAATGATGTTGTTCGTTTATTCTTAACTTAATAAGATCGTCTATTTGATATTATTTATGACTGAAGAAACTCAATTATCGTTAACTCTGTGGAGAGGTGCACATACGCCTTCACAACATCAGACAGTAGAGAACAACAGCTAAACGTTTTCGATGTAGTACTAGATATAGTGGGAGTTGTTTCGCCTATTTATCAGTTTTAAATGTTAATTATCCTAATGTGTGCAATTGCGTTGTTTGTATAAAAGGGGAGCTTTTTCTCATGAATTATTAACTGTTAATAAACATCCCGCAAAATGTCGTCTTTGGCAAAAGTGATTTTTGGTATTGTAGTCAGTTTGAAATAAAAAAAAAAAATATAAATAGTACAGTTTTATTATATAAGTTACAGTGAAATAATCTTATGATTAAAATAAAACCTAATATTTTCATTGTTTATGTTTCACATGTGAAATATCGAAAATGACGTAATGCCACTGATGACGTTGTTTATGTACGCATAATGTTTTTTGTTAAAGTTTCAAGGTTGCGGGGATATAATAAATAGAATATGTGTTGCTTTGTCGTGAATATAGGATTTATTTTCATCTCGAAGTGAGAAAACTCAAATAGTTTTACTCGTGCGAAGGCACTCGTGAAATATACGTTTCTCACACTTCTGTAATTCAAATGTTCAATCTCCGTAACCATTGCAGTAATGGCTGTCAGGAGGTGCTAAATGAGGCTTGAGTGCCTTCATTGTGGCTTTCTATGCTATTGTTGTTTTGTATTATATTTACACGAGCATATTTGTGTTTTACTTATATTGCCTATTGATGCTGCCTTGTTGGTTTGAGATTAGATCATGGCGGGGATTTCTTTATTTACACTGTCCTGTTTTAATGGGATGACAGTAGGGTAAGGGTGAGGTTTGGTGCACCCTAGAACCGGTTTAAATCCCCAGTGGCCTACTTTGCCTCTGACCGTTCCAAGGCGGTAGCCCTATTGTCAACCCTTTTGTGTTTGTGATGTCGTTTGCATTTATTACTACTTTTGCCTTCTTGTTTGTCTGTTTGCGTGTTTGTTTCTGTGTTTTATGGTTGACTGTCCTCCTTGAATGCTACTTTCCCTGTCCGATCTTTTTATATTTCGTTACGTAGAACCTCTTTAAGTAAGGGAAGCATGTCAACATGACATCATTGTACAGGGTGGAATTGTCAAACATGCCATTTAGGGGGATAATAACATGTGATGAGAACGTATAACTGATTGCCTATAATAAAAAGGATGAGGACATATAAAATGGTCTTGATATTGAGTATACATTTCCGTTAGATTAATCCTCCTAAAATTCAAAGTTAATCGTATTTTGTCAGATATATTTCATCTGTACATGTATCATACTGATGTTTCCAAATGCACCGTTTATATGAGGGTTTCGTAATTAAGCCGGAAACTCATATTTTAATAGTCGGATAGAATATACTTATAGCTATATCCAAATAATGCATTTTGATTTGTATGAGCAGCCCCTATATACGAATACAATGCCGTGGATACGACAACCGCAGATACCACGACAGCCGGACTGTCTTCTAGATGAGACTGAAAAGTCTTTCTTGTGTCTTGTGGACACGTCAACTTTGTTTTCTAATCCAGTTTCTTAAGAAATAAAAGAAAATGATTATCGGTTTACGAATGTCATCAAGTTTTGAATACGACAGTCTGTTAACAAGTGTCTGAGATGGCAGAACGCGTCATGATCTTTCTTTCTTTTACGGGATTTAAATATAGATTATACAAATAGTCCATATGTATCCGGTTAAGATGGGGACATGGTCTAATTATTTTATCGGAACCGAGGCTCTGCCGAGGTTCCAATTAAAACAGTTGTATCGAGTGTTGGAAATACCGTATCTGTACAGGATACCTATCATTTATATTTGTTCTTGAAATTCATTTAGCGCGCAACGTTTATTTCCCCCACCCCGTGTGTAAGTTCCGGCTTTCCATCATACATTTAAAACGGATAACCTGATTCACTATGCAAGATTTTTTTTTTAACAAATTCGAAGTTCCTTCTTAATACGTTGAAGCAGTTAAACATCATTAATTATTTTAAAAACTGCTCGAACACCGAAGTCTTGTAAGATATATGGATGGTATGAATAATTTAGAAGAAAACAAATGGCGAATCAAACAATTTTGCGAGATAGCAGGACAAAGGGACACAAGGCAATCTTCTTTTTTTTTAAGTTAGGGTGTCCCGTTTGTTTCCCTACACGACTTGCATTGATTTATTAATATTAATTATTAGAATAGCGCAAAGAAAGTTGTTATTTTTACATATTACTAACTATATAGTATATTGAAATAATACTAAATTTAAACATTTCGTGGAATTATGAAGACAAATTAAAATCTCATTTTATTTACTTAATTATATGCAAGCAGTTTTAAAAGCAAAGTAATACAGGATTAATACAGCGAGGGGCTAATGTTAATGCTTGATATAAAACTGAAGATTGTCGTGTGTCTCGATATAAAACTGAAGATTGCCGTGTGTCTAGATATAAAACTGAAGATTGCATGGGTCCCTTTAATACTGATTCCTAACGCTGAAGATTAAAATTTGCACAATATCAACTTACCAAGAACTATCGGAGAACTATAGAAAAATAGTTTCTCTAATTGCAGTCATACATACTTTTAAATACCTGTCTGTGGACGAACTACTGTCGATTGGCCGTAATATCCAAATTCATCCAACTGGAAATTCAGTTAAACGGATAATTATGTTATTATCACAACCCTAATCTTCTTTCCAGATATAAAAGTAATTTACGTACTCTTCTGCGACCTGACTTCTATGGTGACGTGATTTACAAACTTCGTAAGTTTCTCATGATCACTTTCATACTGTATTTGTTAAACTTTGTATAAGGTTCATCTAAAGACGTTATGACCTTGTCATTTTGCAACGCACTGCATGCTTGGTGATGGACCCATTTACAGTTCGCCACTATGCTTTCCGTTTTAATTGTGCGATGACCAGACGTCTACCTAAAGCTCAAAATGACGGTGACGTTTGATGTTTGTCTGCAATCTTGTCTTGACATGCCCTCAATGGTTTATTCTCTTGTTTCTCTGGCTTCTGCCAAGTCAATGAGCACCTTCTTTGTGGCTTTGTGGCTTTCTAGGCTATTGTGTTTTGTATTTATATATACACTACACGAGCATATTTGTGTTTTACTTATATTGTCTATTAATGCTGCCTTGTTGGTTAGAGAATAGTTCATGACAGAGATTTGTTTATTTACACTGTCCCGTTTTATTGGGATGACAGTAGGGTAAGTGTGAGGTTTGGTGCACCCTAGAACCTGGTTTAAACCCCCAGCGGCCTTTTTGCCACTGACAGTTCCAAGGCGGTAGCTCTATTGTCATCCCGTTTCGTATTTGTGTCGTCGTGTTCTTTGAAAGCTGCATTTCATGTTGGATTTGTATACTTATTTTTACAACTACCTATACTGTTCTTTCGCCACCACACCGTTAGCCACTATGCCACACAATGTGTTGGAGCGAGTTTTTGGTAATCCCACCACCAGCCCAACACCCCACCAAACGCCCCACGAACACACACATCGTAAAAATGCATATTGAAATGTTAAACAGCTATTAGTCTGTACTATTTACTTGACCAGATTCAAACTGTTTTTGTTTTTTATGTAATAATTGTATCTATTTTTGTCGATAGTAGTCGATAGCATTATTTTCATCCAAGGAATAGGACTCAAAAACAGACAGGAAAAACACATAAATATGTCACAAGAAATACATTTAAGACTCAACTACATAATGATCCGAGTTTATCTTCTTGATCCGACAGCGTATTATTCGAATATAGTGGGTGATGAAGCTGTTGCTAGTTTATAATTCCACAGTATAGCTTCTGGGAAAACAATTCTTGGCAGTATCAGACAATTTTAATGCATATTACGTGGTCCGAGTATTAACTTTCATACTCCTACCAAACCATTCTCCAAGAAGTAAAAACGGGGTTGGCTGGGTTATGAAATAAAACCCTAATTTCGGATTAAAAGTTATGTTTAAACAGATTTTTTGCATTTTATCAGTAAAAACAATTGGTATCCGTGTTTTATTGTCGCAATATCTTTATAAAATCCTGCTACTATATGCTTTCATTTTACTTCAATGGAATTAAGGAGGGACCACGTAATAATATAATCATTCTATCATTGTATATAGTGCTCAAATATAAATATCTGTCTTACTGCATGTCAGTGTTTTAGAAAATAGTGTATTTTATAAATTTGGTCAGTTATAAAGTGTGCATGTTATAAAGTGTATATGTCATAACGTGTGTATGTTATAAAGTGTGCATGTTATAACGTGTGCATGTTTTAAAGTGTGCATGTTATAAACTGTTTATGTTATAACGTGTGTATGCTATCATGTGTGTATGTTATAAAGTGGGCATGTTAAAAAGTGTGTATTCTATAAAGTGTGTATGTTATAAAGTGTATATGTCATAAAGTGTGTATGCTATAAAATGTATATATCATAAAGTGTGTATGTTATATCGTGTGTATGCTATAAATTGTGTATGTTATACAGTGTGTATGTTATACAGTGTGCATGTTATCAATTATGCTTGTTATAAAGTGTCTATGTTATAACGTGTGTATGCTGTAAATTGTGTATGTTATAAAGTGCGTATGCTGTAACGTGTGTATGTTATAAAGTGTGCATGATATAAAGTGTGTATTCTATAATGTGTGCATGTTTTAAAGTGTGCAAGTTATAACGTGTACATGTTATATATGTTATAAAGTGTGCATGTTATAAAGTATGTATGTTATAAAGTGTGCATGTTATAAAGTGTGTATTCTATAAAGTGTGCATGTTATAAAGTGCGTATGCTGTAACGTGTGTATGTTATAAAGTGTGCATGATATAAAGTGTGTATTCTATAATGTGTGCATGTTTTAAAGTGTGCAAGTTATAACGTGTACATGTTATATATGTTATAAAGTGTGCATGTTATAAAGTATGTATGTTATAAAGTGTGCATGTTAAAAAGTGTGTATTCTATAAAGTGTGCATGTTATAAAGTGCGTATGCTGTAACGTGTGTATGTTATAAAGTGTGCATGATATAAAGTGTGTATTCTATAATGTGTGCATGTTTTAAAGTGTGCAAGTTATAACGTGTACATGTTATATATGTTATAAAGTGTGCATGTTATAAAGTATGTATGTTATAAAGTGTGCATGTTATAAAGTGTGTATTCTATAAAGTGTGCATGTTATACCGTGTACATGTTATATATGTTATAAAGTGTGCATATTTTAAAGTGTGCATGGTATAAGGTGAGGATGTTACAAAGTTATATGTTATAACGTGTATATGCTATAAAGTGTGTATTTTTATAAAGTGTGCATGTTATAAAGTGTACATGTTATAAAGTGTACATGTTATAAAGTGCGTATGCTATAAAATGTGTATGCTATAAAGTGTGTATGATATAAAGTGTGTATGCTACACATTTTGTATGCTATAACGTGTGTATGCTATCAAAAGTTTATGTTATAAAATGTGTATATTATAAAAGTGTGTATGTTATAAAGTGTTTATGTTATAAAGTGTGCATGTTATAGAGTGTGCATGTTATAAGGAGTGCATGTTATAAGGTGTGTATGTTACAAAGTGTGTACGTTATAAAGTGCGTATGTTATACAGTGTGTATGTTATAAAGTGTGCATGTTATAAGGTGTGCATGTTATAAGGTGTGTATGTTACAAAGTTTGTATGTTATAACATGTGTATTCTATAAAGTGTGAATTCTATAAAGTGTACATGTTATAAAGTGTGCATGGTATAAAGTTCACATGTTATAAAGTGCGTATGCTATAAATTGTGTATGCTATTAAGTGTGTATGCTATAAAGTGTGTGCTATACATTTTGTATGCTATAAAGTGTGTATGCTATAAAGTGTTTATGTTATAATGTGTGTATATTATAAAAGTGTGTATGTTTCAAAAGTGTACATGTTATAAAGTGTGTATGTTATAAAGTGTGCATGTTATAACGTTTGTATGTTATAAAGTGTGTATGTTATACAGTGTGTTTGCTATAAAATGTGTATGTGATAAAATGTGTATGCTATAAAGTGTGCATGCTATAAACTGTGTATGTTATACAGTGTGCATGATATAAAGTGTGTATTCTATAAACTGTGCATGTTATAAAGTGTGTATGCTATAACGTGTGTATGTTATAAAGTGTGCATGATATAAAGTGTGTATTTTATAAAGTGTGCATGTTATAAAGTGCGTATGCTATAAAGTGTGCATGCTATAAAGTGCGTATGCTATAAAGTGTGCATGTTATAAGGTGTGTATTCTATAAAGTGTGCATGTTATAACGTGTACATGTTATATATGTTATAAAGTGTGCATGTTTTAAAGTGTGCATGGTATAAGGTGTGTATGTTACAAAGTTATATGTTATAACGTGTATGTGCTATAAAGTGTGTATTTTTATAAAGTGTGCGTGTTATAAAGTGTACATGTTATAAAGTGTACATGTTATAAAGTGCGTATGCTATAAAATGTGTATGCTATAAAGTGTGTATGATATAAAGTGTGTATGCTACACATGTTGTATGCTATAAAGTGTGTATGCTATCAAAGGTTTATGTTATAAAGTGAATATATTATAAAAGTGTGTATGCTATAAAGTGTGTATGTTATAAAGTGTGCATGTTATAGAATGTGCATGTTATAAGGAGTGCATGTTATAAGGTGTGTATGTTACAAAGTGTGTATGCTATCAAGAGTTTATGTTATAATGTGTGTATATTATAAAAGTGTGTATGTTATAAAGTGTGTATGTTTCAAAAGTGTACATGTCATAAAGTGTGTATGTTATAAAGTGTGCATGTTATAAAAGTGTGTATTTTATAAAGTAGGTATGTTATAACGTTTGTATGTTATAAAGTGTGTATGTTATACAGTGTGTTTGTTATAAAATGTGTATGTGATAAAATGTGTATGCTATAAAGTGTGCATGCTATACATTTAGTATGTTATACAGTGTGTATGTTATACAGTGTGTATATTATAATGTTTGTATGCTATAAAGTGTGTCTGCTATAAAGTGTTTATGCTATGACGTGTGTATGCTATAAAGGTAGTATGCTATAAAGTGTGTATGCTATAAAGGTAGTATGCTATAAAGGTAGTATGCTATAAAGTGTGTATGTTATAACGTTTTTATGTTATAAAGTGTGTATGTTATACAGTGTGTTTGTTATAAAATGTTTATGTGATAAAATGTGTATGCTATAAAGTGTGCATGCTATAAACTGTGTATGTTATACAGTGTGTATGTTATACAGTGTGTATATTATAATGTGTGTATGCTATAAAGTGTGTATGCTATAAAGTGTGTATGCTATGAAGTGTGTATGCTATAAAGTGTGTATGCTATGAAGTGTGTATGCTATAAAGTGTGTATGCTATAAAGGTAGTATGCTATAAAGTGTGTATGCTATAATGGTAGTATGCTATAAAGTGTGTATGCTATAAAGGTAGTATGCTATAAAGTGTGTATGCTATAAAGGTAGTATGCTATAAAGTGTGTATGCTATAAAGGTAGTATGCTATAAAGTGTGTATGCTATAAAGGTAGTATGTTATAAAGTGTGTATATTATAAAAGACACATTAATTAAGGAATAACTATCATTTTTTGTGTGATTTGTAATTGAAATGTCATACGATATCTGCAGTATAACTTTTTTATTTGCACACCACTTTCGACTTCTGTAAAATATACTTTCGCGCAAAATACATTTAGCACTTAGAATGAATTCAATTCCATAGACGAAATGAAAGCTTTGTATGTTCGGGTCAATGATAATGTGACATAGATATGACCATTAATAATACTACAAAGTCAATTTGTAAACAAAGTCGATGATAACAATAAAGCCACTGTGTTGAGAAAATTCTTTATATGTTATCGAAAATCGTTTTCAGTTCAATGCAACGGACGATAATAACACATGTTAGTGTTTTTAAACCATGACACAAAGTTTATTTCTTGTCATTGCCAAGTAAAACATTTTCAAATCAATACGTTTGTTTAACGAAACATTTTGTTTTGAATATATGGGAGGTAATTCGATACTTCACCATGTTCGCTTAGAAAATAATGTAATAAAACATTTATGTAGACCTTTTACTTACTCATTTATAACTCATGTTGATCTACCATCAACTATGTTTAGTAGTGCCAATACTGATGTCGATTTCGATGTTTTCTTGGTAAACTATAGGGTTAACTGTATTGAAAATTTGACTTTTGGGACGGTATATCAGTCGTTTTATGGTCACACATTTTGTTTAATGATTTGCGACCGATAAACGACTGATATACTGTCGCAAAAGTCAACACTTTCAAAAAAAAAGATAAACGACGTCACGTCTTTAACGTTTATCGTCACATGACTGGATTAGCGACGGTAATGCAATATTTAATAGTCGCTAATTTTTAAACTCAACGAATCGGGTTGCAGATTTGTTTTCAAGTGCGTTGGAATAAATTTCTAACATTTTTTTTCTGAAATAAATACTGAAAAGGGATCCCTTGGAAGCAACACATATAACCCAGAGAGAAAACAAGCAAACTCGGTTTTATTGAGTCTATTCATGATGAGCGATAACATCTATTGTGCAACACCTATCACGCTCTTTAACACCGGCTTACGTGATATTTTATGTTTGCTTTGTATGGTGTTTTACGTCATTGTCAACACATGTAAGGTTATATATGACGGTCGATTGTTTTTGGTGGAGGCAGACCACCCACCTTTCCTGGGCAGAACCAGTACTGTACAACTCCCGCCATTCGTAAGAATCCGTAAGAATCGACACTTCCTCACTTACAAGTCGAGCTCCCAGTGGGATTCGAACCCACAGCGGTGAGATGCAAGGGTTTTAAACGCAACGTCTTTACCATTCGGCCACAGAGTCGCTAAGTGTTATTCTACTTTAAAGCCAAACATCGTGGGCCTGATGATCCCAACGGACGAGTTAGTAATAACATTAATGATCTGTAACGACACTTTACAGCCGCCAAATCGCTAAAAAATGTTTGTGTGAAGGTCAGTACATTCTGAAAATAGGATTCCGTCGATGCAACAGGAACAAACAAAGGAGACATGTAGCAGTCTCGGTTTTACTGAGTCTCATCTTTTTTAACAGCCCTATGTCATACTTTTCTTTTTAAGTTGTATATTGCTCAGTATTGTATTAAATGCTATTTCTTTCATCACTTAAATAAATCACTTACCTGACTGATTGTAGAAATTCTTGCTTTTTTAAAAGATATTTTAAGCGTTTGAACCCTAGTTTTAATAAAACAGTCAGTTATATGCCATATTCGGCGCCCAAATATCGGTTCTGGATACTAAATGTCCGACAAAACAGGTTCAATAGACTATCTTTAACATATTTATTATTGTAAGCTAGACGTAGTTTACAAGAAAAGACGACAAACAATGCATTTCGTTCGAACAAACCTTTACTGTTCGTTTTCGTGTTTTAAGTCAATTTATCATCTATGAGATTCTAAATTGAGATTATGTCTCAAACAAGAGCCATTCAATAAATTGTTATACCACATCCCGTCTAATACACAACTTATAACACGGGTACTAAATATTAACTCTATCTCTTTTTGGACATATATAGAAACCAGAGTCAATGACACTTCCAAGGTAGAGACATGGACGAAAAAAACATAACAGAGGGTGAGTTCAACACGTTGTTTTTCATTATATCATAAATCCAACGATTTATTTGATACAATCGGTGAAAATACAAATATGCAACGAAAAATGCGATCTGTCGAAGAACCCACACAGACGTAAAATTAAACAATAATTGACAATAATTTTGCTACAAGAAAATGGTTTGAACAAACATAGTTGCAATAGCATTCCCCGATTTTTCAAACAAATCGTTGAATTTATGATATAATGAAAATTAACGAGTTGACCTCACACTCTGTGGTTGTTTTTGTCGTCCTTGTCTCTACCTCGGAAGTGTCATTGACTCTCGTTTCCATATATCTCAAAAAAAAGCTAGAGTCAATGTTTAGTACTGGTGTTAAAAGACACACATTTGCTTTAAGATAGAAAGCGTCAAAGATGAATCTATAATTAAGCCATTAAAGTTCATTGCAAAATGCGGGTTATTTAAAATGGTATGGCGCCAGGTTTTTTAATGTACATGTATTTATAGTAACTATCCCGCCAAAAATAGCCACATATTACAATACATATACATACACCTTTTCTAAACATACTGACAAAGAGATATACATACAATTTACTTGTTTTGAGAATCCACACTCTACAGACACAAGATAATCGTCTTTAACCAGCCAGACAAGACCCCAAAACTGGAGCATCGAATAACCAACTCATAATTTATTTTACGCATATTCAATCACGGGTATTTGAAGAACTCATGGAAAAAACTAAACTTTTAATCGGCACATATACATTAATATTTGACCTGAACATCTGGCTAGGGCTTTGATAAACGGATGTGAATTGTAATTGTACCGTTATTTGGAGAGTTATTTTCTTTAACTAATAAGACTTTTTTAAATGCAACATTTACTGTCAAAATGTGAAATTATCGTTTATAAAGGTGAATAGTTTGATATATGTTTCACTCGTATTAGACGGAATTGCCGGTCATGATAATAATAAAAAAAAATTGAGACAAAAAAGCCTTTACAGTTTTGATAAATGATATGAATATGTCATTTATTACACGATTTAGTCATTTTTATTGATGATGGCGTAGCTGTTTTTTCTTTGTCATCAAATGTTATACTAGAGGTTGTTTTTAGTAAAAACAGATATCTCCCCTACTGGGGAAATACCATAAATCCGCAAGAAATCATTCACGTGAACCACGAAGATAATATGCGAAACTAGGCTTGGTTCAGAAGAACAATGTTTGTGTATTAAATAAAACCTTTAAAGAGCTAAAAACCATTTAACAGGAACACGGAGAAGATATGCGCAACTAGGCATGGTAAAGATCATCCTTGCCAAGTTTCACTGGAATCGGTCCAGGCGATCAGGAGAACTAGTCCATACAAAGAGTATGTATTAAAACATTTAAAGGGTCATAACTCTGCCAACATTCTTTCAACCAGAACACAGCGACGATATGCACACTTAGGCTTGGAACTGATCTTCCCTGCAAATGTTCATTGAAATCTGGCCAGGGTTTAAGAGAACTAATCCGGACACAGTTTGTGAATTAAAACCTTTAAACGGCCATTACTCTGCCAAAATGCATTCAACCGGAACACGGCGACAAGATGCACAACTAGACTTGGTACTGATCATCCTTGACATGTTTCACTGAAATCCGGACAGGGTTTCAGAGAACGAACTAGTCGTGACAAGGGGTGTGTAAAACATGTAAAGGGCCATAAATCTGCCAAAGGTCTTTCAACCGGAACACGGCGAAGATATGCACAACTAGGCTTGGTACTGATCATCCTTGCAAAGTTGTGTTGAAATCCGGCCAGGGCAACTAGGCCGGACAATGTTTGTGACATACAGACAACAGACGACAGACAGAAGACAGACAGACGACAGACAGACTGACTGCACAAAACATAAAGTGGGGGAGACATACTAATAGCACCCACTATACGTTGAAATGATACATATTAAAGGTCGAATAGTGTTCTTGTTATTGCATACAAAGGTGTATTGAGACAATGTCATTCATTTATTTTATAAGTTATCAATTATAAAACAACAATAACAAATTTAACAACAGCAGCATTATGTTCGAATATAATCTTTATTTACAGATTTAAAAAAGTAAGCGCGCTCTCAAATTTGCATAAACAGCATCATTCCGAATTGTACATAGCTGTAAAATGTCACGGCATAAACGCGTTCAAATATCCTAAAGTTATGTTTGAGAAAACGTGACACGTTTGACATTCATAGGAAATTCCAGAAAACCAGCAATTAATAAGGTGACTGTTATCTTGTTCTTTCCCATTCAACTCTATTGCAATTTTGGTTTTTGCTTACCACTAGGCCTTATTGCCTACTGACCGTTCCAAGTCGGTAACCTATCTTCAACACCCATTCTGTTGTTTTTAAGTCTCTTTCATTATATTATCAAGTCCTTGTTTGCAGTACAGTGCGGACCTACGATGCCATTGCGTTCGGACGCTGTGGTTTCTATAGGACCCTATATCTCATTTTTGCTCTTTATTGACTTGAAGAACTTAAACTTTGTTAGTGAATGAACGTTAAAGTAACGGTGAAGGAACGGTGAAGGAACGGTAACGGAACGGTATAGGAACGGTAAAGGAACGGTAAAGGAACGGTAAAGGAACGGTAAAGGAACGGTAAAAACATGCAAAGGTATCACTGCTTTTTAATGAATATATTTTAAAAGTTGCTTTGCTACATTTGTCATTACAACTTCTTGGATATTTCCAAATGTAGATGAGAACACTTTCTTGTTTGACTCAGTATATATCATGTGTATACAAAGCCATTTATATTTGTCAATTTCAAAATTAAACTTAGTGAAATAATAAAAAGAATATATTTTCGCTTCGCAAGTCGTTGTTATCCTACCGGAAATGTTTACTAGGTAAAATATCCTGTGATACTGAAATTCCGCACCATTCCTTGATTTACATATAAATACCGCACCATTCCTTGATTTACATATAAGTCCCGCACCATTCCCTGATTTGCATATAAATCCCGCACCATTCCTTGATTTGCATATAAATCCCGCACCATTCCTTGATTTACATATAAATCCCGCACCATTCCTTGATTTGCATATAAATCCCGCACCATTCCTTGATTTACATATAAATCCCGCACCATTCCTTGATTTAAATATCAATCCCGCACCATTCCTTGATTTACATATAAAGAGCTCTAATGTATAATTAATCCATACTATGATTGAATGTTTGTGTTTATGTTTCCGGAATGCCCACTTACCGGTTATAATGGCCACTTGAGACTAATGCTAGTGTTATGATATTAACTTTGCGTTAGTCTATATGATAATTGAATAACCAGCACGCACACAAATAACACGAACATTAAATCTTTGCTTTGGGTGTCATTATGGGTTGGGATTTGCTTACTAATCTGTAACCTTATGGGATACCTTTACTGCACGAACATTGTATTAAGTATACATAATCACGTTACATATTTGTATAGTACACAATATAAATAAATACTGAAAAGTGGATCCCTTGGAAGCAACAATCACAAACAAGAGATAAACGTAGCAGACTAGGTTTTATTGAGTCTGTTCATGAGAGGTAACGTTGATTGTAAAATTGGCAATAACCAAATAAAAACAGTTACAGCAAATGTGTGTCTATGTAAATTAATCAAATTATTACAAATCTAATTAATATGTGTGTTCATTTATATCGATTGTTTATTTCTTAACCAAAAAGACAATATTTAGGTGCACATGCAATTTATTATGTAAACTATTTAGACAAGTTTCGTTATATTCAAGTTCAATGGGATTAGGATTAAAGTAACATCATGTTCGTGTTGAGTTTAAATGTACAACGATTAAAGGAACATCATTCGCTTGATGAGTTTAAAATGTACAGTTATGATTGCTCTAGCCCATACATTTGACAATTCATAAGAATGCGCGGAAATATACCACTCTAGTCTTTCACTCTATGCTATATCAATATACTATTTTCTGACTTCAGGTTGCTGATTATAATAATAAAATCTGTATACAAATATGTTTACATCTTCTTGAGCATATGGTCTAACGACTTGCGTTGTAAACTTTCTCTTCTCTAACCGTTGCGCGTTCGAATCCCACTAGCTCAACTTGTAAGTGAGCAAGTGACTATTTTGCCGGAAAGGCGGGAGTTATACAGTACTGGTTCTACCCAGGAAAAGGTGGGTGTTCTGCCTCCACCACAAACATCGACTAAAATGTGATGGAAAATGACGTTAAACAACAAACAAACATGCACATTCTTACTTTACGGACTATTTAGTGTATGTCGTAACAGTGATATGGCTCACCGACCCTCACACACCTATTTTATGAAAAGAAAGGCATTTTCTTATAATCCACAATTTCGATAATAGTTTTCAAACAACTAAATCATTATTTCACAATGTGCTAAATTGTCAAGATGTCTGAGACAGGATATTTGTTTAAATCAAGGAATTTCCGGAAGGGAAGTCATAATATTCTTCGAAAACGAAAGAATGCAATCGTTATCTTTATTGTCCAACACAATTTTAATTCAAAGGCAAAGCTTACACTGCAGCGAGGTTTCCAGAATAGGCTTACGCTGGACAAGGGGGAGAAAAATATCTATGTCCACCGCTATATGCATGCCATCTTCGGGATGGTTAACATTATGTACTATTGATATTAGGAATATTGAGTTCTGCTCAACCCGGGGCTAGAGGGCGTGAGCGGCAGCTAGCATATTTCACTACCGTTCATGAACAGTCTCAATCAAACCGAGACTGCAATATTTTGTATGTGCCGTTTTCGGCCGTTTCCAAAGGTCCATTATCATACTCTTTTACGATTTCTGATAATTGTATTACTATTTGAGACTAATTTGCCACGCGGAGACACTTTTTCAAATGTATCGTTGCTTTGATGCTCCCTTTAACGGCACAGCCGATTAATTTAACTAATTTCTACTTTCTGATAAGCTGGGAATTATAACAACTTTTGTTTTATTAAAACATATTTTACACTCGGTATAATAAAACGTTTATGAAAAGTCTGTAATGCATTATGCGTTTGCTTTATTAGTGTAATGGTACTTGACATTAAATGTTATCGAAGAAAGTCCGTCCGACGTCAGTTGTATGGACATTTTTGGCATTTTAGTGTCCATAGCGGATTACTAAATGTCGGATGTTCGCAGTGCTAAATTGAATGCCATCCCTAGCTAATAGTAACACAATTCTGCTCGATTAGGTCTGCATTGGCGATACACAAACTTTTATCTCTAGATGAAATATCATTTTTGAAAATATGTTTTAGATCTGATTTAGAACAGTCATCATGGTCATAGATCAAATATTGCTTTTTTTAATTAAACTTTTATAGTTAGCTTAAACAGTTGTTTAATGTTTTCCGGATTATTTTAGTAAATATATGATTTATGCACATCACTTGGACAACAATTCCAGATGATCTCTTTTCCTTTCCATTTAATATAATTTCAATTAGGCTACATTATTTATATTGATCATTTAACTTTAAATATTTCATAAGTATGTTTTTTTTGTTTTGTGATATTTTGTCTGGTTTAAATCCACAACGGTCTTTTAGCCACTGCCCATTCCTTGACGCTATCCTAATTTTTCAAGTAATTGTTGCTTGTTTTGATTGTAGTTTTTTAATTGTTGCTTGACTGTGTTCGTTTTTTAATTGTTGCTTGACTGTGTTCTGTGAATACTACATTTCCTGGTCGACTTGTATTTTTGCATTTGGAAGTGATATTTATACTTGACGAGCTTAAATAAACAATCAAATATTTGTGGGGAAAATAGGTATGCTTAATGAAGTCGTTGAAAAAGCAATGACGTACGTGTTGATGATTTGAACCAGGTACTTTTCGATTTGTAATCGTTGAAATTGCACTGAAAAATAATACCTGAAGATAACACTAAACATCAGATATTTGTTGACACGTTCATGTAATATTATAATGTCTTACACTAAATAGGCAATACACAATAACAAGCATTACCATAATAACTAACAATTTGAAAATTACAAATCGAGATAAATATCATTAACGCCATTAAAAACGCAAGTTTGGTAGGAAGCATGGATTTTTCATAATTCCGATTTACTTCTTTCGCTACACGAATTTGATCTGTCACCAGATTTAAAGGGAATTTGTAATGATTGAACAATGTAAGTTAAGTAGAAAAACTAACGGGACGCATTGAGTTTTAAAAAAATAAAAGATTACCATGTCTCCCTTTAAGTTTGTCGCATTTGTGAAGATAAATGCTGGATGTTTTTATTGTTACCCCATCCTTTCTCTCATAATGTTTTGCGACCCAGTGAGAAGTCTTACACGTTAAATATAAGACACATGTTTAACGTGTTAATACCAAGGGTTTTTAGGAAACCAGCTTCCAATTTTGAAATAACAAGAAATATCACTGTAAGTGATAAATGCCCCCGAAGTTTCCTTTGACCTCTAAGTATGACCTTGACCTTGGAGCCATGGACCTGAATTTTGGTCACGACACTTCGTTTGGTTGTGGTGAGCACTTGTGCCAAGTTATTTGAAAATCCGTCCATGAATGCCAAAGTTATTGACCGGACACAATTTGACTTATGACCTCCAAGTGTGACCTTGCCCTTGAAGACCTGGGTTTTGCGTGCGACACATCGTCTTGTTATGATGATCAGTTGTGCCAAGTTAATTAAAAATCCCTGCAGTGGTTGTGACGTTACGGTCCGGGGACGAAATTGCGTACCTGTTTTTACATATAAACTTCAAGTGTAACCTTGACCTTTGAGGTACGGATCTGGGTTTTGCGCGCGACACATCGTCTTGTTATGGTGATTACTTCTGCCAAGTTATTTAAAAATCCCTGCAGGGATTGTGCGTTACGTTCCGGACACGAAATTGCGTACCTGTTTTTTTGACCTATGAACTTCAAGTGTGACCTTGACCTTTGAGGTACGGACCTGGATTTTGCGCGCAACACATTGTCTTGTTATGGTGATCACTTGTGCCAAGTTATTTAAAAATCCCTGCAGGGGTTGTGCGTTACGTTCCGGACACGAAATTGCGTACTGTTTTTGACCTATAAACTTCAAGTGTGACCTTGACCTTTGAGGTACGGACCTGGGTTTTGCGCACGGCACATCGTCTTGTTATGATGATCACTTGTGCCAAGTTAATCAAAAATCCATGCAGGGATTTTGAAGGTACAGTCAGGACACGAAAAGCGGAATGACGGACAGACAGACAGACAGAATCCGGACAGACGGATGGACGGTGCGATTACTATATGCCCCCGAAAAATTTCGGTGGCATAAAAATTGTATCGTATTTCCAATTATGTAAAGAAGACGTGTCTACGACACTTGTCTAAGATGTGTTTGTATCCTCTATTTTAAAATGGCAACATGAGTAAGTGTTCGCTACATACGAGACACATTTTGCAATACTTTCTTTTGAAAACCCTTTTACTTTGTTTATTTTTGCAAAAAGCTTCGCACCAAAACAAAATCAAGCTTGCCATTACAAATGCCTTTGAGAATTTAAATTGTATATTTTCAAAGTGCTTGCTTCTGGGAAAGTAATAAATACGACACTTTGCTCTAAAGAATGGTGATTTCTATGTTCTAAATCAACTATATTTTTATAAAATATAGCTCTGCTTGAGTTTTGTAAACCACCGTTAAAATCATGCAGCCATACATCGTTAATTCTTAATTTCATATGATTAGGGAATAACTGTATATCGCCCACACCTTGACCACGTAGAACTCGAATTTAGACAATATTAAGTTTACTTGATAAACGAAATTTGTTGTCCTTGGATTAGTCTCTGCACTGCGTTTAAGACTTCTTAAACATTAATTTGTCTATGATCTTTCTTGTCGTGCCCTTAATAGTTTATTCTCTTGTTGCTCTGACTTCTGCCAAGTCATTGAGTACATTTACTTATATTGCCAATTGATGCTGCCTTGTTGGTTAGAGATTAGATCATGGCGGGGATTTCTTTACTTGCACTGTCCTGTTTCAATGGGATGACAGTAGGGTAAGTGTGAGGTTTGGTGCACGCTAGAACCGGTTTAAACGTCCAGTGGCCTACTTTGCCACTGACTGTTCCTATGCGGTAGCCCTATTGTCAACCCTTTTGTGTGTATGATGTCGTTTGCATTGATTATTACTCTTGCCTTCTTGTTTGTCTGTTTGCGTGTTTGTTTCCGTGTTTTGTAGTTGACTGTTCTCCTTTGCTACTTTCCCTGCCCGATCTTCATATATTTCTTTCTATATACGTGATTAATATATTTTATTTTGAAGCTCGTTACAATTTTCAACCAATACTTTATAATACTGTATAACCGATAAGTCTCTAGGCTACCTCTACCTATGTCTCCGTTATTTATTTTATTTGAGCCGATATCTTAACCCCTAAGAAGATTTTCATGATTGTACAAAAGGTGTTCAACTTATAACGTACCACTTTTGTTTAAGATGTTGTTTTTCAGCGGAAGTGATTATCATAAAAAATGTGTGCTTTAATTATGTGAACTACATGTATTATTTAGAAAGTATGCATTGAAGAATAATTTCCAGTTTCACACGGTTTCCTATAAATTACATGTTGAATATGTGCGTACCATTTTCCAATTTTAAACCTATATGTTCTTATTGCCGTAGCGTTTAACCTTAAACCCAATGATTCCACTAAATGCATATCAAAATTGTCTAAGACTGCTTTTGCAATTTAAATAGTTGAAGACAAAAATATGAATGTTGAAATAAATGTTGAAAATGTTCGTTATATTAAACAATTAACAGATAATATCTCGTATGCTACCGACGATTTCATAAATTAATCAAAATAATAAATACTGATAAAGGTGATCCTTTGGGAGCAACAAACATAATTAAGAGAATAAAGCAGTAGACTCGGTTTTATTGAGTCTGTTCATGGGAAGTAATGAAAGAAGCAACACCTCTCACGCCCCCTAGCACCGGCTTAAGCGGTATTTTACTTCAAAGCCACCTATATTGGGCTCGTTGGTCCCAAAGGACCAATAAAAATAACACTGCTGATTCGTAGCAAGGGGATACCTTTTACAGCCGCCACACCGCACTAAACGAACGCTAGTGTGAATGTTAATAAATACTGATAAAGGTGATCCTTTGGGAGCAACAAACACAATTAAGAGAATAAAGCAGCAGTCTCGGTTTTATTGAGTCTGTTCATGAGAGGTAATGAAATAAGCAATAACTCTCACGCCCTCTAGCACCGGCTTAAGCGGTATTCTACTTCAAAGCCACCTATATTGGGCTCGTTGGTCTGATAACGGGTACTTTAAGAGCTTTTTATACAATAAGCTGATTTAAACATAGTTTGCGTTATTAGTAAGTAAAAAAATACCACTTACGAACCACATTTCCTTTATTTCAAGAAAATAAATTGCATTTGTTCAATCATTAATGTTAATTATAAGAATAGGATCAAGCAAATGGGTTTTGCATTTTATCAACTGTTTGTTATATTTCACCTATAATATGTTCAAACATATGGTAAAATAACGAAGAATAGTTGAAAACTCAGCATTTTATTTAAATATATGCAAGCAGGTTCATAGTCAAAATGATACTGGATAAATACATCGAGAGAATACTTTTATTGCTTGTTAAAGACTTCAATATTGCCGTATGTACACTTCAAAAGAGAAATGGAAGCAAAATATGCGGTACCCCAAAAAAACAACATAAGAAGACTAAAGATAGGGGTACCGCATTGAAACGGTCAGTGATACAATTCCCACCTGGGATTAAACCAGGAATAAGGTGCGCCAAACAACACTCATACCATACCCTCATACCAATTTAACGGATTAAAAGAGACAGTGTAAACAAAATGTTGCCGCCAGGCTATATCTACTAACAAATCAGCAGTATTATGATCAAGTCAAATACAAAGATGATCATGTATATATGAATATACAACTCAGAAAGTCACAAAGTATACAATCCATGACTTGGAAGAAGCCAGAGATATAGAGCAACAATAATGCAAAACTTACAGGACGTCAAGAGTTTTATAAACATCAACGTGTGTCCCTTTTCTTGTATGCTTGTTTTTGGTTGATGCAACATTTCTCCTGTTCGACTTTTATACCAGCTTTTATTTTCCCTCTCAAATAGGCAAATGATGAACACTTGAAAAAGGCAATATAATCTCGATGAAAGTTAAAAGTTCCTTTCAATGTCTGACTCACATAGAAGATTGCAGATATGAGGACCCAGTACAAATGACATAGTTAAGCATTTATGCTACCTCTTCTAAAATTTCAAGTTCCTTTGTATCTCTATTTTATAGTTTTAAACATCAAACTCAATCGCAGTGTCATTAAAGGGAACCTTGTTGTATTTTGTCGTTAAATCTTTCAAAAACACATGACTACTTCTACCCATTTTTTTCTGATAATGATGCACTATGACCATGTGGTTGATTAGCTTCTATTGTATTGAGTAATTTAGTAACTACGTTTCAATTTTCCCTTGTGCGATGAGCGGGCAACCATTTTGGGATTCTAGGATTGCACCTGCTGAAACCCGAACAAAGGGAGGTAGGTGCATAAATATTCGTCCCTAGGTTTTTTTTGGAAGTGCCCAAGATTGGTTTTCTCTTTGGCTGCAACTGCTGTGGTTGTTCAGTTCAATTCTGGGTGTATCCTGAGGTTTTTCTATTGATATTTTTTATATATCTTTAACAACATTTAAGTGTATTGTTTGATCATTTCTCTGGATGTGGACTTTTATTGTTAGGGATTTCCTTTTAATGTGATTTACTTTTATTTACACCGTATTTTCAAATTGGGGCGTTTAAGACGAGATAATAGCGAGATTGTTTACACATAACGTCGATTTAAGCTAACCTGTAGGCCGCATTGCCTACTGACCGTTCCAAGTCGGTAATCCTATATTCACCACTCCTTTTGTTACGTATTGTCCCTTTCATTGACATTTTAAATATGCTGATGTTTCGGTTTATGATGCATGGCGGACCTACGGTGCCATTGCGTTTGATTGCAGTGGTTTCATTCCGATCTTTGGAGATCGCTAAGCCCGATATTTACATTCCAATTTCTGTACTATTGGTATTTTATATATTGATTTCTGCTCAATCCGGGGCTAGAGGGTGTGAACGGTAGCAAGTAATTGTCACTACAGTTCATGAACAGTCTCAAGCAAACCGAGACTGAAATATTTTTTGTATTTATCGTTTTCGATGATTTTCTAATCTCTCTTTCATACTTTTTTTTATATAGGACCATTTCTTCTGATTGGTTTTATATATTTACATGCACACATAAAATAATGCAGTACATGTTTTATGATAGACCGCATGGTTAGCAGTTGGCCAACCTAAATATGTACTACCGGGAAATACACGTTTTACGTTTCAATGTTAGGGAGCAAACACAATTGTTAAAGTATTTAGCATGAATCAATTTCGTGTGCTTTTTTATCTTGTTTCTTTGCATTTTCAAAACAATATTTAAATTATGTTATATAGCTATTTCAACGCCTTTTACGGAGCTAGTTATAATTAGTTTACACGTAAATGTTTAAATCTCACCGTATGTGTTTTAAAGAAACTCAGCGGAGTCATTCAGAAGGCTGTTAAATCGTCTATCAGGACAATAAATAAAATTTCATGAAATTGCTTCTGTCAATGTTTCAGACTTTATGATTATTTGTCTCCAACATTTAAAATGTCGAAAGTAACACGTGTGGTAGCTTTAGTTTGAGGAAATCACATTCACATTCTTAACATTTAGAGTCAATCTGTCAAATCAAAACTCGAAGTCGAGTGTCATTAACAGCTCAGATGCGGTACCTATAGTATTAAATAGTGTATGCTGTGATGACTCTAGTCTCAGCCTGCCAAGACTGTCATGAATATCTCTTACTTGCAGAAATCGGTCAAGGCCGATTAAAGCGCCAACTAGCGATTATTCCATACAAAACGGAACTTTGAAGCGATTATTTTTGGTGTTTTATTTGTTGATTTGTTCGTTTTTTCCGAAAGGATATGTCTTGTGTAGCCAGGTACCATTCGAATAATATCAGCATAGTATGCATACAATATATAGCGGAAGGTCCCGAGTTGCGTTCCTGCTTTCCTTTAGAATCAACTTTGTTTTAAACAACGCCTTTATTATGTCTGCGATGGGTGAATATTTAAATTCCCACTAGCCTCGGTCACCTGGTCTGTTTTTCATTTCTTCGCTACGCTACGAGACTTTGAAAGATTATATGAGTGTTCATAACATGTAATTTTAAGTTAATTAAATGTCAATTTCTTTGTGTTAACTTGTGAAAAGCTACAAATGACGCCAGCACCTGTAACTGGGACATCAAAAGGTGACGTTGTCACATTTATTTCAACATGACGTCATGAAAACGTCGACTTTTTCTGCATGAATCAAGGCGCGAATAAAATCGGCTAATCGCTAGTGGGCGCTTTATTTGGCCTAATCTGCCCAGACTGATATCTGCAAGAAAGACGTATGGATGATACGGTCTTAGCAGGCCGAGATTAAAATCCCGCTCGATTTTTAATCTATCGTTACCTATATACAACACGATAAACATACAGTGACATAGGCGAAATACTATTCAATTCAATTCAAGTGATTTTGTTTTCAGATAAACTGATACCCAGTGGAACTAGTACCGCGATAACAATGAAAACATGAGACGTATACCAAATCACGGTATGTTATTAGATATATATTTGTAATAGGTTAAACAGAAATAAAGACATGTTATTAGCACATATAGACAAACAAATCGAAAGGAAAAGCAGCATTCAAGGACAACAGATAAACACAACAACACACAGAAACAAAGAACAAATTCAAAGATGAATAAAAGACCAAATAAGACAAACACAAAAGAGTTGACAATAGGGCTTCCGCCTTGGAATGGTCCGTTGCAAAAAAGGCCGCTGAGGGTTTAAACCAGATGCACCAAACCTCACACTTGCCCTACTGTCAACCCAATAAAACGGGACAGTGTAAATAAAGAATCTCAGCCATGAACTATTGTTTAACCGACAAGGCAGCATTGATAGGCAATATAAGTAAAAGACAAAGATAGTCGTGTATACATGAATACAAAAAAAAAATAGCCTAGAGAGCCATAAAGAAGGTACTCAATGACTTGGCAGAAGCCAGAGCAACAAAAGAATAAACCATTGAGGGCATGACAGAAAAAAATCAAACGTCACCGTCCTTTTGGGCTTTAGGTAGACGTCATCATAGGGTCCACAGGCTGTCCGTTCATCGCACAATCAAAGAGAAAAGCAAAGTGAGTCCACCACCAAGCATGCAGTGCGTTGCAAATGATAGGGTCATAACCTCTTTTGATAAACCTTTTAACAAGTTTAACATTGATAGTATGAAGGTGATCATTACCAAGGATCTTACGAAATCACGTCACCATAGTAGTCAGGTTGTGATAGTAATTGTCGCAGAAGAGTCCTTAAATTACTTTTATATTTGGAAAGAAAATCAGGGTTACGATAATACAATTTTGCAAAGGTTTTACGAAGTTTATGGAACGCTAACTCTGATGAAGTAGCTTTTAAGTTATACAAAGATTACGAATTTTAAAGTCCTCAACTCGAGTACATTATATTAGCTGTGTTAAGTTGAGGTTATTTAGGGTATATAGTATTAACCATAGTAGAAAAGAAAGGGTTGTCAATGTTTAATATGACATCCAGATACCGAAATGTGTCATTCAATTAAACGTTGCCTAAGCTTTTAAAGGCCTCAATAACATCTTCCTGGGTATCTGGTGAAAGACTGGTTTTCCATTAATGTAAACAATCATATATCATACGTTTTTTATGTTACTTCGCATACCATTGCTCATATTTGTTTTATAGTGCGTTCTTTGTATTTGATTTAATATGCATTTTCTTGGTTTTGAAATTCGGTTTAATGTATTGATTTATACAATAAAATGTGTTTTTAGAAATTGTTCAAAATAAAAACAATATTCAATCATCAGACCATTTGTTTTAATTTATACGTTACACAATAACGTACATGTACATAGCATTTATCCATCTACATCCTTTAACGAATTCATGTCCAGACAACGGATATTGTTTTATAAGATAAAACCATGTAGATAAAATATTTGCATATATGTCTTTAAATACAATATATGTTGTCAATGCTCTGCAGTGCTCGAGACAATGGTAACAACGATTTTGATTGTCCTGGAGGTACAGAACGTTATGGGTAAGTAATATATTTTATCTTTTATGACATGTTTTAAAACGCTAACTATTTTCCTATTGTCGAATACAACTCTTGAAATTGTGCAAACTACCGTAAAAACTGATGAGAAAAACGTTTGTCTGATATACACTTAACACTTCATTATGTTTTTTCTATTAAACACATAACATGCATTTAACGAATTTATACAGTATTAATTTAAGTTTATTAAGTTCATTACCTGTAACAATATCGTGTAAAGTAATTAAGTCGATTTGGGAGTAATACGAGAAATTTGAAAATTAATTAAACAATGGACGAACATGCAGGACAGTTAACATGAATTACAAAATATGTCGAAGATAACTAGTCAAAACACCGGATATCAAATAAATGAAGAAATAATAAAATATTGTTTAGATGAATTGCACCAACCAAAAAAATAGGGCAACATTCATGAACATCCGGGTTTATCCTTTATTCACAATGAAATAAACATATGCAGATAGACAATAAACATTTTCATCTGCTAAAGTACAGATGTTGTAGACATTTAAGACTACATTTACGATAGAGCCACACTCGTTATTTTATGTCATCATTGATGGAGTACATGCCGTGGCCATGATCAAGACATTTAATAAGCTTGACAAAAGAGTATGATAAGGGACCTTTGGAAACGGCAGAACTCAACAAATACGAAATATTGCAGTCTCGGTTTGATTGTTGAACGGTAGTGAAATATGCTTGCTACCGTTCGCGCCCTCAAGCCCCGGGTTGAGCAGAACTCAATACTCATCAAATCAATAGTACAGAATTTTAACCATCCAAAATATGGCATGTATATGGCGGTGGACATGCCATATTTACTGCCAAGACGACAAAATCGGTATGAATTTGTAGATAATTATATTCTCTACCAGGATAGACAGTTATCTTGCCGAGAAAAAGACAGGCCAATAATACAACAAAAAACATTATTGACATTAACACTTTACTATGCTTACCTTATTTTGTTTGTTACGCTTTCTTTACTTGAAGTTTACTTGTAGCCTAACCTGTATTCTGTTAACATATATAACTAGAACAATGTCTCGTGTTTTAAGTACATTTGTATGAAAAGCAATCCTTTGTTATCACACTTCAAAGTGTCTACAAACTCCTGCATTGACAACGACGTTATTTCCTTAACAACGATGCTTTTTCAGGAAGCATAGATCAACGGTCTTTCTTACTGCCAATACTACCGGAAACGACATATGGATTGTATGACGTCATGGTACTACCCCGAAACAAGGATATGACAGATGTCACAGTGATCGATATGGCAACTAATACCACGCTGTTTGCGACCAATGTCACTCTGCACACAGTCTTTCGCATGCGGTGTGAAGATTGCACAAATATTGATATCAAGCCAGGTTGTTAACGAATTTTTTAAACTTATTAAGTGTTGTCATCGTCAAAACCCACGTTTGAGTGATAACGTTATCACTTGAATTGAGTGATAACCCTGTCTTGATAACGTAATCAATCAAACGTGGACTTCAACGATGGTGTTATATTAATGTTTGTTAAACTAGTTATTTCAGTTTATCTCACTACATGTAATCTCAATGTGATATCAAAACTATATAACAGTATAAGTTTCGACAGATTAATTTGAAACAATTAAACATTTTTTTCTCGTACGAGCAAGTGTTAATTTGCTTTGAAAGTAAAGCACCTATCTTTGTGAATAAGACAAAGGAAATGAAGCTCTTTGATTAGTTTACATTTTCATCAACTTTAAATAACGCTACATATAGAAATAAAAACAATTGCAAAGATTAATAAAAGGCAAGATATGACATCACAAACATAAAAGGGGTTGACAATAGGATCCGGTACTGGAACGGTCAGTGACGAAAAGAGCCGTGGGGTCAAACCAGGTTCTAATGTGCACCAAACCTCACTTTTACTGTATTGTCATTCCAATAAAACGGGACAGTGTAGATAAAGATATCCCCGCTTTTATGTTATATTCTCTAACAAACAATACAGATTTCAGAGGCAACATAAAGTATAACACATACATGATCATGCATATATAAATATAAGAAACAAAAGCCCAGAAAGCCACAAAGCAAGCACTCAATGACATGGCAGAAGTCATCGCAACATTACGTAGTCCTTCCTTAATTCCATTAAGTGATGTGAAAGCTTATACTCGCAGAATTTTATAACGGACATTTCGACAATAAACATGATAAAACACGTTTAAAAACATTTTTTTACTGAACAAATGTGATAACCTGTTTAAAATTACCTATTAAAAGTTTTAATTTTACAATATGCAAACTTTTTAAGCCGAAATTAAGGTTTTATTTCATACCCAAGCCAACCCTGTTTTCGCTTCTTGGAGAAGTGTTGGATGGGGTATGCAAGTTAATACTCGGACCACGTTATGACATGAGAGGTACGACATGACAAGATTAAAAGCAAGTATCAGACGCAATCATCCGCCATCATCCTTTTGATGATTTTGGTAGAAGGTCGTATCATCATAAAGGCATTGTTGTTCGGGGCGCTTGTTTAAGTCAATGTTTGTTCTGCAGTAGCTTGAGCAATTTAAACAATACGTAACTCAATTGTATTTAGTTTGAACTGGTATTTTGAGTGGTAAAGAAAACTACCATAGTTTTGATAATCGTTTGATAAATAGACATTAGTGCACCCTAGAACCTAGTTTAAATCCACAGCGGCCTTGTTTTGCCACTGACCGTTCCAAGGAGTTAGCCCTATTGTCAACCCTTTTGTGTTTGTGATGTCTTATTTGGCCTTTTATTCATATTTAAATATGTTCTTTGTTTCTCTGTGTGTTTGTGGTTGACTGTCGTCCTTGAATGCTGGTTTTCCTGTCCGATGTTTATATCTATATTAAATTGTTTAAAGAGACACACATGCATGTTGATTTGTTTAAAATTCGCGGAGTCTCGTTAGGTTTTCGACATAACTTGCATAAATTATTTGCAATCATTAATATTAATTATTAGAAACGTTCAAAGTAACTTGTTTCTGCATATTATTGTATTATTAACTACTAAATTATTCAAACATTTGGTAAAATAAGGAAGAAAAAATTGAAATTGAAAACTATATTTAATTATATGCAAGCAGGTTTAACGCTAAAATGATACTGGATAAATAAATCGAAGTGGTCATTTTAATGCGAGATATAACGTCCAGACTTTATTGTACCTATACCTTTAGGGCGTCCCATCGGTTGAACGGTGGAGGGACTACACACAAACACACACTAATGCGAGATATAAACTTCAAGAGTGCCGTGTGTCTCTTTAATAGTTTTAGTGACTATATTATACTTATACAGATAATAAGTGTAACTAGCTTTGTAAAATGTTATCATGTTATTTTTTTCATTTTTTTATGAAAAAAAATAATTTGTTCATCATTTACATTTTTAGACATTAACAAATTGAACGTTTAAAATGGTTAGACAATTGTCCTCCTATTTCAGGCATGGTGCTCCAAACATCAGTTGATGCTTCAGTATATGTACAATTGCATCCGGCAGGCGATATATTACTACCTCCATCAATTCTTGAATTTGGACATAAGTATTACATAATTGATACTGAAAATGATTTACAACCTGGAACGCTCGTCAGTCTTTGTCTCTTTCCATCAACGAATAACATCTCCATCACTATGTGCTCAAACCAATCTTCACCAGACGATGCATTGACTAATTTAGCGCCAGAATTTGTCAGAGTTCCCCAGATAATTAACTGCGTCCAAACGAAACTATCTCACTGTGAAGGATTATTATTAACTAATATATCAATGCTTCAAGGAATGGAAATCAGTACGGATCACCCTGTTGGTATGCTAGAAGGACGCTCTACAACTACGCAGCGGGATTCCGAAAACGGACTGCTTAATATCACTCCGAAAGGCCAACAAATCATCTGGCATATTTATCAGCCACTAAAATCCTGGGGAAATCAATTTATTCTTATTCCAACGGGAAATAAATATGAATTCAAGTTTTGTATCATATGTAAGTATGTTTGAACACTTTGTTAGATTTAGCTAGTTATTCCAGTTACAAGAAACTTGCTCTGTTCTGTTAGCATTTGGAATAAACTAGAGCAGCATAATTATTGTTGGAATAATTATTATTTCATAATAGTAAACTGAAGCGAAAAATAAACGCAATTAGGGAATTTCCGCTATATATTGTATATACTGCACACTTAATTCCACATAATATTCCAAAACATCTAAAAAAGTTCTTTTAGTCAGAGAAAAGATACAACTGTGACGTGGTAGACGTTTTAATCACAGTACAGTTTGTAACAAGACATTTATAAATGTTGAAGTTCCCATTTGAAGAATTGAGCCATTTCGTTACTGTATTTAAGGTAAAGAGTTTGCAAAATATGCATCCTAAGTAAGCTCACATGCTTGAGCCAAACGCGTACTCTGTCACTAATGAAACTTTAAAAGAATAGCATTTGGTGTGTTATGTGTTGTTTAAATATTTCTTTCGAAAATAAATGTTTAATATAACCAGGTCCCATTCGATTAACGGCAGCAGATTGTACATAACATATATAGCGGAAATTCCCGTGCTGCGTTTCTTTTTCGCTTCGGTATAATTAGATTATTGATATACTGTAGCGTAATGGAGTCTCTAATTATTACTTCGCGTTGTGTACTTTAACGAATAACGATTTTTGCCATTTTAATAACATTTTAATAAGCGTATTTACAACAAGGCTTACCTTTGAAACTGACACACTCTGATCTTCTGATTCCCCTGATCTTATCCACTCTGGTCTCTGTTACCTTAATATTTATTCAGAATCCGTGGCATATCTGAATTCCATTATCTGAATATGTGTCTGTTCCTTGTACCAAACATCATTCATGTTACTGATTAAAGAATTGTGTTTTAATTCCCCATGCCAACTACCAAAGCAATCCATATTATGTATGGTATATCCAACTTCTTTCAACATTTTAATTTAATTCAATAATAATTACCTGATGCAAGTTTAACGTGTGAATAGGCAACTGTGCCAACATAAACATTATCGAAATGTCAATGTTATTCATTACTCAGAGCATTTAAAGAAACTAAAAGTTATTTATTAAAGCAACTTGTAGTCGGAATTCAGGATATCATTCCACCTTCGCAAATTAATTAGTAATAAGAAAACATGATAATTACTGAACCCCAAATAAGATAACTATGCTACATTGAAGTTTTGTATAATATTTAGCGTATCAATAAAACTGAGTTAACTAGGACATCTTTTCATATATGATATCAATCGCTAGACATAGATTATATATCAGTCATCAATGTTTTCAGGTACTTTTCCTTTGACTTCAAAATGACAGTTAGATCCGGCGGTACGTCCGTGTTTTCGCACCAAAAGTTTTCAGACAGTTTTTAAGATAACTTAATTAATTAACGATGCATTTGTAGTAAGGCAAAATACCACAGACTGAGTTCCATTATGAAATGTATACGTCATCCTGTTTAAACTTACCAGGCATATAGGCATATTTCTGTAAGCAGTATTTAGACTAAGTTGATTTGAGATCTACTCATGAAAATTGAAGATGGCCGTCGATTAAAATGTGTTGACATACGAAGTTTTGAAAGATGTTCGATATTTTTGTTTCCATTTTTACATACCTTGTTATTATTAGCATTTTTCTCGCTTATTGGGCTGAAGTAATCACGTGCCAAAATCTAAAAAATCATATTGATTTGTCAAAGGTTTCCTGACATATGTGGTCGCAATCTGCATCGTATACTCTTTAAACTGAGTCTGCAATTTTATAAACACATAATTCAGCCTGAGTTAGATTTTGAGATCCACAGCTAAAAATCAAAGTGTACGCTGTTCTAAACGTATTCTTTATAGCATAGTTTATTTTAAAGATACGTTAGTTTTACATAATTCCACTTCTTCAGCATTTATGTTGCGGAAGTCCTTGGTCAATTTTGCATCAATTACGCTTTTATCGAGGGTCGATAACTACTTTGGTCAATTCATAACAGGTTTACGTGGGAAGAAAGCAATTATTAGCACTATTATAGACTATAAAACTTACTAGTTTTCCATAACCTTCCAATCATATGTGTAAAGATTTTATCTCAGAGCCAAAATTAAAATCTTCTCTAATAAGTTTACATTAGGATTTGTATTGCTTCAAAGGCTAAGCGCTATTATCCATATATTAATGTAATTAATTAGATTTTCACATCCATACCTCCAATATCTTTAACCGTATCATATGTAATCAATATTTAGAGGGCTATGCTTACCTTAGTTAAGACCGAACAAACTCAACTAAATGTTGTGGAAAACAATTTCATTAATTTTGTTATCACAAACTCAGGGTTGGTTGTACCATGACAATCAGAAATGAATTATCATATTTTGTTGAGCAACAAAGCAGTATGAAAGAAAATAGCATGATGCAAACGTTTTTTATCGGCGTCATCGATGTGCGGCCCTTTTTGCCATTGCGGTAGCCTATAATCAACCCTTTATGTTTGTGATCCTTTGAGGATTAAGGTAGACGACTAAGGGATTCAGGGGTCTTGCGATCTTTCGAAACTCGGACACACATTGATCAATATTTATAATACATTAAAATCAGTGTTTCTGTAAAGGGAACATACTTTTATCAAATTGAAAATTTGTCATATTTCGGCACGTTTTAGTCGTGTTTACACACATTGTATCGATGGCATAGTATAGTCACATATTACGTGTATAGTTGTGAGTATTGTTTTTGATGCGCAAACATATGCTCAACTGTCCTTAAGATCTCCGTGAGTCACTTTAATAAATGTTTGCGTAAGGCAATTACAGTAGTTCAACTTCTCAATAAAACCAAGTATGTTCCTTTATTCTCTTGGTTGTGTTTGTTGCTTCTAAAGTATCTGCCTTATCAGTATGTATTCACACCCGCGTTCGTTCAGTGCAGTAAGGCTGTAAAACGTCTCCTAGTGCTATAAATCAGTAGCGTTAGTTTGTACGGGTCCTTTGGGACCAGCAAGCTTTTAGGTAGAATACTGATTATAAACCAGTGCTATGACATCTGAGAGGTTTTGCGGCGACAATACTTCTCGTGAACAGATTCAATAAAACAGTTTGCTACATTATTACTTTGGTTGTGTTTGTTGCATCCAAAGGATCGCCCTTATCAGTATTTATTAATCACTTTTAAGTTTGAGCTAATTAGTTCAGTAGCTGGAAGTTGCACCGGGCAATATACACCGTTTAAGTATATCCCCAAATGACATGTTTATCTTCTTGTGAGTAAAATATTATGTCAAAAAAATTTACCTAGTTAACTATTGGTCAATTAAAAACTGAATTTGTTCCTGAGGATCACACGTTCGTTTTCATGCGAAATACATTAACATTTGATGGATCTTAAAGAAACTATCTCGCTAATAACAGCTACATTTTACTGCATGTGTACACCGTTTCTAAACCTACTGACGACGAGGTATATTTAAATTACAAAATCTAGGGAGATATTCTATATTTTATATACGCAATGCAAACGGCTTTAACCAGCGTGACTCAACCCCATTTCTGGTCCGTTGAATTAAATTTCTAACTCATAATTCCTTTGACGCATATTCAATCACGGGTATTTTAAAACCCCGTTAATAAAGCTATACTTTTAACCGACAAATATACATTGTTACATGACCTGATAACGTGGATAGTTTTGCTACACATGTATGTAGTGTAATTATCTTTATTTGGTGGATTTTTTTAAATAAACATTAATTTTATGTATCATGACTATGCCCATGACAGAGACCAGATGTTGCCACTATGTTGCCTGGTATGTATTTACAAGACAAAGCTGCTGCAAATACTGATTTCGTTTTCAAGCAATAATTTCAGTTGGAATAATCGCATGCTTAAGACGAATACCGTTAAAGCCGGAGCTAGAGGGCGCGAGAGGTGTTGCCTATTATATTACATCTTATGAACAGTCTCACTAAAACAGAGTCTGCTACTTTATTGTCTTGTTTGTTTTCGTTGTTTCCTTGGGATACCTTTTTTCAGTAATTATTGTTAAAAAATATGTCTAAATTAATTAAAATATACCGCAAAACTTTGTTTTACATTTAATTTAGTATGTAAAAGGACAAACATGACGATAACTAACAGGACAAACATGACGATAACTAACTTTTATTTCCAAAGCGTTGCTCCACAAGTGCAAGATATATATATCCACATTTGTATACCCATACCTATATGTATAGTTGTTCTTGTTGTGGTATAGAACAGTGTCATATACTTAGGTTTGTGTTTACTTAGTGATTTCGAATTAGGTTCAAACGTGACTGCATTTCCGTTTGTATATGGATACTAACCTCATTATGCATACAATACAGGTCACGCTCGGTGTATTGATGTTCTAAAATAAAATCTATGTTTTTTCAAGAGTTTCGTGTGCTGTCACTTTGAATGTGTCTAGCGTGTACTTTACCTTTCAGCCATTACCGACAGTACAATGAACGTGTCCACTACAAACACAGTAGCGTCCCATAATTTAATCAAACACGAACCAAAGAGCTTCAACATCACATCTGACAGCTACGTTATATTAAGTGCGAGTGACAAAATATTAGTCCGCGGCTCGATGATACCTACGAATGGCAATACTCCACACGTTGATCTACAATATATACAACCTTTCGATATTAACATAATAGAAAGCACGTCTTTCGAATTCGAGACAAGAGGTAGAGAATGTCAATGGAAATACATTCATGAGGAAACATATGTCATCGTCGTCTGTTCACAAATAACGAATGCTCATTTATTTCATCTGATAGTACATGTATATTGCCTTCACACCAGAAAAGTATTCAGGCGAATGACCGAATCATGCATACAGACATATTTACAGCTCTGAAAGTCGGTTTATAAAAAGTGTATGTAGATACTTCGTTAAATGTATGAACATTTTTTAAGACAATCATCGTGAAAACGACTCAAAATGACATAATCCCAGATCAGTCTAACGTGAAGCCAAACGATGTAAATGGTAATGCAAATGAACGTGACAATCATGCAATGGAGCAAAATGAGACTGACAAAGGCAGAGGAAGCAATATCACCTTGGAGTTAATTTCAAATAATGCCGATAATATTGCCAACAAATTCACGATTAATTCGGATTCGTATAACGGATTAAACACAAATGAAAGAATAAATAATGAGCTTGATCAATCAATTATTGTACCAAATCCAGAGGATATTACAAAAAAACATATAAAATCAAAGCATTGTCAACCCTGATTGGAACATTACCGTAGAAGATCGCAGCATATTAATGATGATGAAACTAATACGGACAGCATTATAATTCAGGATATAACGCATAATGTAATACAAACAAAAAATGAAAATGAAACGACTACAATTATTTTCAATGACACTATGTACAGTTCATGGAAGATTAATGTTAATGGTTTGCCCAACAATCATACTCAAAACTTAACAATAGAAACTGCTACTTTTGTCGAGAGAAACCAGGCTAAAATGCTGCCCCAAAATAGAAAACACATGTTATCGGCTATTCTTCAGAATGTGACTCAGGTTAGTGTTTCTTCAAAGGTTACACAATCCAAACTGGAACATGAAGATGATCATTACCAAATAAACAATCCACGGACATGGCAAAAAAAAGCCTGTTGCAAATGATCAACATTCTAATGACATATTCACTGCTGCGGTAGTTGACTTCATCCAATCAAAAGATGGAGTAATGCACGCGGTAAATATGTCCGGCAAATCAACGCTGCATGTAAACAAATACCAACCTACATCCTAAGACCTGAAAAAGACTTTAGAAACTATAACCTTAGCAATGGGCAGAGTTTGTAAGCGATAATAATTAGCTTGTTAACAGCTTTATTCGCCGTCGTTGCTATTATTTTGGTATTTTTTTTGATAGAATATTTTTCGAAAAGAAAGCAGATACGAAATACACGGATACGACCATTTGTGTCGTATTACTAAAGTATACTAGTAATCGGCACATATACATTATTATATGACTTGAACACCACTTGGATGGACTTTTGATAAAATGGTTTGTCCCAAAATGTCAGTATATCTTGTATACAATATTATTTCATCTAACACATCTTGCAAAACCTTATCCCCTCAGTATACATGTATTACGTACATGTACAGCATTTCAATGCTGAATTAAATTTTCTGTCGTTTACTACAATTGTAAAATAATCTTTAATTTATTTCGAAATTATGATTGAATACGAAAAATGTACAAAGTATATTTCTGTTCACAGATTCCGTGCAATAAAAATAATTAAGCGGATAACTGTTGAAAAACACGCAAAAAAACAACACACACACAAACATTGAAATAATGATATTGTTACTTTTATATTAGAATATTACTAACATATTTGCATGTTATTCTTACACTTCTAATGTTGTCGCTACAAAAAAAGTTTACGGACAGACGGACAGACAGACGGACGGACGACGGACGCCGCACCACGGCATAAGCTCTGCTGATCTCTGATCAGTAGAGCTAATAACGGTCATGATTGAATAATTGGTAGGGAACTGAAGAAGTGAAGGGACAATACAAAATCTGAAATGAAGATTGCTGTGCATCCCTTTAAGTGGGGTGCATGAGATGTTGTAGATTTGGCGGAAAGGGACAAATGAGAAAAGGTATTTTGTTGAAAAATATGTTTAATATACAAAAACAACATTACTGATGTGGAAAAAAACAATTGTATGTACAACTCAGTGTGTCAGGTCCCTGCCAAGACTTGAACTTGAATCTCTTTTCTCGAAAGAAAAGTGTGTTTCCTTACACTACAGAGATCGCCCAGACATCACAAAAAGAGTGTACAAAACTAAGTGAAATTAATAAAGATGTAGATCAAAAGAATGTCAAACTAAAACTAGAAATTGTTATTGGACAAAAACGTATGGCTCCCCACTCGCCCAAACAGACATAATTGACGACTCTAGGTCCAACCGTTCTCATTGATCTGAGATCGTTTTGATATTCAATATCCCTGTGACTGTATCTACAACCTGTAACAGTAATATTTATTGGTCAACCATCCTTCCAAGTTTGAGGACGCTAGGTCCAACCATTCTCTAGTTATTGATTGGACATTGTTTTGTTATTGATCGGGGATCGTTTTGCTATCAATAGGGGTCATGTTCTGGTCATTACCAACCATCCTTGCAAGTTTGAGGACCCTAGGTCCAACCATTCTCTAGTTATTGATCGGACATCGCTTTGATAGTCAATGTCGTCGCTAGCTTGACCTTTGACCTAGTGACCCCAAAATCAAAAGGGGTCATCTGCTGGTCATGACCAACCATCCTTACAAGTTTGAGAACCCTAGGTCCAACCATTCTCTAGTTATTGATCAGACATCGTTTGATAGTCAATGTCACCGCGATCTTGACCTTTGACCTAGTGAACATCGATTTGATAGTCAATGTCACACGATGTTGACCTTTACCTAGCGAATTCAAAATCAATAGGGGTCTTCTACTGGTCATGACCAACCATCCTTCCAAGTTTGAGGACCCTAGGTCTAACCATTGTGTAGTTATTGATCGGATATCGTTTTGATAGTCAATGTCACTGCGACCTTGACCTTAAACCTAGTGACCCCAAAATCAATAGGGTCATCTACTGGTCATGACCAACCATCCTTCCAAGTTTGAGGACCCTAGGTCCAACCATTGTGTAGTTATTGATCGGATATAGTTTTGAGTCAATGTCACCGCGACCTTGACCTTTGACTAAGTGACCCCAAAATCAATAGGGGTCATGTACTGGTCATGACCAACCATCCTTTCAAGTCTGAAGACCCTAGGTCAAAGTATTCTCTAGTTATTGATCGGAATCTTTTTGATAGTCAATGTCACCGCGACCTTGACCTTTGACCTAGTGACCCAAAATCAATAGGGGTCATCTAATAGTCATGATCAACCATCCTTCTAAATTTGAGGACCATAGGTCCAACCATTCTCTAGTTATTGGTCGGACATCGTTTGTGACACAGACAGACAGCACAAAATCAATATGGCTCCCCTCCACACTTTGTGTGGGGGAGCCATAACTATCACAGAGTTATTAATACCCTTGCAAACGCATAACCCATGACTTCATGTATATGCGCATTTCCACTTCATACTGATGCTTCTCACAATGTTTGGGGTATGACAGAGGTCATAGTGACCTTATTTTGGTATGCGACCTACCGCTATCCCAAGATGTATCAACATACCAAGTTTGGTATTTCTAAGTGTTATTGTATTGAAAATATGGTCCGGACAAGCATTTTCTATGACAGAGGTCACAGGTCAAGGTCACAATTACCTTATTCTGGTACGCGACACATCACCATCCCAAGATGTATCTAAATACCAAGTTTGCTATCTCTAAGACTTAGTGTTATAGTATTAAAAATACGGTCTGGACAAGCATTTTCTATGACAGAGGTCACAGGTCAAGGTCACAGTGGCCTTATTTTGGTATGCGACACACAGCTATCCCAAGATGTATCCACATACCAAGTCTGGTATCTCTAAGTGTTATAGTATTGAAAATACGGTGCAGACAAGAGGTGAAAGTGTCTGTGGATGTTCTACTGGCTAAATGTGCAGGGGACCGTAACACATTTTCAACATTCATTCAACCGACACATGGCAATGATATAGGTCACTAGTTGTTGAATGCCAGCCAGGGTAGCAGGAGAACTAGTCTGTACAAAGTAAGTGTATTACAGGGTTCCCACAGTTTTTTGAGAACAAAATTCAAGGTCTTTTCCAGGTTTTTCCACTGTTTTCAAGGACAATTTATAAATACCAGTGTTTGTCCGACACCGTTGTTGCAAAAACGTTAAATTGTTCGCAGTACTAATATGTGACACCACACAAGATGTTAGTTTATTGTTTTTGACAAGTATTGACTTTAACCCGCTGTTTTTTAGGCTGTTCTCCCTCCTATGAAGGAAATTTAGTGTTGACATTTAACTTGTTCTCAGACGACATGCTTTATCGATTCAAATGATTAGACGCTTGCATATACGACGGAACATTGCGAGTTTTATTTGAAAATACTCGGCTAAAATCGCCAACATATTTTATGAGTCAACCGGTGAGGTAACGAATTTGTACGACAGCGATCGAAAACAAAAGTACAATTTGGGGTTCATATTTCATTGATCAGAACATTAACACATCTTTACGACTGTTCACGAATACCAATGGTTATTTTTAATGGGCTTACTAGGTCATTCGCCAAATCGCCATAGGCGTAAAGTAACCTGAACTGGCGAATGAAAACCGTAAGAAATACACACCAAATTCTCCAGACATCGGCGGTCTGGCGAATCCAAATTTCCGACCGATTTTGTCTAAAAGATCTCGGAAAATCCTGAATTCTAATTCACAAAGTCTTTCACTGTTTATAAGCCACTATAGCTGAGTGTTTTAGCTAATTAGTGACAATCAATTTAGATCGATAATCTAATTATGTCAGCATTTAGTGAAAACCAGCGTTTATTGAAAACCAAATTGTCGGTGCGATAAGACTCCGCCCACTGTTACGCCTCTTGCTGTCAATCAACTGGTTTGTGTCCCCGCGCTCAACATTATCTGTCATATAAAGTTGTGACATTATTCACAGATTTTAACTGCGTGATCGAGCCGGGTAAAACATAAAATAATGTGGCGCCCTCTAGCGGCCAAAATGGCTGATCAAAACAGAAAATTTGAAAATGTTTGCTTACGAATTAGCAAGAGATACTCAGCCCGTCTGTGTTTTTGAACTTTGCAATCACTGATAAGTGTTAAAGGAGCACATGGCAATCTTGAGTTTTCAAAAACTAGCAGCGCCCCGTTAGTTTTTATCATTAATGTTAATTATAAGAATAGTATTAAGCCATTTGTTTTTGCATATTATTATTTTATATCTTATTGCAGCAGTATTATATTAAAAAACTTATAGTATATTAAGACGAAATAGTGAATACTTAAAATTTGATTTATTTAAATGTAACCAGGATAAAAGTAAAAATGATACTGGATATATAAATTGTGACACCCATTTCAATTACTGCAAGATTGCCATGTGGACCTTTAAGTGCCTACTAATTAGTTGTACACATGGTAGCGTAAACTGGAACAATGGAAAGTGTGAACCGGTGTTTAATCGGCTGTTTCTGAATTGGGTTCATTTTATGGTTGATTGATAATGGTGTATGTATTATTTCTGAATTTGCAGCACGGTCTTTCTAGATTCTTTGGAACTCGTGTTAGTTGAACTTGTATATGCCTCAGTTTAGCCTTACATTTTCTAAATATATTGCTATTTATTTTATTTCTCTGCATGTTAGCATATTGAAATGCATTTAATGAAAATAGTAAATGGTGAAAAGAGTCTGCATTTTTGTATTTTCTCATTATATATGCATGCATTCATTCTGTCCTTGTTTAAATATCAGTCTTTACAATTTTTAAGAATTAAAATTACATTAAATTAAATACAGTTTTTACAAAGTTTTCCCGTATGGGAAGCATGATATTGTGTCCTTTAATGGGGCATAACACCGCCAAAAGTCATTCAACTGGAACACAACAATCACATGCACAACTACACATGGCACTAATCATCCCTGCCATTGTATCAAGAACAGAAATGTGACAAAGTTTGTGTATTAAAACTTTAAAGAACTCATTAACCAGTACACAACTATGGCAATGCAACTAGGCTTGGTATAGTTCTATGACATAACACGTCACAGAACAGCTACAGATAAGCAACGTATTTGCGTAAATTCCCAGTTAAAACTCCCTGAATTACCGGTAGGCTAAATACACAATTAAATTACTTTATCGGTGCGTACCAATTATTTTCAACAAATTAATTACACAAAATAACCGTTTTTGTCAGCATATCATATTTTATCCATTACCGTGAAGACGGCCAATATCAAATGGAATGCATCGCCGTTTCCAGTCAATTCTGAAATAAGCGAGCCATTGAGATTGGCTAAATGTGACTGGTTATCAAGTTTATTTTTTTTCATTCGAAAGTAAATCCTTCAGGAACAAAATTGTTGTATTCAGTGACAGTCTAGTCTATTTTTAATTATTCGGCATCACCGAAGCACTCAACTTTCTCTGTATGTCAACATGGCTAAAAGAGGCCCAGGTGTTTGAACTCAGTGCAAGAATATTCATTATCGCTAAATATTAATAACTAACTCAGAACACAATAATAATTAACGTTGCGACGTTGAGTCGTGACGTCAATAAAGTGTTGCCGACGTCAACATCATCCGCCAATAACGTTCAATAAAGCGAATATTTGTTTGCAAAAACGTAATTTAAAATGTAATAAATAGATTATTTAACTGCTGGGATCGACTATGGGTAATCCTTTACTTCATGGTAGACGTGCTTTGTTTTTTTTACTCACACGCATGCGCCCGTTCATGAAAAAAACTACACGTCGACCTCTTGTGAAAGATTTCCCTATAATCGATCCCAGCAGTTAAATAATCTCTATATAATTCATATAGGGCCCTGGTTTTGTATCACTGCTTAACATAGAAGTTCAGAGAGATATTGCACAGGGTATAGTTCTCCCTGTACACTGGAAAGACTACTTTACATCCCTCCGAAGGATGACCTATATTCACAGTACCATGCCCAAGTAAAATACAGCGGGAGTTTGTTTGAAAAATCCGGGATGTGACCCCACTGGAAATCATACACGTGATTTCTGGGACTCGAGTCAAGTATGCTTAACACTTGGCGACCGCAGGGTTAAGTTTCCAAAATTATATGGAAACAAAAGAGCACAAGATGTTTCGAAAGATAAACATTCAAGAAAAATATGTCTGGAGGTCTCCTGAAACATGAGTCATACACAAATATCCTAGACACATTCGGTATACACAGGGTCTGAATGACACGGACTACCACAACAGCCATGATTCTCACGTCTCCGTCTAGGTATTTTGTTCTTCTTTTAGTTTAGATACTACAAATTACCAAATATGCAACTACGACTAGAAACGTCAGGGAATGTTTATGCACACACAACCTTCCAATTGTTCACTCGAATTTTTAAACACGCAGAATGAATAACAAATACGTAGTCTAGATCATCTGCGACGCTTGCTTGTTTACAAAATTATCAGGCGTCGAACATGATCAAGACTAATTTCATGTAGATCAATCCGTGACAACACAAAACATTCATAAACTAAAAATGTGTGCTAACTTTATTGACACGTATGACAGTGGAGAGTTTAAACTTGCACATATTCTACTTACGATAAATTGTTCCGCTCTCACTGGAGCGCTCTTGCTGCACAGAAGAAAACAAAATGGAGGAATGGCCGAATCAAAACGGAAATGGATTGCTATGACGTCAGGCTGTTCCAGTAACACATTACTTTCAATGAAAAGCCTCCCGATTTTTCGCGAAATACATGCTACTCCTGCAGTTGAAGACGCAGTATGCAAACTTCCCTAAAATACCTCAGGCTTGCGCAAGCCAAAACAATGCATGTGTACACGTATGACACCGACTATCTATTCCATGACATTGACACCTGCATATCCTACACTTTTCAAAATTGACTGCACTGACTACTGTCAGAAATGTTATTACATAATGCATTCCTTTCTGCATGTTGAGTTAGCTACCATAGAAACAGCAAGCGTGTGGCACTTGATTCAGAGGGTTACCGTAAAGCATATTTACATATGCAGTTGCTGCCACGCGGATTATGACTTTTTCACAGCATCCCCGCGGCCGTTCTTCAATCGAAGTCACAAATCCGCGCGATCGTACCGCGGATTGTCACCCGAAATATCGCGGGGATTCCCTGCGACTGTAAAAATCGCCGCGATTGCAAAATCCAGTCTCGAAAGAAAGAAATCACCGCGATTCTCCGTGATAGATACGCGGGGGAACACGAGGAAATTAGAGCACGGATCAATGAAAAATGTAATAAAAATGATGAATACAATGAACAATTTTGGAAGCAATACGTGTTTTAAACTTTTAATGCATTTAATAACGTGTGTTTTTTGTTTTTGTTGTCCAAAAGTCGCATTTCTCTTCACCGGACATAAATTGGCTACCCACAATCCTTTGCGATGTGTGTACCTATTAACAAGGCGGCACTAATAACGGGTTTATGACCCAGAATTCTTTACAATTTTTCGGATTATTTCTGACTAAAGAACCCATCGATGTATTAATAACCAACAGCAGAATAGTAAAATACGTTAAAATAACGATTAATTAAAGATATAATTCTAATTTCCAGTATAAGAATTACTATTTCAATTTTATGTTTAATCACCGCAGAGTCGGTAATAGGAACCGCCATATAACTATCGTGACCCAGTATACATTATCCGGGCATTTGAATTTTCCGAAAACAAAAATAAAATTGTCTTCTGCTTCGGGTTTTTAATAGTTATTGAATAACAATGCATTACATTGACTGCACAATTGTACATTGATACTGAAGATAAATCGCGGCGATGGCCTACGATTTCACACCGGGTAAAGCGGTGTGCAAATTAAAACAGATCACGGCGAATCGCGGTGATTGTGTCGCGCTGGAAAAAATGTATTATCCCCGCGATGAGCGGGCTGTCCGCGGATCGCGGGGACAAAATCAGTGTGTCCGTGGTGAGATAAAAACGCCGCGATGAGTGAAATTAGTCGTAATCCGCGTGGCAGCAACTGTACGTATACTAACTAAATGTTACCAGTATGTGAAAGAAAACTCTGTAAAACCTTTAGAGCTGATGAGGTATTTTTAATGTATGGAAGTGTTTATTTTAAAACAAAGACAAAATCAAACAAACAAATCTTGCATTCGACAACTCAAAGTTTGTTAACACTTGCACGAGTCTGACTCATTATCCGTTTGTGTAACATGTACATCCACACAAACAATTAAGGCTTCTAAGTGCAAGTTATGTATTTACTTATAAATAGTAGTGTTACTGACATGTTTTATAAATGATCACAACTGCGTATGTAAATTATTGTATTAAAGCAGTAAAACATATTAGATATTTGTAAATCAATGTCTTATTGTGTAAGAAATATTTCATGTTGACATACACTTTTTTAATTAATGTATGACACCTTTTCTATCAACATCATTCACAGCCTTATTATTGATGATTTCTAAAAGCACCGCATTTTAGCAATCAAAAGGCGCCGCATTTTAGAATACCAAAGAACCAGAAGTGAAACCGAATCATATCCCCTTCAATTTATAACACAAATTTATGATCATGTGTAAAATAAACACTGCCTTGTCTGTTGAAAAGTTGATTACATACCAGCAAATGTTACTTGTACTCATGGACATCTAAGTTTAAATTAACATTTGACGCGCAAAGCAGCCGTCGAAATTAGCACAATCCCGAGACTGGTAAAATGCCTGACAGGCTTGCCCAATATCCAAGAACACCCAGCAAATGTTACTTGTACTCATGGATATCTAAGTTTAAATTAACAGTCGAAGCGCAAAGCAGTCGACAAAATTAGCACAATCCCGACAATGCTAAAATGCCTGCCAGGCTTGCCCAATATCCAAGAACACAAGCCCAACGGGCTTGTTGATTTGCCGCTCGTTTCGACGGGAGAAATTGGAATCCAGACGAGGGAACTCCATTAACCAATCGTCCGAGAAACGATTTACTAGGAAACAGAACAAAAAGGCAATTGTTCTTACATAGTTTATTAAACGATTAAATGCAGTAAATGGTCACAACTCTGTCGCGAAATTGGAAAAATACAAGAAAACACTTGCCTCGTTGTTATTTTGTTAAGGGTTTCCGGGTTTCTTTCCAAAAGTATGTAGTTCACAGCACAAAAGCAAAATCTATCAGGCAAAGTCCTCGAAATTTAATGCTTGTGTCCAATGATTACCCATTTTCATTTTCTTTTATTGAATATTTTTGATTGCCACATGGCCGCATGGAATTCAAATTTTGGCCGTCCAGACCATTTTTTACTCGCCACGGCCGACTGCGAATTTGGCAAAGAGGCAATACAACATGAACACATGAAATATATATATATAAGCAACAAAATTGAATCACTTGCAACATACCGAAGTCAGGTGGCAGGTAAAGTTCAACAAGTTCTCGCTGGAGGGAACCGCTTTTTTCAACAAAATCAACAGGCTTCACCAACACTGCTAGGACTAGTACGAGAATTCTGCTGAAAAAAGAGAATATTTGATATAATTAACAGCAGCCCAACATTCTCTGCTTTGGGTTATTTTTCCAGTCCGACACACAATAAGTGGATAAAGGAAAATTCTAGTTCCCTGTCCAATTGCTGCTATTGCAGTGCACAAGGTATGACAGCGGCCATTTTAGCCGGGGCGGAATTGCGTAATAATGTATTGGTACCCGATTGTACAACGTAACGCTGATTTGTGTAGGTACCACTGATTCCCTGCAATGAGTTACGAATGAGGGTAAACAGTCTATGAATTATGGGATTATTACGTAATTCCGCCCCGGCTAAAATGGCCGCTGTCATACCTTGTATATATAATTCATAACTTTCACATCTGGTCAACTTCCGGTAGGTCAAGATATTCAGTAGGTGAAAATAAAGGGGTTTACTCGGACTTTATCCTCAATCTCTATATGAAAAATGAAAATATTAGACCATCATTTAAATTAAATGTATCCTTATTGGTGTTTTAAAATCAGACAACACCAAAAGAAGATACATAGATGTACACAAAAAACAAAGCTTTTAATATACTTATCTCTACAAACTAGTTTTATAAAGGGCTAAAGTCAGTTGAGCACCAAGGATAAACACCGAGTTTACCCCCTACCAGAATGTGGAGGTGTTTTATTTTATTGATCACTGATTGGTCAAATTATTTTGATGATGACATGTGAAAGTTATGAATATAGTTTGTTGACAAAATTTTCGACTTTTTGGAGGAGGCTTTTCAGAACTTCTCAAGTAGTTTTTCGGATAGCTTGTGTCTTTGGTCAAACTAATTTACAGAGCTTTTCTTGATAGCCTCCCTGGCACCTATGCTTCCTAACTGACAAAATCGCCTGACGCGCATGCGTACTAACACAAAAAACAACAACATCAGTTGGCCTAGATCTCAAGTTTGTAAAATAATTCTTCATACACACACCAACAACATTAAACATTCCCCTTAACCGTCCAAGTATAACCAGATTTTCAAAACTGTACACACACATTCTGCATTTTGAAGTTTATCACGACTGACAGTCACTGAGTCAGTCGATCGCGACCTATGCGACTGACCACGGCACAGGCAGTCGAGAGCGCTTGAGACAAAAATACATTTAACCAATACATCATCTCAAAACTCACAACATATACACGTACCTACCTTTCGTCGCGAACTTTTGGACAACCGTTACTCACGAGCTCTAATGCAATTCGTTTAATATCCTCAATCGAAATGCTGACGATATTCAACTGTGCTGCAATAAAAATGGCGTCCTGAAAATGTCTCTAAAATTGTCTGCGCATGCGGGGTAAACGTGACGTAGGCGTTAACACCAGTTTTATATGTACATATTAGTATTCATCCAAGAGATAGCAACTTATGTAATACCAAATTCAACGTCCCGTTCATGAGTCTTTATCCACTACTGTCTTTCCGTACTAGAAAAAACACTTATCAACATAGTGATAACAAGACCAAGGTCTGAGAGTGTCTCGCCCACCGCGGCAAACTGCATATGAAATATTTTATTAAATGTGTGCTTAAATGATGTCTACCAGTGACAACACCTCATATGACCAAGTCTCAAACAAATAAAAGCGGGATAATCATTAAAAAAATTATAAAATATTCTATTGCGCTTCACAATTACATAACAAACATTAGTTAAAAAGAATAAACATTTTACACATGTACATGTATATGATACTACATAATTATATACACACATAAAACATATACATTCAAAATATAAACAGGATTCTAGAACTTAAGATTTAGACCTATATATATATATATCAATGCTGTTTTATATCATTGCAGATATTTTGTATTTAACAGGAGCACAGGCATTGTTCATGAAACTGACTATACAAATGTGTTTTCAGTTTTGATCTAAAGCTGGCTTCAGACTGAATGGCTTTCAGATAACTAGGTAGATCATTCCACCATTTGGGACCAACGACTGCCAGAGATCTGTCTGCTAGTATTGTTCGCCGTCTAGGGATGTTGAAGTTAGTGTCACTTTGTGATCGCAGTCTGTACCGTCCTCGAGTAGGTACAAACATTTCCCTCAGATATACTGGAGCTGTACCATTGATGATACGGTAGACTATTACTAGGACTTTGAACATGACTCTAGCTTCAACTGGAAGTCAGTGTAATTGTTTCAGAAGTTCAGCACTTGGCATTAGATATGAAGTTACTGAGGTTAAGTGGTTTAACCAGGGTGCAGTTTTGGGAAAATAACGCAAAATATGACCTTGACCTTGTTATATTTTGTCGTTCAGCGATGTCCACCAATGCCAAAAATACATATGACCAAGTATCAAAGACATAAAGTGAGGTAATCACATAAAGTTGACTGAATTTAAGTTACCTAACCACGGTTAAGTTACTAAGTCAACTAAAATAAGCAAAACATGACCTTGACCTTGGTATTTTTTGTCGTTCAGAAATGTCAATCAATTCCAACAATACATATGACCAAGTACCAATCAAAGAAAACGAGGCAATCACATACAGTTAACTGACTAACGAGCAGCGGTTGTTGAGATATAGTTGATTTAAAATGTGACCGCCACCGGAAAAGTGACTGCTATGTCTAGGTACCCACTATCGTGGGCGGGACAATGATGTTTTCTATCTTCACGACATATTTATGTCATTACTGTGACCAATCTGTTGAAACATATATGTGTGTGTGCGTGCGTGCGTGCATGCGTACGTGCGTGTGTGTGAATTCGTATGTAAATAGCGAGACGTTAATAAACGTAAAAAACGTGTAACTCGGTAATTTCTTTGCGTCAACAGTGCTACAACGAATGAGCAATTTTAATTGTTTCGTTGGTCTGATGACGGATTATTTCATTTAAATTACAAAAGAATCGATACAGCGGGGCAAAATGAATTATTTGGAATTAACCTGTCACCAAATGTCCAACACGTTGATTTATTTTCGCTCAATTATTCAGAGTAAAACTTCTCCGGCCGATAAAAGGCTCTGGGTATTGTTTAACCACACATAGGATATGTTGTCTGCTTTTTAATTTAGTCTTTTGGCTGTTACTTGTGATATGCAGGCTTCATAACCGCTGCTCCCAACTAAATTCCATTATGTTTATTTCGCTCTTCGGGGAATTTAATTTTATTAGATACTGGGACCATACGCCGTACGACGTACGACATGGGGAAGCATTATACTCCATGTCCATCGCCATATGCATGCCATCTTTGGGATGGTTACAAATTTGTGCTACTGTGCTACTGATTTTTTGAATATGGAGTTCTGCTCAACCCGGGACTAGAGGGCTTGAGCGGTAGCTAGCATATTTCACTACCGCTCATGAACAGTCCCAATCAAACCGATACTGCAATATTTCGTATGTGTCGTGCTCGGCCGTTTCCATAGGTCCATTATCAAACTCTTTTTTTATTGACAACACAACAGATTCAGAATGCATCAAACATATCCATAGTTAAGATCCTACAAATAAACAATACTAATGGGAGTGTATTTGAATGAACCACTGTTATGGTAGTCTTATTTATTGTATTTGCTAACGCTAAATGATCTTTGAAAAAACATGGAAAGCTTGCCTATTTACTGCAAACATATTACATGTATGATTAGCTCAGGTATATAAACTGAGGCCCGAGTAATGTTTTCTCTTTGAAAAACATTGGCATATTGAACATAATATAGGGTATAGCAGTATATAATACTTTAAATATCATTACTTTTATGAAGAACAAAATAAAATGAATTATATAATATAAGCTGTGTTAGTATACAACTTTGTTGATAATTAATTCTTTTTAGAAGAAAAACACACCAACAGTCAACTAACGAAACACTGCTTTTATGTTTTAGTATGTTGGTTTTATATACAATATGTATGTGTATGGCCTCATCATCTGATACACAATTTTCTCATGCAAATGTATTTGTGATTACAGTTAGCTATAAAAATTCTCTACCCCGTGCCCCTCTCCCCCCACCCCAAATACAATAGGAAATGGGTCCTTAACTTTCTACCGAATGTCAATTACTGGTTTTGGTCAATATATTAAGATTTTATTTGTACACATCTTCATACACAATTTGGGTATGATGATGTCTACCTAAATCCTAAAAGGACTGTAGCATCCGACGCTTGTCGTTAATCTTGCTTTGTCGTACCCTTAATGGTTTGTTCTCTTGTTTCTCTTGCTTCTACCAAATCACTTAGTACTTGCTTTTGGCTTTCTAGGCTTGTATTTTTTTATGTTCATATATACATCATCATTTATGTTTTATACTTATATAGCCTATTAATGCTGCATGTTGCTTCTTAAATTACTTCTCATGAACAGACTCAATAAAACCGAGTCTGCTGCTTTATTCTCTTAATTGTGTTTGTTGCTCCCAAAGGATCGCCTTTATCAGTATTTATTAACATTCACACTAGCGTTCGTTAAGTGCAGTGTTGCGACTGTAAAATGTCTCCCCGTGCTACAAATCAGTAGTGCTTATTTTCACTGGTCCTTTGGGACCAATGAGCCAAATATAGATGTCTTTGAAGTAGACTACCGCTTAAGCCGGTGCTGCGGGCGTGAGAGGTGTTGCTTCTTAAATTACTTATCATGAACAGACTCAATAAATCCGAGTCTACTGCTTTATTCTCTTAATTGCGTTAGTTGCTCCCAAACGATCACCTTTATCAGTATGTATTGTTTGTTAGAGAATATAATCTGGAGGAGAAATATGTATTGACACTGTCCCGTTTTAATGGGTTGACAATAGGGTAAGTGTGAGGTTTGGTGCACCCAATAGCCTGGTTTAAACCCCAAGCGTCCTTGTTTGCCACTGACCGTTCCTAGTCTACAATTTGTTTCAATCTGCGTTCTGTGGCACAGGGCATCAATGGAAGTTGAAGGTACTGCAAATTACTGAGTGTAAAACAAGTAGTTGAAGGTTTTTCAAATGTTCGTGGTGACGGTGCTCTCAACTTGCTGGTGGCAATGCAAGTAGATGACTATACTGCAAGTTGCTGATTGTGACGGTACTGTAATTTGCTGGTGGTGACGGTACTGCACGTAGCATGCGGTAATGAAAGTAGGGGACGGTACAGCAAGTTGCTGGTAGTGACGGTACTGCAAGTTGCTGGTGGTGACGGTACTTCTAGTTTTTGGCGGTAATGCAACTATATGACGGTACTGCAAGCTACTACATGTTGCTAGAAGCTAATGCAAGTAGGTGTCGGTACTGCAAGTTCCTGGTGGTGACGTTACTGCACTTTGCTGGCGGTAATGCAACTATATGACGGTACTATAAGTTGCTAGTGGTGACGGTCCTGTAAGTTGCTTGTGACGGTACTATAAGTTGTGCGGTATTATAAGTTGCTGGTGGTTACGGTCCTGTAAGTTGCTTGTGGTGATGCTACTGCACGCTGCTGGCTTTAATTCAGTTAACTGAATGTACTACAAGTTGCTGGTTTTGACGGTATTATAAGTTGCTCGTGGTGACGGAAATGCACGTCGTTAGTGGCAATGAAAGTCAATGATTACAAAACTCAACTAATTAAAACAAATAGAATCCGTAAATTCTATTTTTCCCCTGTTGAAATCAGTAGATAGTTATACAACAAGTGCCCCGTGCTACGAATCAGTAGTTTTTACTGGTCCTGTGCAATCAAAGAGCCCAATAAATGTGGCTGTGAAGTAGAATACTGCTGGCGCTAGGTGTCGTGAGAGGTGTTGCTTCTTATATTATGTTCTCACGAACAGGCTCAATAAAACAGAGTCTGCTACTTTGTTCTCCTGGTTGAGTTTGCTGCTTCCCAAGTATCTTTCTTATCTGTAATTGAACTCTTAGAATCATCGCTAGACCAACATAGCCTATTAATGAAATACCAATGTAACTGGTTATCGTGCACAATACGTTGTGAAGAACTTTATAAGCAAAAACAAATAATTAAGTGGCATTCATACAACGACATTCATACAATTACTGTACATTGATGGTGATGTCACACCTAACTTCCCTTCAATTCCCTGTTTCTCCATCCTCTATACTCATTTAAAAAATTGTTTAGCATGGTCACTGAACATTTTCTTTTTAATAGCACAGATGTAAATCGTTTAATAGAAAATAACACCTGTCAGAATAACATTTAGAATAACAGTTAGAATAACTGACATAGAGCTGAAATAGACATGCTACAAAACAAATAGAGTATGGTTTAATCTCGTTGATTTATTTAAACACCTCAATGGGCGTAGCCCATCTCGATGTTTAAATGAACCAACTCAATGAATTCATACTCGATTACATAAAATGTGATTGCACTAGTCGGTCAGTACTTTCAGTACTTTGAACGAATAAAAAACGCACGTGTTAAAGGACATAACGGTTAGCGCGTAACTGCTTTTCTAGGCACGTAAGGCCGAAAATATTAAATACAACTTATGAGATTATACTTAATTTTCACTCTAAGCACAGTGACGTAACATGAACATGTACATACCATTAAACGTACATTTGCCGTTAAACGTTTACTCTGTTACAGACACCATGAACACAACTCACTGCAGAGAGAGCACCGTTTTCATTATGTTGATATACACAGACAATTTATTCATTAAAAATTACCGTTAGCAAGATCGTTTAAACAAATCAAGCATTTGTGAGTACCGTTATTTAGTTTTACAAAAACAGTTAACTCAGTGATAAGTACCGTTACCAAGAGATAGCTAAAACAATCTTTTTTGAATACCGTTATCTAGATCTACAAAGAAACAGTTCACTCAATAATAAGTACCGCTACCGAGGTCGTGAAAACAAGTGAAGATATTTTTAGTACCGTTATATTGTTTTACAAAACAGTTGACTCAATACTAAGTACCGTTACCAACATCTTTAACATTACTCACGTTTCTGTGAATACCGCTAGCTATGTCTACACAAACAGTTCACTCAGTAATAAGTACCGTTACCAACATCCTTAAAACTACACACGTTTCTGTGAATACCGTTATCTATGTCTACAAAAACAGTTTACTCAAAAATAAGTACCGTTAACAAGTTGTGAAAACAATTCAATCACATTAAGTACCGTTATCTAGATCTATACAAAACAGATGACTCATTGAAAAGTACCGTTACCAACATCCTTAAAACTACTCACGTTTCTGAGAATACCGTTAACTATATCTAAAACAACAATTCGATCAATAAATAAGTACCGTTTCCAAGTTTGTGAAAGCAATTACTGCTACTTTGAGTACCGTAGTTTTTTTTCCTAAAAACTAGCATACTAAATACTAAATACCGTTCTGTCGAAGGGAGACAAAAACACATACGTGATTGGTTAGTACGTAGCGATATATTTTAGAAAGAAATTGTCAAAGTCTATTGTGCGGTTCTTGTTTTTTATTTAACAAGATAACGTAAATTACGATATCGTAGGTTTAAAACGCAGGGATCCAAGATATAAAAAGTAAGTGAAACGAACGTTTGTATTATGGAAAGCATGAATAAGAAGAAAATTTAAAAGGCAAACCATTTCTTTCATACCTTGTTGATTTTCAAAATGCAGTAACATAAATTATTTTGGGTACTTACGAGCGCCAGAGTCGATGTGTGTGTGTAGTGTGAGGTGTATATTATGCGACTGTTAGATTTATATGTTTTCATTTTCACACTGTGTAAAAAATGTCACCTATCACATTTAATCTAATGCGCGTCATGCTAGGATGACATAACCTATATGGAAACCTTCGAGTTACATCCCTGTTATGCTTCGAAGACGTGAACGAGATGAACGAGATGTTGCGAATGTCATGTGATATGTTTTGCTTATGCTTCGTTTACTGGATTAAGTTAGCTTAAACTTGTTACAAACTTGTTGTATGTGTAACCTTATTACAGTAATTATTTAGTCTGTGGTATTACATTTATTACCAGTAGTTCTAAAAACTTGCACTAGCTTATTTCATATGTCACGTGTTGCTTCAGTGGAGGCCTCACTGACTCCCTATTGGCATCCTGAAGGCAATCAATTATCACTTCTGCCACTTTAATTTGGACATTAGTACTATATAAGTGACACTGAACACGATTTAAAACCCGGAAATATCGTCTGTGTTTTTTTAATCAGTGAATAACATCTCAATCACGATGTGCCTAATTTTATTAGACTTCAGCAGAGGATATGTTGACCGTTTCCAGTCGGTATTGAACAAAGTCTTCCGGAACAGTTAATGCTGGCAATTGTAAATAGCAATATGGAAATGATACGTTTTTCACTTCAAGGAAAGTAATTACCCAGTTGTAATTCTATATCGTTCTAATACAAATGCATCTCAGTATTCGAATAAAGTGACTACTTTATATTACACCAAAATGCAACTGTGTACTACTCATGATCACGAATCATCTGGAATATTCATCTGCCAATGCAATTCGTGGGAATTAATTCGGCCTCAATCCGACGGGAGAATATATGCGTTCACTCTCTAGGAATATGTGTGAACTTTCTGACAGATCTTCCTTATGAAAACGTTACAATTTAATTAAATTGCTGAAGTTTATTCGTTTAGGCTTTCTGATTAGCAGATTGAATTGTAGTTCGGAATATGAGTTCGTTTTTACAATAATACATTGCGATAGACACTATTGAGTGGTCTAATTAATAAATAAATAAAACGTGATTACAAACAAAAATTAGTTTTCATGCATTATTCGATATCTTCTCCGACAAGAACGTATTTTAGACAGGATTGACATATATACTGGCCTACTGGTTAGCTTAAATCGATTTTAAGTTTAAACAACCTCGCTATTATCCTGTCTTCAACGCTCAAATTGACAAGACGGTGTAAATAAAAGTACAACTCATCAAAGGGAAAACACTTACAATAAAGTTCATATACAGAGAAATTAGGAAAAGATACGGGTATATGTTTTTGTAAAGATATATAAAATCCATAATTAGAAACAAATCAGATTGTATCCAAAATTGTACTGAACAACAACACCGGTGAAGCGCAAGAGAAACCCAATCTAGGGTACGACCAGAAAGCCCGGGGGATTGAGATTCATGCACCCACCTCCCCATTCAGGGTTTCAGAAGGTGCAATCAAGGACTCTCTCGAGGTTGTCCGGACATCGCACAAGAGAAAAATGAAATGAAGTGACTGACTCTAGAGGGGCCAATCACCAAACATGATGTGCGCTATGATACTAAAGGGTCGTTAACTTTTCTAACGAATTGCCTGATTAAATGAGTAAAGTGGTCAGGAAATCCGTCAGACCCCTTTCATTTCCGAAGTTTATAGATCAGATCTCCATAGAATAACGGTTGTGATATTCCTAATCGCAGAAATGTTTTTAGGTTGGTTTGTACTTTAACAGGTTTTCGTTGAGGTAAAAGAACCTTCAGACAGATCTATGTAGTTTATGATAATGAAGTTTACTTGTAATAACTTTATTTCGATAATTGAAATCCGTTTCATGCCTTAGTGAAACGAATTCGCATGAATGTATAAACCCCGTATGTTGAGGTACGTCCCCATTCTAAATATTGATAGTTAACGATGTCAAAGCTAATGCCATCTCTTTTAACATATATTTTAGTATGTATGTAATCATTACGAATCAAAAGATGAAGATCGAGAAATGCTGCTATGGAATCCAAACTGTTCAACGTGAGGTCTGGTGGATAAATATTAGTGACAATATGAGCAAAGAACGGATTATAAATATTGAGTATGGCATCCAGATACCGAGATGTAATACTAAACGCATCGATAATGATTCTCAAACTCAAAATAAAATCTCTGTCATAACAGTATAAAAACAAATCAGCGACAAAAGGCGCGCAGTTAGTACCCATAGAAATGAATACGGAAAAATAGGTCATATTGTGATGAAAGATGAAGAAATGAAGTAGTAAATAAAAATTAATGGAAATATATAAAGATACATATATTTACAAATACGGGATAATAAGTTACATGTAGTAATATAAACTATGTATAAATGTAAATCAACAAATGCCCGTCAACGGGTTTATAAACAAGTAAATATATATAAGAACGTATCGATTTATAAAGTCTGATTATTATAATGATTAGACTAAAATCTAAAGTATCAAATAACTCTTTCATAATATTAACATTGTAATATCTTTGACGCATAGGATCAAAGAAAGAAAGATATAAAAATCGGATAGGGAAAGTAGCTTTCAAAGACTAGTCAACCACAAAACACAAAAACAAACATGCAAAGAGACAAACGAGAAGGCAAACGTAATACAAAATGCAAACGACATCACAAACACAAAAGGGTTGACCGCCTTGGAACGGTCAGCGGTCAGTGGCCAAAAAGGCCAATGGGGATTTAAACCAGGTTCTAGGATGCGCCAAACCTCACACTTAACCTATTGTCATCCCAATTAAACGGGACAGAGTAAAAAAAGAAATTACCGCCATGAAATATTCTCTAACCAACAAGGCAGCGTTAAAAGGCAATATAAGTAAAACACCTGGATGCTCGAGTATACATAAATACAAACAAAAACAAAGCCTAGAAAGCCTAGAAAGCGTAGAAAGCCACAATGAAGGTACTCGATGACTTGGCAGAAGCCTGAGCAACAAGATAATAAACCATTGAGGACACGACAAGACAAGACCGCGGACAAACATCGAACGTCACCGTCCTAATGGACTTTAGGTAGGCGTCATCATAGGGTCGTGCAATTAAAGAGGAATGCGTAGTGGCTAACTGTAAAACGGTCCACCACCAAGCATGCAGTACGTTGCAAAATGACAGGGTCATAACTTCTTTTGATAAACCTTTAAATAAGTTTAACAAAGATAGTATGAAAGTGATCATGACCAAGAACCTTACGAAGTTTGTAAATCACATCACCATAGAAGACAGGTTGTGATAGTCCTTGTCGCAGAAGAGTCCTTACATTGCTTTTATATTTGGAAAGAAGATCAAGGTTACGATAATAACATTTTGCAAATGTTTTACGAAGTTTATGGTAACGGTAACCCTGATGGAGTAGCTTTTTAGTTATACAAAGATTACGAATATTAAAGTCCTCAACTTGAGTACAAGCTCTTGAAAAACGAATAAGTTGAGACACAAAATCTACACATTCCAACAAGATGTGTTCGACCGTTAACGGTGCAAAGCATGGTATACATTCTGGTAATTGCTCACCGTGTAATAGATATGAATGAGTATAACGTTTATGCCCTATCCTGTACCGGGCTAGGACAACTTCTTCTCGACGAATGGGTCTACTAGAAGAACGCCATTCTCCGAGTAACGGTTTAATTGAATGAAGTTTATTGTTAACTGATAAATCCCAAGCGGCTTGCCAAGAGTTACAATTGTATGTGTTAATACAACTTTTTAAAACAGTTTCAGGTAATTTGCAATTAGATATATGTAAATGTAAATCTGCTTTGGCAGCACTATCAGCTCTATAATTAGAACGTATTCCTACATGGTTTAGAAGCCAGCAGAAAATAATAAACATTATACTATAAGAGAATAGTACTTTTGTAAAAACTGAAGCACAACTGAATGATCATGTTTCGTATTACCCAGTGCTTGATGAGATGAAAGGGAACTAGAAAAGATAACAAAATGATCATCGTCAGATTCTTGAATATAGATAGAGGCCTTTTCAGGCAGGTGACTTTTTATGCTGTATTTGTGCAGCTACCTTATCTCCATCTTTATATCCATCTGTGTATATATGTTGAAAGAAATATAAAAAGATCGGACAGGGAAAGTAACATTCAAGGAGGACAGTCAACCACAAAACACAGAAACGAACACGCAAAATGGCAATCAAGAAGGCAAAAGTAATATTCAATGCAAACGACATCACAAACACAAAAGGGTTGACAATAGGGCTACCACCTAGGAACGGTCAGTGGCAAAGTAGACGACTGGGGGTTTAAACCGGTTCTAGGGTGCACTAAACCTTACACTTACCCTACTGTCATCCCATTAACACAGGACAGTGTAAATAAAGACATCCCTGCCATTCTCTAATCCCTAACCAACAAGGCAGCATCAATAGGCAATATAAGTAAAACACAAATATTCTCGTGTAAATATAATAAAAAAACAATAGCCTAGAAAGCCACAATGAAGGTACTCAATGACTTGGCAGAAGCCAGAGCAACAAGAGAATAAACCATTAAGGGCACGACAAGAAAGATTATAGACAAACATCAAACGCCATCGTCCCTTTGGGCTTTAGGTAGGCGTCATCATAGGGAAAGTTACTGTATTTCGAATTAATTTCATTGCATTTGCTTTGAAAGACAGAAGGTTCTGTATTGTATTTGTTACTATTACAAAGATCAAAAATAATTGTTGGTGTTTCCAAAGCCCATGGTGGAATTTGTGGTACTTTGTACTTGGCCATCAAAGTTAGGTCGATTTCAGTGTCTTTTAATTTTGGTTTAAAACGAAGACCAAATGGTCGAATGGCCTTCGGTTTTCGATCAAAAAGAGGTTCATAACTAGGATGAGAAACAATATCGAAAGTCGGGTTTGCAGGGTTAGATTGTAATGTAATGGCATACTAATGTGTCCCGTCTATGAGACAGTGATGGTTCATTAGCTTCAACATATAGACTTGCGGCTGTTGATGTACGATTTTACCATATCTAATAAAAAAAAGAGTATGATAATGGACTTTTGGAAACGGCCGAAAACGACACATACGAAATATGGCAGTCTCGGTTTGACTGAGACTGTTCATGAGCGATAGTGAAATATGCTAGCTACCGCTCACGCCCTCTAGCCCCGGGTTGAGCAGAACTCAATATTAATAAAATCAATAGTACAAAATTGTTACCATCCCGAAGATGGCATGCATCTGGCGGTGGACAAGGAGATTTATCTCCCCCATGTCGTACGGCGTATGGTCCCAGTATCTAATAAAAAACTATGCCCCGAAGAGCGAAATAAACATAATTGAATTTAGTTGGGAGCAGCGGTTATGAAGCCTGCATATCACAAGTAACAGTCAAAAAACTGAAAATAAGATTTCTAGTTGATTTCTTATACTTGTAACGTAAAATGATAGTCTCTATATTCTTGAAACCTTTCGGAATTTTGTCAGTCCCACGCCTGTCACTAAAAACACTAGCTAAAATAATGAAATCGATGCCTTTGTTTAAGAAAGTAATTTTCAAAAAATGTCTTTGACGGTCAGATAGAGCAGCAATATGTGGACAAACAATATTTTGCGTATAGTAAATGTAAACAATAAAACGACAGACTGACTGCTAAGGAGCGCGTGTCTGTCAGAAATTTTACAAATATTGTTAAGTTCTGCGACAGAAACTTATTTCTTAAATTTTTACGTTTGAAATTATAGTTCTTTCTACGACCATGCTACCGTCGTTTATTACGCTTACGAATAGACACTATGCTGAACACATCTATATCAGGAATATTTGAAATGTTTATTCCTTATAAATGTTATCATTTAGACCCAATACAGTTTGTTATTTGTTTTATTCATTTCATTTCAGCAAATATGCTTAGCTTGTATATAATATCCTTTGGTAGCAGCTTTATCAAATTCAATGAATTCCACAGTATGAATGCTAACATCATGTATAGAAAGCCCCGAATCCCTAAAGTGTGTATAACGAAAGATTTTAAATCGTTTTCATTGACGCATTTTATACAAATGTTCACGAAAACGAACTTTCATGGAGCGACCAGTTTTGCCTACATACTGTATACCATATTTAGGGGTAATTTCAGGTCAAAATATAAACGATATCACTCGATGATTATGAAATGTCTAAATGTAAAAGGTATATTGATACTGAAATCCCTTCCATTTGTTGTGGATTTTACAATGGACTTTTGTGACAAGTATTTATACGCACTACATATTTTCGAGTTCCACTAAAGAAAGTACGTCTCCTGTTTAAGATACTATATAAAATGGTGGTCTAACTTTAAATCGGTTGAATAAAAATGTCTTAAGGAATTACAGTTTGCCAGAAGGTGTAGTCCTAAATATTGAATTTGTGCCAGGAATATAAACGGTAGACGCCAAATGAAGATTAATTCATGATAAATTTATCGATAATTTACGACTACATTTTTTTGAATTGCCCTGGTGAAGATAAACAGTAAACACAGAGTGAAGTTTAAGACTTTAGGTATTTTTAATAGCAGACTCATGGTTGGATTGTACAAGGTGTAATCCGTTTATAGTACAGGGTAAAGTCACGCTGAAACAACAGTGGACTCCGCCATCTCTTGAAAGTTTCCTTTAGTTTTAAATTTACGCTTTTAACCATAATGATCCTTTACTACCCAATACACTGTAATAATGCTCACAGTCGTATTGATTCAGTTTTAAATAATGTCTGTGTTGTAGTGGATGTAAAGATGTGATTGGCTCTCTGAACACTGACTGTTTGTCCTAAAATAAATATTTGAGCTGCATATATATATATATATATACAACGCATAATATGCAGCCAAGAATGCAGGAGAATTTATTTCGATTATACGTCGCCTGTTGGCAGTAAACATTCCATTCCTCTATAGAATAGATCATAATCACGGTTATTTTAACATATCATCGAATAATGTGACAATCATGTAGCAAATAAGGTATGTGTTGGGACGCTCTGTTTTGATTTATCGAATAATTATTATGCAGTTCCTATCTGATCATGTAAAATGAAACATGACAATTTATTTGCATTTGCAGTAAACGGTTAATTTAAAAGATATCTTGCTATTATAACGTTGATTATATACCATACAGGAACTAACATTATATAGTCTTTGCCAACACTGCCCGCGATATGCAATGTGGAAAGTGTTAATGTGGTTCGCCAATGCTGTTTCTGATCTTGTTTGATAAACGTGGTAAAGATATTTTGGTCCACAGATACATTGATCCCTACAATGCACTTACTATTTGTCTTTGAGCTATATAAAATGAAACCGTTATAATTCTATCAGTTGATATACCTGAGCTCATCGGTCATGTAGCATTTTATCAGTAAATAAGGTTTTTCAAGCCTTTTCAATGCTTATTAAACGTTTGGAAATAGCTCCTTAAACACGAAGTACTTCCACCTTGTCTTGTTGATCGTCAAATGTGTATTAATGATATAAACACCAGGTTACGGCAGCAGAATATGCTGATGTCCAGGCAGTTTCTAAATTATACCACTTCGAATAACCTTTTAATGCAAATTACTATAGACTGTAGCGATGCAGAATAATCGTCTGTTTTGATGGCTAAAGGCAATTCAAAATGAGAGAATTATCTTTATATTATAATAAAGATAGATTTATCAGCATGTTTCTATATTGACAATACAATATGTATCTCGGAGCCTCGTTACTAATTACCTCCCCGATGATTTTATTTCTTATATCACTTACACATGTTACAGTTACAATTCATAGCAGGCTTGGAGCAGAATAGGTTAATGTAGCCGATTGTTTGTGTTGATTGTGTTTGCCAACACTTATCGGGTTAGTCTGTTTCCTAGGATCTCTTTAGGGAATGACTTGTCCATATTTATTATAAGATTGTGGCAATTTGTAAATGCTTTATATTTATGGTTTGGTTAAACGCGTTCATGAGACTTTAGTCCTATGTAGGAGCTTAAAGCAGATATACAAGACAGGAAAACCTCACTCTTGCCCTATTGTCGTCCCAATAAAACGGGACAGTGTAAATAAAGATATCTCTTATAATCTCTAACAAACGCAGCAGCATTAATAGGCAATATAAGTACGAAACATAAATAATCATGTACATATGAATATTAAAACAAAAGCCTAGAAATCCACAAAGCAAGTACTCAATGACTGGCAGAAGCCAGAGCAGCAAGTGGACTGACAAATACGGGTACGACAAGATAAGATTTAAGACAAGCATCAAAGGCAACCGTAGGGTCATAAACGCTTTTGATAAACGTTTTAACAAATGTAATCAAGATCATATCAACATGATTATTACCAAGACTCTTACTAAGTATGTAAATCACATCACCATAGACGTCGAACAGTCTTTGTCGCAGAAGGGTTTTTAAACGTGTTATTCTACTGCATATGGTTGACATGGCTTAGATGTGGTTTCCATGAAATAGATACTTCCCCCACCTGGACAAATGTCAACTGAACTTAATGTGTATTTATTTATATAAAATATATAATGATAACGAGTCAATATAATCAAGTAATCTCTAAAGATGTCACTGTATATTGCGATCAATATTGCGAGATGTCTGACAACAAATTGCTATATTGTCATGCATAGTATGTGTTATCATTCGAATTATTTGCAAAGTGTTTTTTATAAAGTGTAATGCAAGAACAAAACAAATAATAACAAACATGACAGGCGGCCAAAGCTGTTTAAATAGCTAATAACCAGGGCCCAGTTTTATGAAATAACCTTTAATCGTAAGTTATTTTCTTTAATTCTGTACTTGGATTTACAATTCACCACTGAACGCGATTTTATTTCATTTTCTAATACATTTGATAGATCTGCACATTGTGTACACATACTTGTCTACATTAAATGTTTAGGTGCAAACATGTGAACAATTTTACAATTTAAGACCTTTTGTAATATGTTAAATAAAACGGGGCCCTACAGTTTATACCAAACGATAATATATACATTGCACCTACTGTCATGCTAGTAGTATGTATCATTTTTCTTATCAACCGGTGTTCATCTTTTAAGGGGACACACGACAGTCTTAAAGTTTTTGTCAAGTATTAATATTAGCACCTTGATATCATAATCACTTTAAACCTGGTTACTCATATTTAAATGAAAATAAAATATTCACTTTCTTCGTTATTCTACCGCCAGTTTAATTACAGTATTGGTGCCCTATAATCAGTTATTAGTAATATGACAAATAAAAACAAAATAAACACAAAATAGCAATTTGCTTTAACCTATTCAAATATGTATTAATAATGATTTGTTTTCAAATATGCTAGTTATTCAACGAATGCCGCGAGTTTAAAAGAAATCGAGGTTGACGTGTGTCCCTTAAAGAATTTAACTTGGACATTAATAAGCGCAATAAGTTTGATGAATACTATAAAAAAGTATAAAAATCTGGAAATCCTCGAAGACGATAAATACAAAACATATTGCAGTCTTGGTTTGATTGAGACTGTTCATGAACTGTAGTGAAAAGTTCTTGCTACAGTTCATGCCCTCTAGCCCCGGGTTGAGCAGAACTCAATATTTAAAATGCCAAATGAACAGAAATTTGAGCCATCCCGAAGATGGTATGTATATGACGGTGAACATGGAACCTTCAATGAGCTGTTTTCACACCATTCCATGGCCAGCGGCGTATGGTCCTAGTTTCTAACAAAACCTTGTTTTGCCCTAAACGAGACAACAATGGGCGAAACAAACAAATTGGAATTTAGCTGGGAGAAGAGGTTATGAAAGCTGCGTATCACAGGCAACAGATAATAGACTAAATGAAAAAGCAGGCAACATATCCTAACGGTGATTAAAAAATACTCAATCCCTTTACATGCTGGAGTAGTGGACCCATCTATTCGAAATGATCTCCAAAAAACGGAATGAATTCGAATGCTGATGTTTGTCATCTTTCAAGCAAATCGAAAAAAGCACATCAGTAATATCACTAAATGTTACGGACTGTAATTAAACATACGTTAAGATTTTAAAAAAGGTCAAACTATCCCGTTAATTCTGTAAATTGTATATGCAATGCCAAATAATATAAATATATCAATGAAAAAATGCGAAAATGGTCTCAAATAAACCAAAGCACGCACATGTAGTGAAACCGTAGGTCCGCGCTGTACCACAAATAAATACATTAGTAAATTAAGCCAATAAACAGGACAAAACACGACAGAGATAAATACACTGTTTCCAACTTGAAATGGTCAGTAGGCAATACGGTCTTCTTGTTAGCTTAAATCGATTTGTTGTGAATACAATTTCGCTATATTCCCGTCATTAGCGCCCATATTGACCGTCATTAGCGCCCATATTGACAAGACTGTGAATAAAATAGCACACAAAAAGGGAAATCTCTCACAATAATGTCTACCTCGAGAGAAATTAGCAACCGATATCCTTAGATGTTGTACTTCAATTTACATAAAACATATACATGTACTCAACAACCACAACGGTTTCAGCTAAAGTGAAACACTATCTAGTTTTTGACCAAACATCCGAAGGACAAACTTTCCTGCGCCTTTTTCCCTTTTTTTTCCTTTTTACTGTTTCAGAATGCAATCGCAGAATCCTAGTAAACGCAATCCTTACATGTATTTATGACAGAGCATTTAATGGCAACATATATATATATATGTATCACAATTGAAGAATAAGGCTTACCAAAATTCTTTGTCTGACTTTGAGTGAGAAATTATTAATAATAGCATAGGGATATGTACACAATAACGGAACGTTAACGAGTCTAAAACTGTAACTGTTCATAGCTACGGTGTCGTGACTTTCTCATTTGTTTAACGTTTAAAGCACCCTTGATACTGTTTGCCAGACAGTAGGAATGTAATTTACTAAATGTTTTGACCTCATACGCTAACTGTGAAATTTTTAATTTTATATTTTAAATATTGAGTTCTGCTCAACCCGGGGCTAGAGGTCGTGAACGGTAGCAATACTGATGGTTTCTTACTTGAGTTTCGAATAGGTGGTTCCACTATTTCAGCCTTTAAAGTGTCTGAGTATTGTTTAATCACCCTTAGGATATGTTGCCTGTTTTTTAATTTAGTCTTTCGACTGTTACCTGTAATACGCAAGCTTCATAACCTCTGCTCACAGATACATTCCAATTTGTTTATTTCGCCCATTGTTTTCTCGTTTAGGGCAACGTGTTTTGTTAGAAACTGGGACCATACGCCCTGGCCATGAAACCGTGGGAATCACTTTTCACTACCGATGTTCATGAACAGTCTCAGTCAAACCGAGACTGCAATATTTGTTGTATTTATCGAGTTCGACGATTTCTAAATTTCTCTTTTCATACTTTTTTTTGTTATTTCTATTGACTAATTAATTTGCTCTGTGATAAAGCACGGACCTACGTTGTCATAGTGTTTGGGTGCTGTGATTTCTATAAGACGTGATCTTTCATAGGACCATTTTTTTCACATTTTGACCATGTCATTTTGTTGGTTTTATACACATACCGATTAGAATGGCAGCCACATGGAATGTATGTTAAGTGACACGTGTCTGTATTTTAAAATGAGTATGTAGGTCATTGTAACTGACTTATTGTTCAACTGTTTTATCTTGTTTTTAAAGCAATATTTAAAATAGTTCAGCACCTATTTCACTTTTTAATTCAGGGACTTAATGATATATATTTGAAGTACAGGGACGAAAGTTATGCTCTTACTTTCGTGGCTATGGTTTCAAGAGATGCAATCATACAATCCCAATATGTTTTGGAGTCTTTGCACACGAGAATAGTGAAGCTCATGTGACTGCCCGTAGACATTAAGTGCACTGCATTACTAAATGGAAACGCATACTATAGAATTATATGAACATTTCACGGTAATCCGGTAAAGATTCGTATTTCCAACACGAGATATAATTGTTTTCATCGCAACCGAGGCCCTACCGAGATTCCGTTAAGAAAAATTACACCAAGGGTTGAAATATTAGAATTGTTCATGGGTATGCGGTGAAGATCGGGAATTCCAACACTAGGTTCCGATTAAAACGGTTATACCGAAAGTTTGAATTCCCTATCTGAACCGGATCCCCATGATTGGTTCCTTTTCTTGCATATCACTGACACTCTACGCATTGATGTAGCCAACTACTAAAGTGTTGCATAATTATTTACACAAAGACGTCATGCAACTGTCATTGTGAATAGCAGCGCGCGACTTTTATCTTCCCCTATGTATAATGTCAGGTTTTCTATCATGTAAAATGCTAATAACATTATCCGGTATGCAAGCAAACCCTATCTGAACCGGATACCCATGACTGATTCTTTTTCGTAATCATTGACGCTTTAAACGTTAACGCCGTCAATTACTACGTTTTGCATATTTTGTTTTACACAATGACGTGATGCAAATGTTGACGCTCTTGACGTCATTGTTGATGCGCGTGATTTAACATTATCTTCCCCAATGTATAAGGCTTTCCATCACCCATGTAAAACGCGGATAACCTAATCCGGTATTCGAAATGACATTGGGAAGCAATATCTGAGGGAGTTGAGTTAAATGTTTGTTACTAAAGAGGAACATTATGTTTTTGACTACGAGCTCTAGTTTGAATGCTGGGAATACGATCAAAATTCAATCAAAATTTAAAACAGTGTGCACTCATGTTGAACGTGTCTATGCTGTACAGGACAACATCACATAGTATTCTACTGATATTGTATGCACACTAGGTACGATATCTAGTACTCTGCTGATATTGAATGCACTCTAGGTACGATATCTAGTCAGCAGACGCTTTCATCTCCATTGAAGCATTGACTATACTATATATATTAGTTACCGATGCAAAGATGAGAACACTATAATATACCTCATGTGTACACTATTATGAGGAATGGTACTTTGGATGATATCATACAGTGCCAGTTTAATTTGGTAGGATACCATGTCCGACATAGGTCCATTCAACTGCATTTATAATGCATATCACAGCAATAAGAACTATCATGCATTTTTACTAATTGTTTTTTGTATTTTATGACATGAACACTTTGATATAGTCTTAGAGAAATCGTACACCTTTCAAATATCAGTTTGTGTCTTTTAATAGATAGACCATTTCCACAAATAAATTGTTATTGTAGTTGTTCAAATAAGGTAATGACTTGATATTAGCTTTTTACGAAATATGTAATCGTCAATAAACTATATCCGTATGATTTCCACCGACGCAAAACGACACTCGCAACCATAGAAAGTGAATCAACTTAAATATATACCAGACAAAAGTCTACAAGAAATCAGACTTCAGAAATTATCTGAAATATAAGACATTACGCTAGTCAAATGTCCTTTGTGGAACGTGGAGTCGAGTATCCGTGTCAGTTTGGGAGACACTATCAGAAGAGTAAAGATAACGTTGTAACTGGTCGTATATCGGATAGTATTTAGAAGAGAATATTAACTATCTGATTTATAGTTGCTGGGATTTGTTTGAGAATCGTGATAAATAAGTGTGAATCAACATTATTAGAGTCGCTCTCTACCAATTTTTATCATTTTAAATACCCCATCTCTCCGTTTCTGTATTGCTGACAAAATATGTACAAGTACTTGTCCGAGAATACTTTAAACAAACAACACAGCTGATCCTATATGTCATCACAATAGATAACTAAAAATATGTGTCATATAGGGCACATATAGTGCTCGGAGAACATCCGCAGCTAAGTGCGGATAATTAACAATATCAAAATTAAAATCATATCTCTTGTCATAGATGTTACTAATAATTTCTCCATTTTCAGTAGAGAGATGTAAATCAAAAAAATATGCGTCAATATCAGAACTGTTAGCTTTGTTGAGTTCAGTTTTTGATATGATGTTTGAAATATACAATATATGCTAGGACGTGTAAGGGTGATCTTACATTTTTGAAAAAAATTACGAGACCAAACATTATTAGAAGTAGTTTGTCCAATCGGTACTGCCTAGTCGATTTCCGTCTACATTTCCAGAATACGAACATTGGCGAAGAGTAGCTATCGGTAGTTTGTCTACGATTTACGGATACTTCCAACCCAATCGGAACTGCGAGGCCTTTCTTAGTAATGGATTACTATTAAAATGTAAGAAACTATGGTTTCTGTTTGCTGTGGATTCAGTGCTCAGCATTTATAGGTTTCTAACTGGGACAAAATACAAAAATGTTCGCAAAATTGAACGAAATCTGTTCGTGTTATGCCTGAATACATTTAAGCAATTTGTTTTAACTGAATTAACACTATACAGTTTACCTGTGAGCTGATCTACATGTAAAATGAAGTAGAAAAATGGATTGAAATTCTTATAATAGAGACACATATTCGTCTCTTTTAAAGAGGTATGGAATGCGTTCCAACCTTTTTTATATAATAGTGAAGTTTATAAGTTTGCATTGATCCTATCGGATATATTATTAGAAAATAAAAAAAAACTTTATTAAAATCGATATATTGTTTGAAAAGAAGTCGCATTTTATTAAGACGTCTTTGGAAATCATGTATTTAATGACGTTATGACCTGAAACGTGCTGTAAAAATGGTTAAACATGCACAACTAGGTCATGAGTAAATAATTAAGCAGAGGGTACGATGACGTCACTGGCGGACATATTGGATGACGTCATCATTTACCAATTCTCATTGCACAACTAGACATTGAACTCCAACAAATTTGACATGACAAAACAAGACCACAAGTACATGATTTTGTCAATGTGTTAGTATAATGAAGCAACGGTATGACTACTTTCAATGGGGGCCATGTTGGATCCCGTGATATCGTCTAACGGTTATTTGCACAACAAAAACATTTATCTGTTAAAATGTAAAGAACTTCACGCGCGTTATATATATTGAGATATAATAAAAATAATAAAAACATTAAAACCAATAATAATAATTATTATACTACTAATACTACTACTAATGATAATAATAATATACAGCTACTACTGTAAAGCGAAGTCCTAAATATGGATATCTGAGAGCTCTCATTTTTTATTTGATTTAGGGAACGTATTTGACATTTTATGTTACTGACGATAGTCACACGGACGCCGATTATATGGCAAGATATGCAGTTGTGTGCCCAGAGAGGATACGAAATATCGCAAAATGTCGAGTTCAATACACTATTATTCACAACAAATATATGTGCATAGCTATTTGTTTAGTCAGTTGGGTACCAGTTAATATAGTTAAGAAATTATTAATATGTGAATGTTGACAATGAATGTTTCAACATGTTTCAGGTAGTATATATACGGTTAGTTTATAGAAACATATTCCATACAATGTCAAACAAATGCATATAATATAGAATTACGTTCGGTTTACACAAACAATGCGATTCGAATAACCACTTCTGCAATACAACGACTCTATATATCATTTGGCAAATTTCTTCATAATCATGTCGTCCCATTTGTTTTTCTGCACCCCTTGCTGATATTCAGCTCGTTATTAATATGTAATTGAATAGGTCAGAGCAAATGGTAGTGCACTCAGATAATTGGTGATACTATTGCATCTGTAACGTATTTAAAACCCGTGGTAAATTAACGAAGACATTGTGCACTTCAATGTTTGGTTCCTTTTATTTACTAATGTGAAAGCCGTTTTAAAGCCAAAATGATACAGGATTAATAAATAGTGGTGCTAAATGAAACGTTTAAAACATATGTTAAGATTGCCATTTGCCCCGTTAAGCTCCCCTGTGAGGTATTACTTTAAATTTTGTTTCAAGTTCCTACCCAGTTTTCCACCCGCCATTTCGACTTGCGTAAACAGGTTTTCCTCGATCAAATTAATGGTTCAACACAAAACTATCTAACAGTGTCTGCAGATGCGATAGTCTTGCATTGAGTACTTGCATTATAATACTAGGTTTGGTTCTATTATATAAACTACGTTCATGCCATTGTAATTCAGCATTGCTTCTTTGTGTATTTCTCAGTTTATTCGATTAGTACGGCATTGTTATTTGTACTTATCAATATCAGATGGCGTTCAGTAAAACCACATATTATTTCCAGGCTTTACTGTAAATGATGCGTTAACGGATATAAATCATAACAAGAGACATCATGGCGGGGTTATAAACAGTCAGTTATAATAGGATCACAAATTTATAATGACATAATGCAAATTACTAAAGATCAGACTATTGAAATAATATCAGTGTCATTCTACAAAATATGAAACTATGGAATATAATTTGTTTTGATGTCTGAGGAAATTGTATATCAGTGTCAGTTCAGGAGAAATACTCGCAACAATCAAGGAAACGCATCCAGATAGGTTATACTTCAGGTAGTATTAAGTATAATCTATGGTAGAACATCGCATATCAGACACACATTTGATCATATTGTTAGAGAATCATACTATATTATTAAATATATAAAATAATTATGTTTTACATAGTATACATGTGTTTTCATACTGATATAATACCAACCCCGTTTTGTCAGTTTTTCCTTAAACACATGTTCATCGACATTTTGGTCCGTTTTATTAGGGTTTTCCTCAGCTTTCCTCGTGATCTAGTATTAGACACTGTTGTCGAGGTTTGAACCTATTTTAACCGTCCGTAAATCTACAAATAGTATTTCTTATGGATGTTTGATATGATTCTTTTTTTGTATCTCTAATAACTGACTAATTGGCCCTTATTTCGCTTTTCACACAATGGTATTACTTTTTAAATTGCACATATGAGTCTTTAGTAAAAACACAATACTTTCACCTCTTCGGTTACACTCTGCGTCATCAATACAAATTCCACAAAATAACACTTCATTTCTAAGAACTAAACCATATGTACGCCTTACACCTTTAAATCTTCATTCGGCAACCTCGTTTCATGTTCCTGCTGCTAAGAATATTACCAGGATTTTTAATATCGGCTCAAAAGTTGCATTTAATCCTCTAGGCTCACCTGTTTTGAGGAAATACCATATAAAGTCTATTTTCAGAAATCGTTCAGTTCATTCAAGACGCAGGCTGTTTCCCTCTATTAAAAATAGCAATGCTAAGAGGTGCAGTGGTTGCAATTATTTATCGCAGTTTTAGGCATTACTAAAATACGCTGGAACCTACCATTAAGTGCAAGTTAATGTACGCGCAAGTGTACAGGCATTAAACAGACAACATGGTCAGAATGAAATTTGTTAGACATGATTCGTGATTATAAACACCTGATTAGTAATAATCATAAAGCAGACAACATGGGCAGAATGGAATTTGTTAGACATGATTCGTGATGGTAAAGACCCGATTAATAGCAATGTAATCTATCAAGAGAAAGAGATTGCCAAAGAAGCAATAATAAGCTTTTCAGACTTTATTAGTAACTGATGCATCACTGTCTACGCCCACCTTTGTTAGTAACTGATGCATCACTGTCTACGCCCACAGCCCGTGCTAAGTATTGCCAGACTGACATCAGCAATACGGCCCTTTTTATGCTTATATAGTAATATTATCCTCAGGGCATAACTCAATTTGCAAAGGTCTTTGGTAAGTGTTGCACCAAATGACTAAAATCATTACCTATTTGATTGTATTGAATCCGAAAATAAGTTAATTTGTCATTTATCGTTGACAGTGTCATACAGACAGGAAATGATTTTCCTCTGAACTCTCATAGGGTTAACGTCATGGTTTGGAAAAAATGTTTCAAAACTATTTAATGGAGTTATTTATTTGGACATAACTGGATTATCAAGGGTAAAAACTATTTTGAGAAAAAAATTCACAAGCAATAAATTGTGTTAATGTATATGAATACGTCATTTGTTTCACAATTTGACCTAGCTGTCTATGCCATTAACACAACACATGGCATTCAACGTTTTGGGTTTTGTGTTCAATATTAAAAGGACGTAACTTTTTTTGCATACTGTACGGAATTAGTGTAGGTCACTGTGTAGGTACATTTCCTGGACTTAAACATTTCATATTCTATTTATACACATTGTACAGTTGATGAATTTGTTTTCTTCAGGCATATTGTAATAATATATACTCCAAACATTTTTATTATGTTTAGATATACGTAAAACAAATGATTACACACCATTTTTAAATCAATTAATTAATTACACAATGCTGAAACATTAATTCGGAAAAAAACTCTTCATAAATCGATGCAATTATCGGCGTATATAAATGTTACAATCTTACGTATACATTGTAGTTCATAGAACAATGGAACGATAACCTGTGTACATAATGAAGCAAGATAAAGAAGAGAGTCTGATTCATTTGGGCTATGATAGTAATTCCTGCGTCTATTATTAGCATTATCGGCTGATGAAGAGTCTTTGAAATTGATTCCCCAATAGTTATCTGTTTTTCATAAACTTGACAAGGAAGTAAAGTGATGTTGTTCGTTTATTCTTAAAGTAACAAAAGCGCCAAATTTCGCTATAAAACCGTTCTTCCAAACTCTACCCATGTGTTGAGGTCATAAAATGATGCATATATGCTAATTAAAACTGTATATGTATCCACGGTTTCATAAAATACCCGCACATGAATATGTGTGAAATGAATTTAGAGTTAGTAACTTTTTATTCGAAACTTCAAGCAATAACAAAAAGGCGATGTTTTTGGCTGGCCGGTTTTCATGTTTATATTGTATTTCTAGAGTTAGGATTTGCAATTATATGTTAGTTTTATATATACCTTATCGTTCGTCGAATTTGAAGCGGTGTGCATATGTTGTAAAATTAGCATGCTGTTGGCGGGTGAGTGACTTTAATTTAATAAGATCGTCTATTTGGTATTACTTATAACTGAAGAAATTCAATTATCGTGAACTCTGTGGAGTTGTGCAGACAAGTCTTCACAACATCAGACAGTAGAGAACAACATCTAAACGTTTTCGATGTTGTACTAGATATAGTGGCAGTTGTTTCGCCTATGAGCATGCTATTTATCTGTTTTAAATGATCATTACCCTAATGTGTGCAATTTCGTTGTTTGCGTAAAAGGGGAGCTTTTTCTCATGAATTATTAACTGTTAATAAACATCCCATAAAATGTCTTAGACAAAAGTGATTTTGGTATTGTAGTCATTTTGACATATATATTGTACATGTACAGTTTTATTATATACGTTACAATGAAATAGTGGATTTTACGATTATAACAAAATCAATAGTTCATTGTTTATGTTTCACATGTGAAATACCGAAAACGACGTAATGCCACTGATGACGTTGTTAATGTAAGCATAATGTTTTTGTTTTGCATAGGTTTCAAGGTTGCGAGTATATAAAAAATATAATATGTGTTGGTGTGTCGTGAATATAGGATTTATTTTCATCTGGAAGTGAAAATATTAAATAGTTTTACTCGTGCGAAAGCACTCGTGAAAATATGTTTTCTCACGTTTGGATGAAAATAAATCCTTTATTCATGACAAATCAACACATATCCCCTATATATTATGGCAAATTATATGTGTGTATGTTATACGGTGTGTATGCGATACAGTGTGCATGTTATACAGTTTGTATGTTATAACGTGTGTATTCTATACAGTGTGTATGTTATACAGTGTGTATGCTATACAGTGTGTATGTTATACAGAGTGTATGTTATAAGGTGTGTATGTTATACATTGTGTATGTTATAACGTGTGTATGCTGTACAGTGTGTATGTTATACAGTGTGTATGCTATACAGTGTGTATGCTATACAGTATGTATGTTATACAGTGCGTATGTTATACAGTGTGTATGTTATATAGTGTACATGTTATAACGTGTGTATTCTATAAAGTGTGTGTTCTATAAAGTGTGTATGCTATAATGTGTGTATGTTATAATGTGTGTATGCTATAAAGTGTTTATTTTATAAAGTGTGTATGTTATAAAGAGTGTATGTTATAAAGAGTGTATGTTATAAAGTGTGTATGTTATAAAGTGTGTATACTATAAAATTAATTATAAATTAATTAAGGAATAACTATCATGTTTTGTGTGATTTATAACTGAAATGTCATACTATATGTGCAGTATGACTTTTTATTTGCACACCACTTTCGACTTCTGTAATATATACTGTGGCAAATGAATTTAGCTTATAGAATGCATTCAGTTCAATTGACGAGATGAAAGCTTTGTATGTTCGGGTCAATGATAATGTGACATAGATATATGACCATTAATAATGTTACATTTGTAAACAATGTCGTTGATAACAATAAAGCCACTGTGTTGAGAAAATTATTTTATATGTTATCGAAAATAGTTTTCATTTCAATGCAACGGACGATAATAACACATGTTAGTGTTTTTTAAACCATGACAGAAAGGTTATTTTTGTCAATAATACATTTTTTTCAAATCAATACGTTTGTATAACGAAGTATGTTGTTTTGTATATATGGGAGGTAATTCAATACTTGACCATGTTCACTTAAAAAATAATAAAAGAAAACATTTTTTTATTTTTTTTAAATCACATCATATATGGCATTTCTAATAGCTTCAAACAATTATACATATGCTAATATATTGTATCTAAGTCCCTAAAAGGACTTTCCAATCTTTCCTTTGTTCAGTATATATATCATATGTGCTCTTAAGTGTAAATGTTACGCGACAATGTAAATCATCATATCCTAAAAGGACACAATGCTAATAATTAATTACAAAATGTTAAAACGGGATTCTCATTTCCATAATAAAAGATCATCTCAACATTAAAACTGCTTGCAAATAAACAAATATAGATACAATGCCAGTTGGAAATTCCGGATTTGAAATGTTATTTCACCAATAGTTTAAATAAAGTATTCATTGGGTATATTTTACTCAAAAAATCAGTAAGATGCAACGCGAATTGTTGAGAACTTTTCAAACAGTTATCAACAATGGTTTGTTAATATACAAGTTATGTAAACAGAGTTTTTTTTCAAGAATCAAGTTGGATATGCGTAATTTATGTTGAAACTCATTTGACCTAATTTAAACATTGTTCATAATGAAAGAATGTGTATGCTAATGATGTATCGATCAAACTGACTTTTACCGATCTGAGACGGGAAGTGCTATAAACATATATTTTAACAATATATCGACTCCGAAATACCTCAAATCAGGTTAACAAATAAATGGCGTATCATTCTTTCAATTACTCTTTCCAATATATGTAGACTTTTACTTACTCATTTATATCTCATGTTGATCTACCATCAACTATGTTAAGTAGTGCCAGTACTGATGATCGATTTCGATGTTTTCTTAATAAACTATAGGGTTAACTGCATTGAAAATTTGACTATTGTTACGTATATCTGTCGTTAATGGTCGCACATTTTGTTTAATGATTTGCGACCGATAAACGACTGATATACTGTCGCAAAAGTCAACTCTTTCAAAAAAAAAAGCTAAACGACGTCACGTCTTTAACTTTTATCGTCACATGACTGGATTCGCGACGGTTATGCAACATTTAATAGTGGTGAATTTTTAAACGTCAACAAATCAGATTGCAGATTTGTCTTTCAAGTGCGTTGGAATAATTTTTTAACATTTTGCTTCTGAAATAAATACTGAAAAGTGGATCCCTTGGAAGCAACACATATAACACAGAGGGAAAAGAAGCAACCTCGGTTTATATTGAGTCTATTCATGATGAGCGATAACATATATTGTGCAACACTTATCACGCCCACTAACACCGGCTTAAGTGATATTTTTTGTTTGTTTTGTATGGTGTTTTACGTCATTGTCAACACATGTAAGTTTATATATGACGGTCGATTGTTTTTGGTGGAGGCAGAACACCCTCATTTCCTGGGTAGAATCAGTACTGTACACCTCCCGCCATCCGTAAGAATCCATAAGTATCGACACTTCCTCACTTACAAGTAGAGCTCCCAGTGGGATTCGAACCCACAGCGGTGAGATGCAAAGGTTTACAAAGCAACGTCATTAACCATTCGGCCACGGAGACGCTAAGTGATATTCTACTTTAAAGCCAAACATCGTGGGCCTGATGATCCCAACGGACGAGTTAGTAAAAACATTAATGATCTGTAGCAGGGACGACATTTTACAGCCGCCAAAGCGCTAAACAAAAGCTTGTGTGAAGGTCAGTACATTCTGAAAATAGGATCCCGTTGATGCAACAGAAACAAACAAAAGAGAAAAGTAGCAGACTCGGTTTTACTGAGTCTCATCCTTTTTAACAGCCTTAAGTCATACTTTTCTTTTTAAATCGCTCAGTTTTGCATTCAGTTATATGCCATATTCGGCGCCCAAATTTCGGTTTTGGATACTAAATGTCCGACAAAACAGGTTCAGTAGACTATCTTAACATATTTATTATAGTAAGCTAGACATTGTTTACGAGAAAAGACGACATGCGGACAAGAAACGCATTTCATTTGAACAAACCTTTACTGTTCGTTTTCATGTTTTAGGTCAATTTATCATATTTGAGATTCTAAATTGAGATTATGTCTCAACCAAGAGCCATTCAATAAATTGCTATACAACATCCCTTCTAATACACAACTTAAAACACGAGTACTAAACACTAACTCTAGCTCTTTTTGGACATATATAGAAACGAGAGTCAATGACACTTCCGAGGTAGAGACAAGGACAAAACAAACACAACAGAGGGTGAGTTCAACTCGTTATATTTCATTATATCATAAATCCAACGATTTATTTGCTACAGTCGGTGATTTTACTTAAAGTTCTCCCTATAGAGTGCTTTTGTATACGAACTGTGAATATATTGTGATCAATGAGAATCAGACCTTAACGAACAGTGTAAAGCATTTGAAACAAATCTTTAATTTGACAAAGATACATACTTCGAAACGAGGTTGGTTTCAACACTATTCATTAATTGTGTTTATATATACATAAGAGTATATTTTTTGTTTTACTTGTTTTTATAATATTCGCGGCTCAAGTGCCAGTGTCGCGGAGGTTAGTCGGTTTAGACCGTACATGGTACCGTTGTAATTAAAATGGTTTTGGGACTATCGACTGCACCAAGCATTGACGCTATCTCCATGTCATTCATTGACTCTAGCTCTTGCCCAATATTGACGATAAATCCGCAATACACTGTTTGCTGATGTTCAATTAAAATGCTATTTAATGAGTACATGATATGCTTTTCGTCTCCAAATAAACACACATCTGACTTTAATAAATAAATACAAATATGCAACGAAAAATTCGATCTTCGAAGAAACCGCACGGACGTAAAATTAATCAATAATTGACAATATGTTAGCAACAAGAAAATGGTTCGAACAAAATATAGATGGAATATCATTCCCCAATTTTTCAAATAAATCGTAGAATTTATGATATAATGTTAAATAACGAGTTGACCTCACACTCTGTTGTTGTTTTTTTCGTCCTTGTCTCTACCTCAGAAGTGGCATTGACTCTCGTTTCCATATATCTCAAAAAAGAGCTAGAGTCAATGTTTAGTACCCGTGTTAAAAGGCACACATTTGCTTTAAGATAGAAAGCGTCAAAGATGAAACTATACTTAAGCCATTGCAGTTCATTTCAAAGTACGGGTTAATTAAAATGTTATGGCGCCAGTTTTTTTTAGTGTACATGTATTTAAAATAACTATCCCGCCAACAACAGCCAAATGTAAATGTTACAATATATATATACACCATTTCTAAACATACTGACAACGAGATATACATACAATTTACCTGTTTTAAGAATCCACATTCTACAGACACAAGATAATCGTCTTTATCATGTAGATGTGACTTTTCTGCCCAATAAAGGGGTGACCTATTAAATTTTGCTTTATTTGGCACTTACCAATAGAGAAAGTCAATGCGGAATCCCTCGACGTTTATTGTACGTAACGTTATCTGACGTCATGCACGTAACGTTGCCTGACGTCATAAAACAAACAAAAAACAACAACATGGCGGCGTCCTCGATAAGCGTAACATTCTAAGAAAAAGGTTATAATAGTAATTCATACAGAAAATGTGGATAATCTACATGATAAATAGAATATTATGTCAGTACCTTTTACTATCAAGTTTATTAGGCTCGGCACGAAAACGAAGAATGGCTCGGCAGAGCCTCGCCATTCTTCGTTTTCTAAGCCTCGCCTAATAAACTTGATAGTAAAAGGCACGGACATAATATTCTCTATTTAACCAGCCAGGCAAAACCCTAAAACTGGAGCATCGAATAAAGAGTTACCAACTCATAATTCATTTTACGCATATTCAATCACGTGTAGTTAAAGAACTCATGAAAAAACTAAACTTTTTATCGGCACATATACATTATTATATGACCTGAACATCTGGCTAGGGCTTTGATAAACGGATGTGAAGTGTAATTGTGCCGTTATTTGGAGAGTTAGTTTCTTTAACAAATAAGACTTTTTTAAATGCAACATTTACTGTAGAAAGGTTAAATTATCGTTTTAAAGGTGAATAGTTTGATAAATGTTTCACTCATATTAGACGGAATTGTCGGTCATGATAATAATAACAATTTTTAGGAAAAAAAGCCTTCGCAGACGGTGACAATTCTGATAAATGATATGAACATGTCATTTATTACACGATTTAGACATTTTTATTGGTGATGGCGTAGCTGTATGTTCTATGTCATCAAATGTTAAACTAGAGGACTGGTTGTTTTTAGTGAAAACAGATGTCTCCCCTACTGTGGAAATATCATAAATCCGCAGGAAATCATTCACGTGGACCACGAAGATAATATGCGAAACTAGTCTTGGTACCTATCATCCTTGCCAAGTTTCGTTGAAATCCGGACAGGGGTTCTGAAGAACTAGTCCGGACAATGTTTGTGTAAATAAAACCTTTAAAGGACCAAAGAGCATTTAACCGGAACACGGAGATGATAATGCGCAACTAGGCTTGGTACATATCATCCTTTCCATGTTTCATTGAAATCTGGCCAGACGATCAGGAGAACTAGTCCGGACAAAGAGTATGCATTAAAACATTTAAAGGGCCATAACTCTGCCAAAAATCCTTCAACCAGAACACAGCGACGATATGCACAACTAGGCTTGGAACTGATCTTCCCTGCAAGTTTTCATTAAAATGGAGAACTAATCCGGACACAGTTTGTGTATTAAAACCTTTAAACGGCCATAACTCTGCCAAAATGCATTCAACAAGATGCACAACTAGGGTTGGTACTGATCATCCTCGGCAAGTTTCACTGAAATCCGGACAGGGGTTCAGGAGAACGAACTAGTCGTGTAAAGGTTTGTGTATCATAGTAAAACATGTAAATGGCCATAACTCCGCTAAAGGTCTTTCAACTGGAACACGGCGAAGATATGCACAACTAGGCTTGGCAATGATCATCCCTGCCAAGTTTTGTTGAAAGCCGGCCAGGGTTTCAGGGCAACTAGTCCGGAGAATGTTTGTGACATACAGACAACAGACGACAGACATACGGCAGACAGACAGACAGATAACAGACAGACTGACAGCACAAAACAATATGTCTCCCTCCACAATACCTCCTATACGCTGAAATGATAAATATTAAAGGTCGAATATTGTTGCTGTTATTACATACGAAGGTGTATTGAGACATGTCATTCATTTATTTTATAAGTTATCAATTATAAAACAAAAACAACCAATTTAACAACAGCAGCATTATGTCCGATTATAATCTTTATATACTGAATTAAATTAGTAAGTATGCTCTCAAATTGTCATAAACAGCATCATTGCGAATATTACATAGCTGTAAAATGTCACGTCATAAACGCGTTCAAATATCCTAACGTTATGTTTGAGAAAACGTTACAGGTTTGACATTCATGAGAAATTCCAGAAAACCAGCAATTAATAAGATGACTGTTATCTTGTGTTTTCCCATTCAACTCCATCCGTTTTGCAATTTTGGTTTGCTTTTTATTGATTTGAAGAACTCAAACTTTGTAAATGAAGGAATATTTCATGCAACGGTATCACTACTTACTTAATGAATATAGTTTGTATATTTTAAAAATTGCTTTGCTACATTTGTCATTACGACTTCTTGAATATTTCCAAATGTAGATGAGAACACTTTCTTTTTTGACTCAGTATATATAGAAATCCATTTATAAAGATAAACAATTAAACAATTAATTTTAGTGAAATATAAGAAAGAAGATTAGTTTCGCTTCGCAAGTTGTTATCCTACCGGAAATATCTACTAGGTAAAATATTCTTTGATATTGAAATACCGCACCATTCCTTGATTTACATATAAAGAGCTCTAATGTATTATTAATCCATACTATGATTGACTGTATGTGTTTATGTTTCCGGAGTGCCCACTTACCGGTCGGTTCTAATGGCCATTGGAGACTAATGCTAGTGTTATGATATTAACTTTGCGTTAGTCTATATGATAATTGATTAACCAGCACGCACACAACTAAGACGAACATTAAATCTTTGCTTTGGGTGTCATTATGGGTTAGGGATTCGCTTACTAATCTGTAACCTTATGGAATAACTTTACAGCACGAACATTGTATTAACTAATTACTGGCTTTTACATAATCACGTTACATATTTGTATAGTACACATTATAAATAAATACTGAAAAGTGGATACCTTGTATGCAACAATCACAAACAAGAGGTAAATGTAGCAGACTAGGTTTTATTGAGTCTGCTCATGAGAGGTAACGTTGATTGCAAAATTGGCAATAACCAAATAAAAACGGTTACAGCACATTTATGTCTATGTAAATTGAACAAATAATTACAGATCTAAGTTAATATGTATGTTCATTTATATCGATTGTTTATTTGTTAAACCAAAAGACATAGGTACACATGCAATTTATTATGTAAACTATTTAGACAAGTTTCGTTATATTCAAATTGTCACAAAATGTCACGGGTAGAACGTATTGGTCGTACATAGCTCTTGTAAGCTGTTAGTTTCACCCTAATCTATTGCTGAGTTGAAACAAATTCACAATATCCATGATATATTCATGTAACACGTAAAAGCGTGCACATTTTAAGTGGCCGCCAGAGAGGCCGTGTCATAAGTTTAGTTTTGTGCTAATGCATGTAAACGTATAGGTCTATTTTCCTTAAACGGCAAAAATGTGTAAGGGGCCTCTCGTGTAGTTTTGTATACTGCGAATTTAGCCACGTATGTCACGGACTGAACGGGGGAAATAATGTTTTTGGCCTTACGTTTGCTATAAAATCCATTGTCTTCTAGTTTTTGCCGGGATTGCTCGATAGTTGCTTTGTTTGGAGTAGAAGTTGGACGGCGAAATTCACATGCAATATGTGGTCAGTATTTATTTTATTAGTTTTTATCGTACATTTGTATTCAGTGGGCGGCGCCATCTTTGTTGGCGGGTACGACATCGGTTAGCTTTGATGTTTCTCAAACATTAACTTTAGACTAGCATATGATTTTGAAGTTACTTTATTAGATGTAATTATTGTAATTGATCATTAATTGTAAAACAATATTAATTTGATAACAGTGGATAATAGGTGCATTAGTTAACGGTGGCGTATAACTCAGTGATTGTAATACACGATTGTTAACATTAGGTAACAATGAGATGAGTGACTAGGATAAATTTTCGACGCGTATGCATAGCGTTGTATAATGTGATCATTAGTTGACATGCGTGCATGCATAACTCAGTGAGTGTAATATACGAGTGATTTGATAATGTTTTATATTACATGTATTAGGGGCATTGATTAACAGTGACGTACATGGCGTATGCATGGCGTTGTAGAATATGTATACATTGCTACTCACCATTAGTACAGCTTACATATATTTATTAAATAATGATTTGTTTGGGTAATGATACTTATGCAAGATGGTTATGTTTATCAACCGACATTTAAAACGTATGTATAATTACAGCCTAAGCCATCCAGGATATAAGCCATCCAGGGTTGGAGATAAGCCATCCAGGGTTGGAGTGGAGCTAAGCTTCCACGATTAACGTAAAGAGCGGTGGAGACGTTCCCCGTACATGCACAGCATGGACAGGTTTTAGTAGTGATAACCCCCGGGACACAAGGTGGGCCCGTTATCAGTCCTCACTAGAGGAACATCACCCACAATCTCAGTGGAGGTTAATCATCTTACATATCGCGTCATCAACCCTTATATAAGGCATTTGATGACAATCACCCATTGGATTCGCGCATCATCATCTTCATTAGCTCTCGCGCATCACATTTATCGCGCTACAATATGGATCAACATTGTTTTAACTTTAACAACACTTTAGTGTCGTTTATAATCAGTCGACAAATTCAGTATTTATTACAATACTAAGAACGTCCTAAACGTTCATGAGAACTTTCTTTTCATATTTCATCTGTGTATTCGCTTGTTTTGTTTAGATAATTGTATATATTTATCATATTTTAAAAGTTGCATTAAACTAATGTAAATGCATTCACCGTCATTGATTCTTTCCTGAGTTAGCCCCAACCACTAGGGTCATCCTGTGACACAAGTTCAATGGGATTATTGTTAAACATGTTAAAGTAACATCATGTTCGTGTTGAGTATAAATACACAACGATTAAAGGAACATCATTCGCCTAATGAGTTTAAATATACAATGATTAAAGTAACATCATTTTCGTGTTGAGTTTAAAAGTACAACGATTAAAGGAACATCATTCTCTTGCTGAGTTTAAAATGTACAGTTATATAGATTTCCCAGATTGCCATAGCCTATACTTTTGACAATTTATAAGAATGCACGTAAAAATAAAACTCTTGCTATGGAGATTGTGAAGCACTCATCTTCCTATTAGATAATATTTTCGTCAGGTATGGAACCGCCGTTTATAGACAAATTGTTGGTATCCCTATGGTTACGGACTTTTCACCACTTGTCGCAGATTTGTTTTTATCTTGCGTCTTTAACCAGATACACAGGCAGATGTTATTGAAGCCTTTAATGACAGCTCTCGGTATCTGGATGACATATTAACCATTGTCAACCCTTTCTTTCCAACTATGATTAATAATATTTATCCTAAAGAACTTCAGCTTAACAAAGCTAATATATCTGATAATAACGCTTCTTTTCTTGATTTAGATCTCTCGATTGCAAATGGTGAAATAATTAGCAAAATCTATGACAAGAGAGATGATTTTAATTTTGACATTGTTAATTATCCCCACTTGGATGGGGATGTTCCCAAGGCAACTTCTTATGGGGTGTATGTGTCTCAACTTATTCGTTTTTCAAGAGCTTGTACTCGAGTTGAGGAGGTTAATATTATTAATCTTTGTATAACTAAAACGTTACTCAATCAGGGTTACTGTTACCATAAACTTCGTAAAACCTTTGCAAAATGTTATTATCGTAACCCTGATCTTCTTTACAATTATAAAAGTAGTTTAAGGACGCTTCTGCGACAAGGACTATCACAACCCTATGGTGATGTGATTTATAAACTTCGTAAGATTCTTGGTCATGATCACTTTCATACTATCTTTGTTAAACGTGTTAAAAAGTTTATCAAAAGGGGCTATGACCCTATCATTTTGCAACGTACTGCATGCTTGGTGGTAGACCCTTTTACAGTTCGCCACTATGCTTTCCTCTTTAATTGTACGATGACCGGACAGGCTGTGGACCCTAGGATGACGCCTACCTAAAGCCCAATGGGACGGTGGCGTTTGATTTTGTCTATAATCTTTTTTCTCGTGCCCCTAATGGTTTATTCTCCTGTTGTTCTGGCTTCTGCCAAGTCATTTAGTACCTTCATTGTGGCTTTCTAGGCTATTGTCTTTTTGTATTATATTTACACTAGCAAATTTGTGTTTTACTTATACTGACTATTGATGCTGCCTTGTTGGTTAGAGATTATATCATAGCGGGGATTTCTTTACTTACACTGTCCTGTTTTAATGGGATGACATTAGGGTAAGTGTGAGGTTTGGCGCACCCTACAACCGGTTTAAAAGCCCAGTGGCCTTTGTTGCCACTGACCGTTCCAAGGCGGTAGCCCCTTGGTCAACCCTTTTGTGTTTGTGCTGTCGTTAGCATTTTTTATTTACTTTTGCCTTCTCGTTTGTCTGTTTGCGTGTTTGTTTTTGTGTTTTGTGGTTGGCTGTCGTCCTTGAATGCTGCTTTCCCTGTCCGATATTTGTTTCTAGTCATTCACTCTATGCTATATCAATATACTATTTTCTGACTAAGGGTTACTGATTATAATAATAAAATCTGAATACGAATATGTTAACATCTTCTTGAGCACTAGCGCGAACGACGTTGCTTAGCAAACTTTCATATCTCTAACCTTTGCGTGTTCGAATCCCACTAGCTCAACCTGTAAGTGAGCAATGTCGATGTTTACGGAATGCATAAGGTATTCAGTACTGCCTCAAACACAAAAAGTCGACCGTCAAACATAGCCTAAGAAGTGATGGAAATATGACGTTCAACGCCGAACAAACAAATTCTTATTTTACGAACAATTTAGTGTATGCCGTAACAGTGAGATGGCTCACCGACCCTCACACACCTATTTTAATTGTGATACTAGTTTCAAACAATTAAATCATTATTTCTTACTGTGCTTAATGTTCGAGCCGTCTGAGACAGGATATTTGTTTAAATCAAGGAATTTCCGGCAGGGAAGTGTCCTATTGTTTTTTTAATTTAAAGACAAAACGTAAAATGCAGCGCGGTTTCCAGAATACGTTTAAACTTTCTGATAATTGTCTAAATATTAGAGACTAATTTGCCACTTGGAGAAACTTGTTCAAATGTATTGTTGATTTTGATGCTCCCTTTAACTAGACAGCTGATTTATTTAACTAACTTCTACGTTCTAATAGGTTAGGAATAACATGTTTTGTTCCATTAAAAAATATTTTATCGGTATCATAAAACATTTACGAAAAGTCTGTAATGCATTATGCGTTTACTTCAATTAGTGTAATGGTACTTGACATTACATGTTATAGAAGATAGTCCGACCGACGTCAGTTTTATGGACAACTTGGCATTTTAGTGCCCATAGCGGTTTACTAAATGTCGGATGTTCGCAGTGCTAAATTGACTGCCATCCCTAGCTAATAGTAACACAATTCTGCTCGATTAAGTCGATACAGACATTCTCTATCTGAAATATCATTTTTGAAAATATGTTTTAGATCTGTTTTAGAACGGTCATATATAAAAGAAAGATTGCTTTTTTAATTAAACTGTTATAGTTCGCTTAAGCATTTGCCAAAATAGTTGTTTAATGTTTACCGGATTATTATAGTAAATACAACGATTTATGCACATCACTCGGACAGTAATTCCCGATGACCTCATTCTTTACATTTAATGTAATTTCAATTAGGTTACATTACTTTTATTGACCATTTAACTTTAAAAAATTTCATAAGTATGTTTTTGTTATTTTGTGATATTTTGTCCTGTTTAAATCCAAAACGGTCTTTTTGACACTGCTCGTTCCTTGACGTTACCCTATTGACAAGCTTCATATTTCGCATACTTTGCGTTAAGTTTTCACGTAATTGTTGCTTGTTTTGATTGCATTTTTTGAATTGTTGGTTGACTGTGTTCTGTGAATGTTACATTTCTTGGTCGACTTTTATACCAACATTTGGAAGTGATGTTGGTACTTGACGAGCTTAAATAAACAAGCAAATCTTTGGGGGAAAAATAGGTCTGTTTAATGAACTCGTTGAAGAAGCAATGACGTGTAGATGATTTGAACCAGGGACTGTGAAACATCATGTACATAACACTACAATCGATGTTGGAGACATCTGTAATTAGAAATAAACACAAAATAAAATGAACACAAAATAAAAAAAAGCACTTTTAATGGCGTTAAGTAGATGATTTAAGACGGAATCTTCAACTATTTATTTGTAGGTTTTAGTTATCCATACACTTATGAACAATATTAACAGCACGTCTTCAATCGATAGAATAAGATGTTTAAAAAGTTGATAAAACTTAACTTAATGTATTTCTAAGAAGCTGTATGATTACGGACTCTGTTGATTGAATATGACCTTCTTTAGATGTCGCGTTTTTGAATTGTTGTGATATTATTCTTTTTTATATGTTAAGGGACATTTTTATTCATTTTATTTAATAGTGTTATTATCGTCTGTTGTTTGTTTTGTTTTTTTGTGCGTGTTTTTTTTGTGTTTTTTTGTTTTGACTTTAAACATGTTAAACATTCAGAGAAACACAAAAAACTGCTGTATTGATTTGTATGCTGCAAAAACTATAATAATTACTACAACATTGAAATAAATTAGCATTTCAATTGTGTATTCCTTATATTGTTGTTGCGTTGTTCAAATGTATTTTCAAATAACCCTCTTCCTTATTCGCTGCGTGTTTGTAGAATGCCTGTTAGCAATTTATTAATCTAAATTAAATAAGTTTGCAGCATACCAATTAGTCCATTACTTTATTATACAAAGGAATGGAAGTGTTGAGTAGCACTCATCAAATGTTTAAATAACCGAATTATATTCGTCAAACGACAAACTGAAAAAAAACACATACTTTTATTATATTTTATATTTTGATATCTGGCATTGTTTTCTTATATACTATAGTCCCGAGATGTTAACCGTACATAATGTTGTAGTGGCAATATGCAAAAAAGTCTCTTTGTTAAGGAGTTAGCTGGGACCAGCTAGAAAATGGGCTTATTATATATCAAATTAAGGTAATTATGTGTACTAAACGATCCCACAAAAATTACTTGCACAAAGTGGTACATATTTTTTAAAACGGTGCCTGAACGCTACAACCCAAAAATAACAATTTTCAGTATAATATTAGCTACCGCTCAAAATTCTAAGTTTCAGAGAAATGATAGCTCATCTTTCGTTAACATATGTATATAAACATCTTCTTACGTACGTAAAATAACTGTGTATGCTATACTTCATGTTTAACTAAAACATATTTCTTAAATATAAGGAATAATACTATACATAAAAATATCGAGTTTTCTTAAAATAAGACAATTATTTGTTTAATACATGTTCACGTGAAATTAATTAGATAATTCATTTTAGTTCAATAAAAAATGTAATAAAATGTGTAAGAACAGAGATATACTACAAAATAAAAAATATAAAATTCATATTAAACTTTCTCAAATTATGACGAAACTTTTCCTACTCCGATTTATAAATTATAATGCTTAAACATGTATGCTACTAATCATATGAAAGTCTTTTGTTGTTGTTGTTGCTTTAAAGTTACTGTTATGTTATGCAATATATTGATACTATACATGATTTCAAATATCAGACACATATTTCAAAATATGTTTGGTTATCCAAAATGATTTTAAACTTTATATAAAGGGAGATAATTAATCAAACGGCGTTGTACAAATCTTATTAGTTTCTTAATGCATATATAAATTATTCACTTTTTACTTAGCTTTACTTATTATTCTGTACAATACATACATGAACCACTCTGATTTTAATGTTGAAAATATATTTTACTACTCTTTTTTGCTGCGATCAAGACGGTTTTATAATTATATAACTTTAAGAAGGTACTTTGATCAGCCGATCACTTGCGATGTTCACATCGCGCACTTTTGTTCCCGCAATTCAAAATAATAATTGATTTTGTATTGTTCTTGCCTTATACCTTCTTGTAAAATAGTTAAAAACACTTGCGAAGACAAATATAGATTTTGGAAGGTTGATTTTATTTGATATAGTTTTTGGAAGGTTGCTTTTCTTCGACAGGATGCATTCTACCACCAAATATTAGGTGTATGACTTTGGCTTAAAGAAGCTAATCAATCTTCTGAATTAATTCCGTTTCTGTGCCTGTTATAGCAAACAGTAGATGACAAGAATACGTTTCACTCGTTAGCAAGTATGTGCTTTTAAACGAAAGATGGTGACGACAGTACCTCTATTTTATTCCAAGATGTAAGGAACAGTCAAGTAATATTTCGCATGAAAATAATCTATACATGTATGATTAACTACAATTACCTTTTAAATTAAAAGTCTACTACAAGACCAGTCCCACCAAGATACTTTTCGCTTTAGTAATTAATTTTGGAATTAATATCAAATACTTCACATGAGTTTTCCTGAGATCTATGCCTTGCCGAAACATGTCCAACGCTCCAGTTATTGATATAAAATCTGATCAAAGTATATATTGTTGGCCTTTTTCCAGTTCATGCGTCTAATACGATTGCATTATATGCTCCCATCATATATCTATGCAAGTCCAACCGATATGTCCACCATCTACACGTGTATCAAGTATTGTCAGGCAAAGACAAACATATTCAGACGAAGGACCAGCAATTGATTCAGTTGCACAGCAAGTGAACTCAGGTCTAAGTCCATGGAACTCCACATTGTGTTCGACTAGCAGATAGGAAGGGTTTAAGGTGACGCTAGGCTAATATATTTGCTTACATACTCTAATGTATATGCTTCTTCTACAGTTGATAGTATGTTGGCTGGAAAGAGCACCACAGAAGTGTTCTTGGCCTAACACCAACATATAAAGCGCTAATGACGGTGCTTCTGTGGCGTTCTTTTGTTTTTTTGTTTTTTTGACACATTTTTACAGATTAGAGAAACACTTTATAATGGTTCAGATAAAGCATCCATTGATTCAGAAGATGACGCCATGCAACTAAAATTGCCATATCAGGTAATATATCCCATGAAATCTCAGAACTTGGTGCTTACGGTTGTTCAAAGTCGACAACATTCAAGTTCTGATTTATGTTTCTGCAAACAGTTGATGTTAACCATCATTAGAGGGGAAAGATCGGGTGATTGGATTTTACATCTCGCGACGCAGGCAAGTACTTCAGCATAGCATTCTAACTACGCAAGATAGTTACCTGTATACCTTTTGGAAATGCTCGTAGATATACTAGAAGACATGTAAAACATTGTTTTTTACAAGGCCTGTTTGCCTATCGACACTGCGAAAATGGAACATTTATCGGTATCTGGAGCAACAGACCACTATTTGTGACTCTAAACGTGCATTCTTTCCTGCAGTTCTTGACTGACCGGTTGCGACTCTTTGATCATTTTATGTAATTGGAAATAAAACAATTATCAAGGTGATTAAGGTAAATAGTGCTTCTATCTTCAAAAACAGAGAAGCCATTAAAGATGAAGGTATTTTGAAACCGGTCTTTAGCAGCCATTTTCGAAAGACCCAAAGGGACGATTTGCAGTGTTTCACCATAGTTTAGATAAACTATGAATGAAGTTGTCGGATTAAAATGCATCTGTTTAGCAAAGCTTCCACCATGAATGACGTGAAGGCAGTTTTAAGCTCCCTGTACAACTGGCATCGACTCAAGCAAAACTAAGGATGAATGCCGATAATTCAAACCAGGAGCCCGAGTTAGACATGGATGGGAAATGAGTGATAACGGATTGAAACAGACATATTTTTTGGGAGAATTGGCAACAGATCTGCTCCTAAAACATCATGCATTTGCAGCTGTAAACGGTCATGTTCCACAGCATCATAAGTTTGCATAAGAAACAACATGTCATTCATGATAACCGCATTTTTTGGAAGAAATCAGATATATTGCTTTTGAAGCAGTCCATCCGTCACTCTGTCAGCCCGTACGTCACAACCTTGTGGACGGAACTACTCCTGAAAGGTTCGAGATATTAAAAATCCGTCTTTACAGAAATTTTGATTATGTCAAAAGGTCTTCACTTAAGATTAGTCTGCTACTTTTATCTCTTGTTCTTGCTTCCAAGAGATCCCCTTTTCAGTATTTATTGACATTCACACTAGCATTTATTTAGTACTGTGTGGCTGCCATAAAAAGACTACAAATCAGTAGTGTTATTACTTACTGATCGTTTGGGATCATCAAGCCCAATCATTTTGGCTTTAAAGTAGAATATCGCTTACACCAGTGTTAGGAGGCATGAGAGGTGTTGCACTTTACATTACCTCTAATGAACAGACTCAATAAAACCGAGTCTGCTTCTTGTATCTGTTGTTTGTGTGTGTTGCTTCCATCTGTAGTTATTGAGCTTGACCGTCTAAGTTCACAACTTCTTTTTTTTTTAAAATACTTTTGGACGGAACTCCTTCCAGACCATTCGAGGTAAGAAGCTGAAACGTTATGGGAAGCTTGTTGAAGATGAGGTTGTCATTAAAGGTCTGGAATTTGATCTTCATCACAAAGGTCAAGATCAGGACGGAAATCCTTCTAGACCGTGGCAGGTAATCAGCTGAAACTGAGTATGAAGCGTGTTGAGGATGAGAGGATGTCAATGCAGTTCTGAAATTTGACCTTCACCATCAAGGTCAAGGTCTGGACTTCAGGTATCATTGAGATATGGGAAATACGGATATTTTGTGATGGCTTCCATCGACTGGCTCTAGTTGAGAGTTGTTAGTGTAAATCAGACGAACACGTTTGCAACAAAGTTAACCCAAGCCCAGTACAATGATGTTATCTTAGTGGGAAGATATCAAGGAGAACTTAACATTGACATGCATAGTGAAAAGGAAATGTAACTTAAGAACACAACATGACACTTAAGCAATACAAAGGATTAAAATCACAATGGAAGATGTAATATGTATTCCTGTATACTGTAAAAAGTTGCCATTGGTGGAAACATATGGACAAAAATATAGTTCACACATCATTAGTGTAAAAAGTGAATTTAATCCCAAAAGAAGGTATAGAAGTAGAACAGGAAATTCACAAATTTGAAACAAACAACAATTACAAGGATATATAGAAGAAAAGTATGCGACACTATCAATATAAAAGAGCTGATACCTTGGTACCGCATTTGAACAGTTTAGGAAATGTGTATTACGCTTATTACTGAATATATTCCTATGGTTCTTTAAAGTGCTTGGAGGATAGACTCCGATACAAGGACAGCCCGGTTAACACTCCCGTCCAACGGACGAGGCTAGAGTCTTGCCGAAGGACACCGAAGTATCCTGTGGGACTAGTGAGTCTCAGACCTGTGATATCCGGATTCAGAGTTATACGTGTTTATCCACTTGGTCACCACATTCGATAAATTACAGTGTTAAGTAGATGTTAATGAAAGTATGGATAACATGTGCACCTGCCATTGATATACGTGGAACTCTTTTTAACAAAAAGACAAATAGCAATGATTGCTTTTTTGACAACCACGTTGGATATAATGAAGATATTGATTACAGATGAGATAATAATTAGAAGTCATTTTTATTTGGAATTAATAGAAGATAAGTGAGCATAAGCTAAATTAAAACACATCAACAAATATCACACGTGTTGGTATACAAACAGTATATGCATAAAAAAGAAATTAATACAGAGTGTATCGAAATATATTGCTGTGTGTTTTAAATATATCGCTTTATCTTTCAGTTTAAGTGGTAATCAACAGGTTATATTTCACGAGTGTTCTCAATGCTTCTACTCTTAAATAGGGTTAATTGAAGACGTACGGGTGTTCATAGCACTTCTTCTTATGGTCTATTTTAGGCTTAGCCACTGTATCAAGGCTTACATTTATAAGTCTCGAGTTTTCAGAGTGCTTCTAATTTGACCATGTATAATGAACTTGAAGTACGAGTGTTCTTAGTACTTCTTAAAATGGCTAATGTTAGTATCGAGATTTTTATATAGACGTTTGGAAAGACGGCATGCATCCTACTACACGGTATTCATCGCCATCAGCGGCCTGGATTCATAATCCGGCATCAGAACTACCGAGTCACAGAACACATAATATTGTGAACCAATAAACTATGACATGAGTTTTCCTGGTACGGCTATTGTTAGTAATTTACCATCTTATCCGAATTACTAATTTTCCTGGGTAGAACCAGTACTGTACACCTCCCGCCATCCGTAAGAATCGAAACACATTCATAGCCCGTTGCCTGTCATTGTAGGCCAATGCAGCCATTGCCCGTTGTCTGCCATCGATAGCAAAAATTGTTCCAGTTTGAATTCTGTTTTTACTAGTTTTGTTAAAAACAACAATAATTAAATAACCGACTTGTATTTATTCGGGGTTATAACACAGAGTTTTTGATTGGTGTGGGGGTGGGAAGAAATAACTACTCTTTGACATTAAGTCTATCTGGAACACTACATAACATTACTCATTTAAATACAACTTTCTGCATATATAATGCAGTCCAGAAGGACGTTTTTCAGTAACAGGGGTAACATACTAGCCTATGTATGCAATGTTTCATATATCTTATGTCGTGCAGGTTTCATTCTGCCTGTTCAGATACCATATATTGTTACATTATTATCTCATTACAATTAATTCCTGATTATCATTCAGATTGCAGTGTGTGGTGGTTTATTGTTTTCCATATTCTTATTTATTTATTTTTTTTGGGGGGGGGGGGGGGGTGCTCTTCGCTCCGTCCATCTTCCAGTGACTTTGGTAGCCATTTAACCTTAGTTATATATGCGCCCCAAAAAAAGCTGTAGAATATAATTGATTCTGACACATTTCCAATCGTGTCGTATAACACTAAGTTCAGGTTAGCTCTATACGGACTGATTATCCTTATCAGCTCTACTCTGCAGTTTCATTATACACAACCATGCTGCCGCATACCCTTGCATCTATCTAGCGCTTGTCATCTTTAGCCTAGTAAACATGCAACCATGACCCGTGTCACTTTCGAGTACACTGCTACATCTGTTTCTTCAACTGCCTCGGCCTCTGTCTGCAACCTCCATAGGCCTCTGTTTATCCGTCAATGGCCTCCGTTAACACGAGCTGTCTCACATCCCTCGGCCTCTGTTTAACCGTGCTGCCCGGGGCCTCTGTTAATCAGAACTGCCTCTGGTTCACTGCAACCCCCATACGCCTCTGTTTACGCGTGCTGCCTCTAACCTCCGTTAACACGAGCTGCCTCACATCCCTCGGCCTCTGTTTAACTGTGCTGCCCGGGGCCTCGGTTAATCAGAGCTGCCTCACGAGCTGCTTCACTGCAACCTCCATAGGCCTCTGTTTATCCGTCAATGGCCTCCGTTAACACGAGCTGTCTCACATCCCTCGGCCTCTGTTTAACCGTGCTGCCCGGGGCCTCTGTTAATCAGAACTGCCTCTGGTTCACTGCAACCCCCATACGCCTCTGTTTACGCGTGCTGCCTCTAACCTCCGTTAACACGAGCTGCCTCACATCCCTCGGCCTCTGTTTAACTGTGCTGCCCGGGGCCTCGGTTAATCAGAGCTGCCTCAGTGAGTGTAGGTCTCACTGTCCTCGGTCATGGTTGCCTCGGTCCGGTTGCCTGCTAGCCATCATGGTGGACGGTATTTGTGAAGCCCCCATATGCCAAATATATATATATATATAGAAATGCTGATTAGTTAAGTATGATGTTAATGAAATAAAATATATACTAAACAAGACCTAAGTGTCCATTTCCGTTTAAGCCCATCATCTTCTTTCAAATCGTTCTTAAACAATATTTTAAATATCGCGTATAAACATACAAAATGTCACTGATACAGCAGTGTTTAAGGGACTATTAATATCCCAAACATTAAATGATACTTATTCTATTAGTTATTTGAAATCTTGACCACATTCCCTGCCCGGAAAATATATTCACCTTAGCCGTAAGGTGTGGTGACTGGAGTGGGGGTGTTTGTGCGTGAGTAGATTTGTCAGCCATTGCCCAGTTACATATACCTCGTCGTCAGTAGGTTTAGAAATGGTGTACATATGTTGTAAAATGTAGGTCCTTGTTTACAGTACATGGCGGACCTACGATGCCATTGCGTTCGGACGCTGTGGTTTCTATATGACCCTTTATCTCATTTTTGTAGTTGCCTAGCTACTTTAACAGCCAATTATGTTAGAGCAATCTGTGTGGTTTTCGTATATTGTACAAATGAGAACTTCTTAAAGGGACACACGGCAATCATGAAGTGTTTATCAAGCATTGAATTTAACATCTCGATGTATTTATCCAGTATCATTTTGACATTAAACCTGCCTGCGTATAATTAAATAAAAGAGTTAGCTTTTAATTTAACTGTTCGTCTTATTCAATCCGAGGTTTAAATATATTATTGGTGCAATATAATCTACAGTTAATAATATGCAGAAACAATTAACATTATACTCTTTTTATAATTCACTAATATTAATGATTAAACAATGAAAGTTATGTAGAAAAACTAACGGGACGCCTTGAGTTCTAAAAAGAAGTCCAAGATTAACATGTGTCCCTTTAAGTTTGTCGCATTTGTGCAAATAAATGTTAGATATTTATATTTGCATACCCCAACCTTCCTCTGATTATAACCGAACATACTTTTTTGCGACCCAGTGAGAAGTGTAACACGTTTAATATAAGACACATATTATGTTTGAAGGTGCACCGTTTTAACATCGATGGGTTTAGGAAACCAACTTCCAATTTTGAAATTAAAATGCGTGTATTGTAATACCAATTATGTAAAAATGACGAGTCTACGAAATTTGTCTATGATTTGTTTTTATCCTCTATTTTAAAATGACAACATGAGTAAGTTTTCACTACATACGAGACATTGTGCAATACTTTTCTTTAAAAGCCCTTTTATTTTGTTTAATTTTACAAAAAGCTTTGCGCCAAAAGCAAATCATACTTGCCATTGCAAATGCCTTTGAGAATTTAAATTGTATATTTCAAAGTGATTGCTTCTGGGAAAGTAATAAAGTTATGACATAAAATGTTTATTGCCCTAGACTCGAATGTAATAAATATGATAAATAACGCTTCGTAATCTTAGACAATGTTAGACAATGCAAGCTGATAGAGATTTACTGAAAGTCCAATTCGCTGAAAAAACAACAACACGACACTTTGCTCTAAAGAATGATGATTTGCATGTACATTTTGAGCAACGTTGAACTATTTTTGTTCATCAACTCGCCGTTTTTAATTACTTAACCGCTCCTCTATAGCTATAGCCCAGGGCCGGTTTTAATATTTAAATACTGAATTGATGAAACCAAGTTCCAACAAAACTGTAAATGTTATTTTCTAAAGAAATCGGTCTCTGGCTATTATTTTTGAAAGAAATTGGTGTCTGACTATTGCGTGTTTATGTTTGTAAACGAAATGGAGAAGAACTGAGTAAACAGTTTAACGTGGAGGAGTATATTTCTATAGAATATCGTCAATATTAGTCGACCAGTTCTCGGCCGACCCTTGGGAATTAATTACCAGTTAGTCCATATCGTATGTAATGCATTTGTCGTTTACATGTAAATATAGATATAAAATGTGAACTCCCTGAGGAAAAGCAGCGTTCAAGGACGAAAGTCAACCACAAACACACACGGAAACAAAGAACAAATTTAAAGATGAATAAAAGGCCAAATAAGATATCACAAACACAAAAGGTTTGACAATAGGGCTACCGCCTTGATGTTAGCTAGCACAGTTACAATATTCTTTGTTTGTATATATATAAAGGTTTTGTTTGAGTTATGCAATCTTTGGCACTTGTAACATTTATTTTCTCAAATTAAGATTTCCGCAAATATTAATGTGTGATATTTATATCGATGACTATTATAAGAAATGATATTGTAAAATGATGAGTTTCATGATTGTACTAAAGGTGTTCAAATTATAACGTACCACTTTTGTTTAAGATGTTTTTTTCCAGCGGAAATGTTTATCATAAAAAATGAGTGCTTTAATTATGTGAAACTACATGTATCCTTTAGAACGTATGCAATATATATTAACCAAAATAAGCCTTGTATTCATATTTTGGAAGGCAAAACATGAATAGTTATTGTTGCTGTATTATCACATACCATATACAAATATCTTTGGTCAAAATACATTGTTCTTCATCACAATTTGCAAATGTGTGTGTTTTGTCCCTTAATCTTAACTATAATATTCTTCTTTCTTTTCTTATTAGAACGTAATGAAACTTATTTGTTGTATAGGTAAGAAAATTATAATAATATCTGCAGCTGATGTTTCAAACTAAAAAGTTTCATCAATTTAATCATTTTTAAATTCGAATTTCATGTTAATTTTCTCTGAAATCGTGCAAAACGATAAATAGCAAGAAAATACATATACTACATTTTTTATGGTGAAATATGGACATATAGGAATACTCTAACCATAAAATACACTTTACAAGCATTGTTTTAAACTTGTATTGCAGTCAAAACATTATTCTGTACCCTTTTTCAAAAATACGGAGGCAGCAAAATGTTGAATCACATACTAGTTCGTGTCATAATGTTTTATATCGAAGGAATCATTAGAGTTGACCTATTTGGCGAGAATGTCAAGATATTTGATTCAATTACAAAATGAAAGTGTAACATGTAAGTCTAACACGTCTTGTCTATGTAAAATTTTACCTTTAGATGGTTAGTCCTTAACGTTCGCCCTATGCCAAGGATTACATATATTATCTGTACTTTGAATAGTTGAGGATTAACGAAAATAAAGGCTAATATACATGGCTATATAATAGTGTAAATATATGAACATTACAGTAACGTACACATAATTGACTCTTTGGAACATTCATATCCAGTGTTAAAGCAATAAAAAAAAGATATTATAGTGGATTCTTAAATCTAAATTTTCCGACAATTGCTATTATCAGCCAAATTAGAATCTTCTTTTCCAAATCTAGGTGTGAAAAACAAAATGGAAAAGAAAATCGTGGACAGTAATATTACTCAGTCTATAATCGACTCTTCCCACATTGAGGAATAACTTTTCCAATAAAAGTATCAAAATGAGGCTGCGACCACATTATTGCTATAATGAAGTGCCAGTGCGCAGAGGAAGGCAAACAAACCTTGTATCGATATTAGCGGTATCGTTTCACAATTTCTGATAAATGTCTAAAATAATAGTATTCATAGTTTCGTTGATCAATATACTATAAATGGAAATAAACAATACGGACGACTTGTCGCGAAAATTATAAATTATACATAGATTGATACAGGAACAGTGTTTTGTTTTACTGAAGCTTCAAATGATTCATAATAAAAGTTGTAAGGCAATTACTCATATGAATGGTAAGCATTTGGAAATATCAATTATTGCGGATATTTTAAATGATGGTGTTTAAATGACATGAACACAATCAACAAATGCAACTGTTGACCAGAAGACCAGTTGGAAACACAAGGATCGATATGTTCAGCTTAGAAGTATATTATTTATAAGCATGATGTCATCAGTGATGGATCTAATAAAAGAGATGACCAGAAGAAACAAACAAAACCTGTAGAAACAATTTAATCAGCAAGCTAAACGTGGAAGGTGAATATCGTTTTATTTGAGATTATGCTGTCACAACGATGGATCATAACTATGTAAAGAATAATTATGGATCGTGTGTGTCCACGTGGTATGTTAAAGATAACATAACTGGCTTAACAAACGGCGCATTTCTTATTACCTCGATTGCTATGGATTTAACTATACGTGCGTACCAAAGAATGTGTCTCTATTGCTAGGGACATTTACACGTTATCCATTTGTGATTTTTACAACAGCTACAACATATTCCTTCAGAGTAAGTACAGACTTGTCATGTAGGTAAACTATTTTCAGGACACTCCAATCATTTAATTACTTCATTGACTTCTAGCTTTTGATGTAGTTACCTTAATGCGGGTAATTGTTACTGGAATGCGGGTAAGTTAATTTAATTGTATAGCGTTAACTTTGTTCTTAGAATGCTGTTTGTTTCCTGTTGTTCAATTTTTAAAAATGGAATAAAACACACGTGATTATTATTTTTCGTGATGAATAACACTAATGTTTGGGGCGCTTGTGTCAGCCAGAGGTTTTTCATCAATAACACAAGTAACTTTACAATATGTACATAAATTATATATCATCGGAACTGGCATTTATGGTAAAAATTATATCTCAGTTTTGAAAATCGGTTATATTGTACTGCCAAAATACTTTTTTGTTGAGGCTTTTGCCATATAAATTAAGAAATACTAATAACTTCAGTTACCCGTAATAGTTTGCTATAAAAGCTCCAGGATCAAATACAAAACACATGTACAGCAGATGCAACCCATTTTGGGGTACAAAGTCTGGAAACAAATATTTTCCCATGTTTAGATGCAACAACATTTTCCATAGAAATTACCCTATCAAATACCCTATTACCCTTTCACATACACTTTTTTCATTTGTCAACTGATTTTGAAAAGTCAGGTATTTTTATTTACCTCTAAACGTATGTTGCACTGAATATTAAACTTATTAAGATTAAAGTTGAATTGAGTCTTTAAAGTCCAACATCGTAAACATCTGTTGCACTGATATAAAACTTATTAGGTTTAAGTTAAATTTTGTCTAAAACATTAAAAAAAAAAAAAAAATCCGAATCACGCCCCCACTTACCGCCCCAAACCCTCAACTCCAAGAACACTAGTTTAGTGGTACTTCGAATATGACTACATGTAAAAGAAAATGTCATTACTATGTATATATGAATGTATGTTATTTTCATCTACTGACATGTCCAAAATGGAATTAATTTTCTGTTTGATTTGTAAATTATATAAAAGATAAACACAATGGAATATTATTACATGTGGCTTTTTTTTGTTGTCGTAAATCGTCATACACTAGAATTTTGGTTTGCAACACTCGTCGTGTCAAACATAATGTCGACATTGCATGTGTGTATTCTTACCTTTAAGAATGAGAATATAAGGTGTCTCTGGCGTTCTTCATTATCAATGTATTATTTAAATGTGTTTAAAAGGCAACTTAATTAAAAATTATAACTGTTTCTTACTACTAGTCTAACAGTATTTACTTCTAGAAGATATACAGTGGGATCGCCGTATTCTTCTCCCTTGGCCGAGTCGTTGGGGATAGATATGGTTTTCGTTATGTATATAATGTGGAAATACAACATCATTATACTTGGCTTAAATGTGTCGCAACACTGCTTTTACATCTGTTTTTAAAATAATTAACTCAACATACAAATAATTAGCCCAACATACAAATAATAAACTCAACATACACATAATTAACTCAACATACAACTAATTGACTCAACATACAAATAATTTACTCGACATACAAATGATTAGCTCAGCAGATGAACTTTTTAAAGTTGAGAACTTAATTAAAACTCATGCATATTGGTTGGACCAGGTAGCCCTTGTACTGATAACTGTAATTCATCAATATGAAGTGAAAAGGAGTATAAGAAAGAGTGGACTTTTATAACACGATAAATACGAAATATTGCAGTCTCGATTTGATTGAGACTTTTCTTGAACGGTAGTGAAATAGGCTTGCTACCGTTCACACCCCCTAGCCCGCGTTGATCAGAAATAAAAATTTATGAAATCAATTGTACAGCATTTTAACCATCCCGAAGATGGCATGCATATAAATGTGTATGGGAGTGGACCTTTGGAAATGGCCGAACACGATACATACGAAATATTGCAGTCTCGGTTTGAGTGAGATTGTTCATGAACGGTAGTGTTATATGTTTGCTACCGCTCACGCCTCCTAGACCCGGGTTGAGCAGAACTCAATATGCATAAACTCAATATTACAGAATTTTACCCATCCCGAAGAAGGCATGCATATGGCGGTGGACATAGCGACTTTTATACTTCGTACATCCCTTCCCCCATGTCCAGCGGCGCAGGGTCCCAGCATCTTACAACATTCTATGCTCCGATGAGCGAAATAAACAAAATGAAATTTAGTTGGGAGCAGTGGTTATGACTATAGATATATAATTCGAACAGGAAAAGCAGCATTCAAGGATGACAGTCAACCACAAACACACAGAGAAACAAAGAACACATTTAAAGATGGATAAAAGTCCAAATCAGACATTACAAACACAAAAGGGTTGACAATAGGGCTACCGCCATGGAACGGTCTGAGCATCACAAGTAACAACCAACAGACTAAATTAAAAAGCAGACAACATATCCTATGGGTGGTTTAACAATATCCAGAGCCTTTATCTACCGCAGTAGTGGAACCACCGAATCGAAATTTAAGAAAGAAAACAAAAGCAATTGACAATGTACCACCGATATCTAAATATAAGTATCGGGCTCAGCGATCTCAAATGAATAACAGTCCTGACAGCGCGGGTAGACGGTCGGTGTACATACTATTTAACTGTCATCATTCCATGTTCAGCGGCGCATGGTCCAAGCATATAACAAAATGCAATGCCCCGAAGAGCGAAATAAACAAAGTTGAATTTAGTTGGGAGCCGAGGTTATGAAAGAAATATCTGAATAATACATTGCTGTTACATGTATCTACAACTTCATATTTGCTATAAATAATACACTCTCGTATGAGATGAATAACCACCAGTTACCATTTAAGGCAAATATAGAGCAATAGATAACGGTCATACAGATTAATAACATTCGCCTTTTGGTGTCTATCAATTCAAGCCTAATAATGTGTTATATGGGATTAAGTATGCTTATCATGAATAGGCAAAAGACTAAGACGCCGAGGTAGTACCAGTTTTATGGATGACATTGACTTCATGAGTTGCTGGTAATACATATTTTATTTAGCACATTGTATATGAAATGGTTGTTGCTGTTGTTTTGTGTTGTTGGATTGCTCTGGGCGCTTGTTTCAGCCGAAGTATTTTTTATTTACTTTTAAGACACAATTCAACTAGTATCTGATAAAAAGGTAAATCATTGAAACAGACAATTTTAATAGTATATAAAACATTGCTTACTTTTTAAAATCGATCGAGAAATAAAAATGTCTCTTGCACAAGTTGTTTTGATAGAGCATTTTCAATGCAAAATACTGCTATATCAAACATTTGAAAACCTTTTTTTTAAATTACATTATGGCTATCTTTTATTTGAGATTATTTGATTTTCTGTTGTCCCATCAGCAAAGAATTTACATACGAACAAACCCACGGAAATAACATTTTGGCTGTAAAATATTTATTTCTCAACCGATTTTCAAAACTAATGATTTTTTATTTACGACTACAAATACCAGATGTACGTGTTACTAAAATTGCTCAAGCTATTGTAGAAACAATGATGATACCACGACGTCTTCCTAAACGTGCTAATGCAATCAAAATATTAAGTGACAAAACGGTTTGAAATATTGGTCAAGTCATTAGATTGATTGAAGTACCCGTCACTAATATAAATCGATATACAGATTCCCTTTGCCGTTTAATGCCTTTAATTTATTATATTTGATTCAATATATGAAATTTGGATACTTTTACATGTATTATTTATTGATGATAAATATATGAGTTCATGCATGCATTTTATTGAGAAAAGTATGAAGTGTGAAAGTATGTGTAAATAGGACTTTAATATGCGTAACATCTGTAAAGCTACTGCATCAGGATTACCGATATTATAAACTTCAAAAACCTTTGAAAAAATGTATAATCGTAACCATAATCTGCTGTTAAAATACAAAATAATAATGTTAGAACTATTCTGCGACAAGGCTATCTTGAAACTCATGTCTAAGGTAATGTGATAAAGATCCTTAACCATGCTTACTTTCATTCATTTTTTATTAAACTTGTTAGACAGTTTATCACAAGAGGTTATGATTATTTTACAACGGACTGCATGTTTCGTGGTTAACACATGTACAGTTCGACGTAATGGTTTCCTATTTGATAATAAGATGATCAGTCAGAGTGCGGATCCTATGATGACGTATATAACGTTTAAGTTTTAATTGTGTCCTGTAGTGCCCTTAACAGTTTGTGGCTCTATTGATATGGATTCTGCCAAGTCATGAATTATATATTTATTGACTTTCTGTGTTTTTATATTCATATATACATGATCATCTTTGCATTTTACTTCATCATAATACTGCTGCTTTGTTAGTAGATATAGCCTGGTGGGAACTGTGTTGTTTACAATGTCTCTTTTACTCCGTTAAACTGGTATAACGGTATGTATGAGTGTTGTTTGGCGCACCTTATTCCGGGTTTAATCCCAGGTGGGAATTGTATCACTGACCGTTTCAATGCGCTACCCCTATCCTTAGTCTTCTTATGGGGGGCTGGCGTGGCGCAGTCGGTAGCGCGGCGGATTTGTAACCGGAGGCCCCGGGTTCAATCCTCCGTGGTGCCACTGAGTTCCGTCGGTGTGTTCTTGGGCAAGACACTTTACCTTAGCCTCGTCCGTCGGATGGGGACGTAAACCGGGCGGTCCCGTGTATCGGTCTATCCTCCGAGCACGTTAAAGAACCATAGGAATCTATTCGATAATAAGAGTAGGGCAGGTTCCCGGATTCCTATGTATCCTTCCCCTCTCTCTGGGGCGGCTCCAAATAACCTATACTGTGTTGATGAGCCCTTAAACAACATTCAATTAGTCTTCTTATGTTTTTTATGTTTGTGGTACCGCATACTTTGCTGCTATTTATCTTTTTAAGGGGACATACGGCAATCTTGAAGTTTTTAACAAGCATTAAAATTATTCTCTCAATATATTATCTAGTATCATTTCGACTATAAAAAAGAGTATGATAATGGACCTTTGGAAACGGCCAAGCACGACACATACGAAATATTGCAGTCTCGGTTTCATGAACAGTCTCAAACTGTATAACTGCTTGCATATATTTGAATAAAACTTTGAGTTTTCAACTATAACCTTATATTTGACTATATTACTGGTGTAATATAATAAACAGGTAATAATATGCCAAACCCATTTGTTTGATCCTATTCTTATAATTAACATTAATGATTGAACAAATGCAATTTATGTTGCAAAGCTTACTGGACGTCACGAGTTTTACAAACATCAAGATCGACCTTTGTCCCTTTTCTTGTGTGTTTGTTTTTGGTTGACTGTAATGTAAATGCAACATTTCTCCTGTTTGACTTTTATACCAGCTTTTATTTTCCCTCCCAAATAGGCAAATTATAGATGGTAACGTGTTGGAAGATCGAGTCTTTCAATATCGGCATCAGAGTTGACACATTATGAACACTTAAAAAAGTCAATATAATCTCGACGAAAGTTAAAAGTCCGTTCTATGTTTGACTCACACAGAAGATTGCAGATATGAGTTCCCTGTACAAATGACATAGTAACTGTTTAAGCATTTATGCTACCTTTTCGAATATTTTAATGTCCTTTGTATCTCTATTTATAGTTTAAAACATCAAACTCAACTGCAGTGTCATTAAAGGGAACCTTGTTGTATTTTGCCGTTAAAGCTTTTAAAAATACATGACTACTTCTACCCATTTTTTTCTGATAATGATGCACTATGATCAGGTGGCTGATAAGCTTCTATTGTATTGAGTAATTTAATAACTACGCTTCACTTTTCCCGTGTGCGATGAGCGGGCAACCTTTTAGGATTATAGGATTGCACCTGCTGAAACCCGAACAAAGGGAGGTAGGTGCATAAATATTCGTCCCTAGGTTGTTTTTTGGAAGTGCACAAGATTGGGTTTCTCCTTGTCTGCAACTGCTGTGGTTGTTCAGTTCAATTCTTGATGTATCCTGAGGTTTTTCTATTGATATTTTGTATATGTCTTTAACAACATTTAAATATATTGTTTGATAAATTTCTCTGGATGTGGAATTTATTATTATGGATTTCCTTTTAATGGGATTTACTTTTATTTACACCGTATTGTCAATTTGTGTACAAATAACGTCGATTAAAGCTAACCTGTAGGCCGCACTGCCTACTGACCGTTCCAAGTCGGTAACCCTATCTTCACCACACCTTTTGTAACGTATTGTCCCTTTCATTGACATTTTAAATATGCTGATGTTTCGGTTTATGATGCATGGCGGACCTACGGTGCCATTGCGTTTGATTACAGTGGTTTCATTCCGATCTTTGGAGATTGCTAAGCCAGATATTTATATTCCAATTTCAGTACTATTATTATTTTATATATTGAGTTCTGCTCAATCCGGGGCTAGAGGGCGTGAACGGTAGCAAGCAGTTTCCACTACCATTCAATCTCAAACAAACCGAGACTGCAATAGTTTTTGTATTTATCGTTTTCGACGATTTTCAAATTTCTCTTTCATACTTTTTTTCTATAGGACCATTTGTCCTATTTACATGCAAACATTAAATTAATGCAGTACATGTTTTATGATAGATCGCCTGGTTAGCAGTTGGCCAACCTAAATAATTACTGCCGGAAAATACACGTTTTACGTTTTAATGTTGAGGAGCATACACAATTGCTAAAGTATTGAGCATGAATTAATTTCGTGTGCTTTTTTATCTTGTTTCTTTGTATTCCCAAAACAATATTTGAATTATGTTATATAACTATTTCAACGCCTTTTACGGAGATAGTATTAGTTTACACCTAAACGTTTAAATCCCACCGTATGTGTTTGAAAGAAACTCAGCGGAGTCGTTCAGAAGGCTGTTAAATCGTCTATCAAGACAATAAATAAAATTTCATGAAATTGTTTCTGTCAATGTTGCAGACATTATGATTATTTGTCTCCAACATTTCAAATTTTCTTCGTGTTATTGCTTTAGTTTGAAGAAGTCACATTCTTAACATTTAGAGTCAATCTGTCAAATCAAAACGCGAAGTCGAGCCGCCATTAACAGCTCAGAGGCGGTACCTATAGTACTAAATATTGTATGCCCGTGATGACTCTAGTATCGGCCTGCCAAGACTGTCATGAATATATCTTACTTGCAGATTATTCCATACAAAATGGAACTTTGAAGGGATTATAGTTGGGTTTTTATGTGTTGTTTTGGTAGTTTTTTTCCGAAAGGAAAGGTCTTGTGTAGCCAGGTACCATTCGAATAACATCAGCAAAGTATGCATACAATATATAGCGGAAGGTCCCTAGTTGCGTTCCTGTTTTCTTTTAGTATCAACTTTTTTTTAAACTACGCCTTTATTATGTCTGCGATGTGTGAATATTTAAATTCCTACTAGCTTCGGTCACCTGGTCTGTTGCAGATTTTTTCGCTACGAGACTTTGAAAGATTATATGAGACTTCATAACATGTATTTTTAAGTTAAATAAATGTCAATTTCTTTGTGTTAACTTGTGGAAAGCTGCAATTGACGTCAACGCGTGTAACTGGGACATCAAAAGTTGACGTTGTCACATTTATTTTCAACATGACGTCATCAACACGTCGACTTTTTGTGCATGAATCAAGACGCGAATAAAATCGGCTAATCGATAGTGGGCGCTTTATTTGGCCTAATCTGCCCAGACTGATATCTGCAAGAAAGCATATGGATGATACGGTCTTAGTAGGTCGAGACTAAAATCCCGCTCGATCTTTAATCTATCGTTACCTATATACAACACGATAAACATACAGTGACATAGGCGAAATACTATACAATTCAATTCAAGTCATTTTGTTTTCAGATAAACTGATAACCAGTGGAACTAGTACCGCGATAACAATGAAAACATGAGACGTATACTTAATCACGGTATGTTATTATATATAGTTATGTAATAGGTTAAACAGAAATAAAGGCATTTTATTAGCAAATATAGATATACAGATCGAAAGGAAAAGCAGCATTCAAGCACGACAGTCAAACACAAATGCACACAGAAACAAAGAACAGATTTAAAGATGAATAAAAGACCAAATAAGACAAACACAAAATAGTTGAAAATAGGGCTACCGCCTTTGAACGGTCCGTTGCAAAAAAGGCCGCTGAGGGTTTAAACCAGGTTCTACGGTGCACCAAACCTTACACTTAATAATTAAGTGTAAATAAATAATTCCCGCCATTAACTATTCTCTAACAGACAAGACAGCATTAATAGGCAATATAAGCATGATAAGTAAAAGACAAATATGCTCGTGTATACATGAATACAAAACAAAATAGCCTAGAAAGCCACAAAGAAGGTACTTAATGACTTGGCAGAAGCCAGAGCAACACGAGAATAAACCATTGAGGGCACGACAAGATAAAACTGCAGTAAAACATCAAACTTCACCGTCCTTTTGGGCTTTAGGTAGACGTCGTCATAGGGTCCACAGCCTGTCCGGTCATCGCTCAATCAAAGAGAAAAGCAAAGTGAGTCCATAACCAAGCATGAAGTGCGTTGCAAATGATAGGGTCCGAACCTCTTTTGATTAACCTTTAAACACGTTTAATCAAGATAGTATGAAGGTGATCATGACCAAGAATCTTACGAAATTTGTAAATCACGTCACCATAGAAGTCAGGTTGTGATAGTCATTGTCGCAGAAGAGTTCTTAAATTACTTTTATAATTGGAAATAAGATCAGGGTTACGATAATACAATTTTGCAAAGGTTTTACGAAGTTTATGGAACGGTACCTCTGATTGAGTAGCTTTTTAGTTATACAAAGATTACGAATATTAAAGTCCTCAACTCGAGTACATTATATTAGGTGTGTTGAGGTTATTTAGGGTATATAGTATTAACCATAGTAGAAAAGAAATGGTTGTCAATGTTTAATATGTCATCCAGATACCGAAATGTGTCATTAAATTAAACGCTGCCTAAGCTTTTAAAGGCCTCAATAACATCTTCATGGGTATCTAGTGAAATACTGAAAAATGCTGGTTCGTGAAAAATTCGCAAAGCTGTTGCTACCTAGACTGACTGTTATAAAACTATAGTTTTGCATTAATGTAAACAATTATATATCATACGTTTTTTATGTTACGTCGCATACCATTGCTCATTTTTGTTTTACAATGTTTTCTTTGTATTTGATTTAATATGCATTTTCTTGGTTTTGAAATTCGGTTTAATGTATTGATTTATACAATACAATTTGTTTTAGAAAGTGTTCAAAATAAAAACAAGATACAATCTTCAGAGCATTTGTTTTAATTTAAACTTTAAACAATAACGTACATGTACATAGCATTTATCCAATAACATCCTTTAACGAATTCATGTCTAGACAACTAATCTTGTTTTATAAGATACAACCATACAGTTAAAATATTTGCTCTTCAGTGCTCGAGACAGTGGTAACAACGATTTTGATTGTACTGGAGGTACAGAACGTTATGGGTAAGTAATATATTTTTTCTCCCATTTCTAGTCATGTGAGATAGGTTTTTCCCTCATGTGAGACAACTCTATCTTATATGACATGTGACCTATGACGTCACTATCAGGAACTACTTTTATGTCGTCTGTTTGAAAACAAAATGGCTTCAAGATATTGCAACGTTGAGCCAGACGAATGTATTGCTCAAAATGAAAACCAAAACATTTTGAGGAAAACATGTGAAATTATTACAACAATTTCTTACAGAAAGGCACCAGGAGACAAGAGAAATTCACTTGATTTCACATTCAGAATTGAACAGGTATCTTTCTGAATTGATAATAAATGTCAGAAAAAGTGACGGTGGTGAATACGAACCATCATATTTAAGAGGGCTTGTCAGCTCGTTTGAAAGACAGTTAAAACGGCACAAATATGGGGAAATTATTATGTCATCATCCGTCGAATTTGCGGATACAAGGAATGCACTGCCAATGAAGCAGCGTGATTTGAAGGCCAAGGGAAAAGGTGCCAAACCATTCAAGTCTGAACCTCTAAGTGACAAGGACATAAATAAACTGTATCAATGCAAGCAGCTAGGAATAGACACCCCAACTTCTCTTATAAACACGTTATGGTATTTAAATACTTTGCATTTTGGTATTCGCGGAGGGTCCGAAGAACACAGACAAATTTTTTGGGAGACATAAAATTGTTAGGCGACCACGGAACAAACGAGGATTATCTTGAGTACCACGAACGCCCAACAAAAACAAGGAGAGGAGATGATACTAGAAATGTAAGAGTGTGTCCTCCAATAATGTACGCCTTTGAACAGAGACAGGTGTCCTGTTGCGACGTATATGCAGTATCAGTCGAAACGGCCGGAAACATTTTGTCAACCGGATGATCCATTTTATTTGACTGTGGTTACGAACAACATAAACTCCAAAGCAACCGAACAGTAGTTTATTCGTGGACCTATCGGAACAAATAAAATTCAAGGAATAATGAAAAAAATGGCCGTGGCAGCCAACTTACCTGAGAATAAACGGATAACCAACACAAGCGTCCGAACAACTCTCGTTCAAAAAATGACGGACAATAATGTTCCCGACTCCCTTCAGGTGTACTTTACTGGACACAAACATGTCGTATCACTTAATAACTACAGATCCCTGAACGATGATCACACGATCGTCCCTGGCTGAAATTCTGATCCCTCGGGTAAGATGTATCTATCCCACATTGATACTCATGATGGATTCTTATAATATTTTATGACATGTTTTAAAACGCTAGCTATTTTTGCTATTCTCGAATACAACTCTTGAAATTGTGCACACTACCGTAACAACTGATGAGAAAAACGTTTGTCTGATATACACAACACTTCATTATGTTTTTTCTATTAAACACATAACATGCATTTAACTGATGTATACAAGTTATAATTTAAGTTTATTATGTTCATTACCTGTAACAATATCGTGTAAAGTAATTAAGTCGATTTGGGAGTATTTTGAAAAATAATTAAACAATAGACGAACATTTAGGAAAGTTAACATGAATTACAAAATATGTCGAAGATAACTAGTCAATACACCTGATATCAAATAATTGAAGCAATAATAACATTTGTTTAGATGAAACCAACAAAAAAAAAGGCCAACATTCATGAACATCCGGGTCTACCCTTTATTCACATTGAAATAGACATATGCAGATAGTCAATGAACATTTTCATCTGCTCAAGTACAGATGTTGTAGACATTTAAGACTACATTTACGACAGAGCCATACTCGTTGTTTTATGTCATCATGCCGTGGCCATGATCAAGACGTTTAATTAGCTTGACAAACGAGTATGATAGTGGACCTTTGGAAACGGCCGAACTCGATAAATACGAAATATTGCAGTCTCGGTTTGATTGTTCATGAACGGTAGTGAACTATGATTGCTACTGTTCGCACCCTCAAGCCCCGGGTTGAGCAGAACTCAATATTCATAAAATCAATAGTACAGAATAATGTTAACCATCCAAAATATGGCATGCATATAGCGGTGGACATGACAGTTTTCTGTTAACATATATAACTAGAACAATGTCTCGTGTTTTAAGTACATTTGTATGAAAAGCAATGCTTTGTTATCACACTTCAAAGTGTCTACAAACTCGTGCATTGACAACGACGTTATTTCCTTAACAACGATGCTATTTCAGGAAGCATAGATCAACGGTCTTTCTTACTGCCAGTACTACCGGAAACGACATATGGATTGGATGACGTCATAGTACTACCCCGGAACAAGGATATGACAGATGTCACGATGATTGATATGTCAACTAATACCACGCTGTTTGCGACCAATGTCACTCTGCACACAGACTTTCACATGCGGTGTGAAGATTGCACAAATATTGCTATCAAGCCAGGTTGTTAACGAATTTGTTAAACTTATTAAGTGTTGTCATCGTCAAAACCCACGTTTGAGTGATAACGTTATCACTTGAATTGAGTGATAACCCTGTCGTGATAACGTTATAAATCAAACGTGGACTTCAACGATGGTGTTGTATTAAGAACTATAAAAAGAACGGACTGGGAAATTTGCATTCAAGGAGGACAGTCAACCACAGAACACAGAAACAAACACGCAAACAGACAAACAAGAAGGCAAAAGTAACACTAAATGCATACGACATCACAAACACAATAGGGTTGACAATAAGGCTACCGCCTTGGAACGGTCAGTGACAGAGTAGGCCACTGGGGGTTTAAACCGGTTCGAGGGTGCACCAAACCTCACAGTAACCCTACTGTCATACCATTAAAACAGGACAGTGTTAATAAAGAAATCACCGCCGTGAAAGGTTGGTTAAACTAGTTAAATGTTATTTTGCATTATTTCAGTTTATGTCACTAATCTCAATGTAAGACATGATATAAAAACTATATAACAGTATAAGTTTCGACAGATTAATTTGAAACAATTAAACTTATTTTTCTCGTACGAGCAAGTGTTAATTTGCTTTGAAAGTAAAACACCTATCTTAGTGAATAAGACAAAGGAAATGAAGCTTTTTGATTAGCTTAATTTTTCATCAACTTTAAATAACGCTACATATAGAAATAAGAACAACTGCAAAGATTAATAAAAGGCAAGATATGACATCACACAACTATATAACAGTATAAGGTCCAACAGATTAATTTGAAACAATCAAACTTTTTTTTCTCGTACGAGCAAGTGTCAATTTGCTTTGAAAGTAAAACACCTATCTTAGTGAATAAGACAAAGGAAATGAAGCTCTTTGATTAGCTTATATTTTCATCAACTTTAAATAGCGCAACATATAGAAATAAGAACAACTGCGAAGATTTATAAAAGGCAAGATATGACATCACAAACATAAAAAGGGTTGACAATAGGAACGGTCAGTGACGAAAAGGACCGTGGGGTAAACCAGGTTCTAGTGTGCACCAAACCTCACTTTTACTCTATTGTCATTCCAATAAAACGGGACAGTTTAAATAAAGATATCCCCGCTTTTATATTATATTCTCTAACAAACAATACAGATTTCAGAGGCAATATAAAGTATAACACATACATGATCATGCATATATAGATATAAAAAACAAAAGCTTAGAAAGCCACAAAGCAAGCACTCAGTGACATGGCAGAAGCCAGCGCAACATTACGTTGTTCTTCCTTTATTCCATTAAGTGATGAGAAAGCTTATACTCGCAGAATTTATAACGGACATTTCGACAACAAACATGATAAAACACCTTTAAAAAACATTTTTTTACTGAAAAAATGTGATAACTTGATTAAAAGTATCTATTAAATGTTTTAGTTTTACAATATGCAAACTTTTTAAGCCGAAATTAAGGTTTTATTTCATACCCAAGCCAACCCTGTTTTCGCTTCTTCCAGAAGGGGTTGGATTGGGTATGAAAAATAATACTCGGACCACGTAATGCCAGGAGAACAAACCCATAAGGGTACGACATGACAAGATTAACAGCAAGTATCAGACGCCATCATCCTTTTGATACTTTTGGTAGAAGGTCGTATCACCATAAAGGCATTGTTGTTCAGGGCGCTTGTTTAAACCAATGTTTTTCTGCAGTAGCTTGAGCAATTTAAACAATACGTAAATCAATTGTATTTAGTTTGAACTAGTATTTTGAGTGGTAAAGAAAACTACCTTAGTTTTGATAATCGGTTGATAAAGAAACATTAGTGCACCCTAGAACCTAGTTTAAATCCACAGCGGCCTTTTTTGACACTGACCGTTCCAAGGCGGTAGCCCTATAGTCAACCCTTTTGTGTTTGTGATGTCTTATTTGGTCTTTTATTAATCTTTCAATTTGTTCTTTCTTTCTCTGTGTGTTTGTCGTTGACTGTCGTCCTTGAATGCTGCTTTTCCTGTTCGATTTTGATATCTATATTAAACTGTTTAAAGAGAAACACATGTATGTTGATTTGTTTAAAATTCGCGGTGTCTCGTTAGGTTTTCGACATAACTTGCATATTTGCAATAATTAATATTAATTATTAGAAACGTTCAAAGTAACTTGTTTTTGCCTATTATTATATTACTAACCACTAAATTATTCAAACATTTGGTAGAATAAGGAAGAAAAAATTGAAAACTAAAAACTGTATTTATTTATATGCAAGCAGGTTTAAAGCTAAAATCATCCTGGATAAAAATAAATCGAGGTGGTATTTTTAATGCGAGATATATCGTGAAGGCTTTAAGTGCCGTGTGTCTCTTTAATAGTTTCAGTGACTATAGAATACTTTATAGATAATAAGTGTAACTAGATTTGTAAAATGATATCTTGTTATTTTTTATTTGTTTTATGAAAAAACATATTTGTTCATCATTTACATTTTAAACATTTACAAATTGAACGTTTAAAATGGTAAGACAATGTTCCCCCTATTTCAGGCATGGTGCTCCAAACATCAGTTGATGCTTCATTATATGTAGAACTGCATCCGGCAGGCGATATATTACTACCTTCTCCACTGCGTGAATTTGGACATAAGTATTACATAATTGATACTGAAAATGATTTACAACCTGGAACGCTCGTGAATCTTTTTCTCTTCCCATCAACGAATAACACCTCCATCACTTTGTGCTCAAACCAATCTTCACCAGACGATGAGTTGACCAATTTAGCGCCAAAATTTGTCAGAGTTCCCCAGATGATTAACTGCGTCCAAACGATACTATCTCACTGGGAAGGATTAGTATTAAATAATATATCAATGCTTCAAGGAATGGAAATCAGTACGGATCACCCTGTTGGTATGCTAGAAGGGCGCTCTACTACCATGCAACGGGATTCCGAATACGGACTGCTTAATATCACTCCGAGAGGCCAACCAATCATCTGGCATATCTATCAGCCGCTAAAATCCTGGGGAAATCAATTCATTCTTATTCCACCAGGAAAGGAATATGAGTTCAATCTTTGTATCATATGTAAGTATGTTTGGACAATTTGTTAGATTTAGCTTTTATTCCAGTTAGAAGTTTATTAGATTGCGGAATATTTCTCTATTCTGTTAGCATTTGTAATAAACTAAAGCAGCAATAATTATTGTTCTAATTATAGTTGTTTCATAATAGCATACTGAAGCGAAAAATAAATGCAACTAATGAATTTTCGCTTTATATTGTATACACTGCACATTTAATTCCACCTAATAGTCCATCAAATCTCAAGATGTTTTGTTAAAATAATAGTAGTAGTTATTAAGAGAAAAGATACAAGTCTGATGTTGTACACGTTTTAATCACAGTATACATTGTAACAAAACATTTATAAATGTCGAAGTTCCTTCCCCTTTGTAAATTTGAGACATTTCATTACTGTATTTAACGTAAAGAGTTTGCAAAACTTTGCATCCGAAGTTAGCTCACATGCTGTAGCCAAACGCGTACTTTGTCAATAATGAAACTTTGAAGGAATAGCATTTGGTGTTTTATGTGTTGTTTAAATATTTCTTTCAAAAGTAAATGTCTAATGTAGCCATGTACCATTCGATTAACAGCAGCATATTGTACATACAATATATAGCGGAAACTCTCGAGCTGCGTTTCTTTTTCGTTTCGGTATAATTAGCTTATTGCTATACTATAGCGTAGCGGATTCTCTAATTATAACTTCGCATTGTGTACTTTAAGGTATAAGGAGATTTCCATTTTAATAACATTTTAATAAGCGCATTTACAACATGGCTTACCTTTGAAACTGACACAATCCGATCTTCTGATTCCCTTGATCTTATCCACTATGGTCTATGTTACCTTAATATTTATTCAGAATTCGTGACATTACTGAATTCAAACTCAGGAGAACTTGTGTCTGTTCCTTGTACCAAATATCACTCATGTTACTAATTAAAGAATTGTGTTTTAATTCCCCATGCCAACTACCACAGCAATGCATATTATGTATGGTATATCCAACTTCTTTCAACATTTTAATTTATATCTAATAATAATGAGTGAGTTGCTGATGCAAGTTTAACGTAATGAATGGACAAATGTGCCATCAACATTATCGAAATGTCAATGCTATTCATTCTTCAGTGCATTTAAGGACCAACAAGCTCAATATAGGTGGCTTTTAAGTAGAATACTGACTGGTTTAAATAGCATTTATTCAAGAAATGTGATGAACAATGTTTCGATAGTACATGTACAAGATTTGAAAACAAGCTTTCGATGAAAACTAATGTAAATTCATCTCCTCAGAATACTGATTAAAACAGTGCTAGGATGTCTGAGAGGTTTTTGCAGCAACAATACCTCTCATGAACAGATTCAATAAAACAGTTTGCTACTTTATTATTTTGGTTTTGTTTGATGCATCCAAAGGATCGCCCTTAGCAGTAAGTATTACCATACTCTTAAGTCTGAGCTAATTATTTCAGTAGCTGAAAGTTGCACCGGGCAATATATACCGTTTAAGTAGATGCATCCCCAAATCAAATGTAGCTGACATGTTTATCTTCTTGTGAGTAAAATATTATATAAATTAAAGTTACATAGTTAACTCTTGGTCAATTTTATTATGTAAAAGGACAAACATGACGATAACTAACGTTTATTTGCAAAGCGTTGCTCCACAAGTGCAAGACATCTATTTCCAAATTTGTATACGCATACCTATCTGTATAGTTGTTTTTGTTGTGATATAGAAAATTGTCATATACTTAGGTTTGTGTTTACCTGGTGATTCGAATTAGGTTCAAACGTGACTGCATTTCCGTTTGTATATGGATACTAACCTAATTATTCATACAATACAGATCACGCTCGGTGTATTGATGTTCTAAATTAAAACCTATGCATTTTCATGAGTTTCGTGTGCTGTCACTTTGAATGTGTCTAGCGTGTACTTTACCTCTAAAGCACTATCGTGATTTGATTTTATTTTTCAGCCAGTACCGACAGTACAATGAACGTGTCCACTACAAACACAGTAGCGTCCCATAATTTAATCAAACACGAACCAAAGAGCTTCACCATAACATCTGACAGCTACGTTCTGTTAAGCGCCAGTGACAAAATATTAATTCGCGGCTCAATGATACCTACGAATGACAATGCTACACAAGTAGAACTACAATATATACAACCTATCGATATGAATAGAATAGAACACACGTCTTTCGAATTCGAAACAACGGGTGGAGAATTCCAATGGATATACGTTCATGAAGAAACTGCTGTCATCCTCGTCTGCTCACAAATAACAAATGCTTCGTTTATTTCAGCTGATAGTACATTTATATTGCCTTACACATCAGAAAAGTATTCAAGCGAATGGCCGAATCATACATTTAGACATATTACAGCTCTGAAAGGTCGGTTTATACAAATTGTATGTAGATACTTCGTTCAATGTATGTACATATTTTAAAACAATCGCCGTGAAAACGACTCAAAATTACATAATCCCAGATAAGTCTAACGCGAAGCCAAACGATGTAAATGGAAATGATGACACTAACAAAGGCAGAGGAGGCAATATCACCTTGGAGTTAATTTCAAGTAATGCCGATAATATTACCAACAAATCCACGATTAATTCGGATTCGTATAACGGATTAAACACAAATGAATCAATAAGTAAGGAGCTTGATCAAAGCATTGTCAACCCTGATTGGAACATTACCGTAGGAGATCGTCATCATATTAATGATGATGAAAATAATACGGACAGCATTATTATTCAGGATATAACGCATAATGTAATACAACCAAAAAATGAAAATGAAACGACTACAAGTATTTTCAATGACAAGATAAATGTTAATGGTTTGCCCAACAATCATACGCAAAACTTAGCAATAGAAAATGCTACTTTTGTCGAGAGAAACCAGGCTAAAATGTTGCCCCAAAATAGAAAACACATTTCATCGGACATTCTTAAAAATGTGACTCAGGTTAGTGTTTCTTCAAAGGTTACACAATCCAATCTGGAACATAAAGCTGATCATAACCAAATAAACAATACACGGACATTGCAAAAAAAGCCTGTTGCAAATGATCAACATTCTAACGACATATTCACTGCGGTAGTTGACTTGATCCAATCAAAAGATGGAGTAATGCACGCGGTAAATATGTCCGGCAAATCAACGCTGCATGTCAACAAATACCCAACCTATGTTCTAAGACCTGAAAAAGACTTTGGGAACTATAACCTTAGCGATGGCCAGAGTATGTTAGCGATAATAATTAGCTTATTAACAGCTTTATTCGCCGTCGTTGCTATTATTTTGGTATTTTTCTTGATAGAATATTTTTCGAAAAGAAAGCAGATACGAAATACACGGATACGACCATTTGTGTCGTATTATTAAAGTATACTTTTAATCGGCACATATATATTATTATATGACTTGAACACTTGGATGGACTTTTGATAAAATGGTTTGTAGTGTAATGTTGCCGTTATTTGGCGTGTTAGCTTCTTTAATGTTCATGTACGTTGTGCTCAAGGGTTTTTGTATACTACATGTATGTTGTGTTTTTTTGTAAATGATAACAGCTGACCACATATTCTACATTTTAAAGAAAGGTTATTTTAAATATAGTTTATGTCAAACTATTTACAACTTTATTTTAATTTACTGCATTGTTAAAATGACTGGAACTGACCCATTTTTAGAAGGTATTACTTAAGTTTTCCTGTCCTTAAACAGATATGTTAATATAATACACGTTGAGGCTTGATTTTATTTATAACGGACTTTACACAACATACTCTACTGAGGGAAAACGTTTAGCAAGTTTTTGTGGAAATAATACATGTTTGGTTGTAAAATCAAGAAACTACTGCCAAGGACACAATATTTTATTACACACACATCAATAGCAGTCGAACATGACAATGACATAACGAAAAAAAGAACGTAGGCCGGGGGTCAAGCCCGTAAAGTCTCAAAATATCAGTATTATTTCATCTAAAAAAACTTGCTAAACCTTTTCCCCTCAGTATTTTAGTTCTTGAGCTGGCCCTCCCCCCACCTCTAAGGGGGAATTTTGTATGTATGGTTTTCTGAAAGAACATACATGAAGCTTCAAAATGAGACATGTGTGTCATCTGAGCGTTGGGGCTTTATTGAGTTTTGGGGGAAAACGTTGCGTTTTTAGACGAAAATCGCAGAAATCTAGAATTATTTTTAGAAAAAGAATGGAATATATTAGAACCAATTTGAACTGTTGATATCTTTCTCTGAACGCATCTCTACGTGTCCCACCATATAATTTATGTATCCGATACTTAAATATTGAGATTTTGGGTAAATATGTTAAACAAATTAATACAATTGCTGATTTCTGTAATACATGGGGTATTTAACTATAGTTTATCTAATACAATAGAAAAAAGAAATATTGTAGCCTTTTTGGTCAGGGTAAGGACCAGTGATTAAATGTAAAAAAGTTCCAAACCGCATGATGTTTGAAAATGCCTTAATTGTGGGGCGAAAGATGTGTATTTTTGTCAAAAATCGCCGGAATCTGGATTTTTTTTTTAAAATTAGTTTAAACTTATCAAATTGAAGCAATGGAATTTTGCACAGCATACATATTCAATTTTTTCCTGGCATCATATATAACGTATGTGCTCAAATATTGGCATTTTAGGGCAAAATGTTGGAAAAATTACAAAAATCATTGATTTCTGTAATCCATTGGGGTATCGGGTTTAAATTTAGAAAAAAATATTTAATACAATTGAATAAAGACATATTATAACATTGTGGATAGACAAAATTCCTATAATTAAGTATAAAAAATTCCTGAACCATATGGCGCTTAAAATATTGCCTTAATTTTCAGACGAAATTTGTGTATTTCCGTCAAAAATTGACGGAATCTGGAATTAACATTTGAAAATAGTTTGAACATAAACTTATCAAATAGAAGCAATAAAATGATGCTCACTATACATATCTAAGTCATTTATTGTATCAGATATAACATATATGCTCAAGTATTTATATTTTAGGGCAAAATGTTGAAATAATGACTAAATAAAGACTTATTTCCGATAGTTTCCGTTATAGTTCGGAATGTACGGTACGGTGTGTTATTTACCCTCAACTATCATTGGTAAATATGATAAACAGGATATTATATTATCGTACTAAACCATACTTTACGTAAAATCAGTTTGATTATATTTGGTGAAACTAACTGAACACTCATCATGCTCATGGTAATAGTATATTATATACATATCACATTCATGAGAGGGTGATAGTATTATTGATTATCACCCTCGGCTTCGCCTCGGGCGATTATCATATCTTCAGGGTGAATATTCTTACTATCACCCTCTCATAAGTATGATATTTATGTTATTATACCGAAATCCCCTCTGGCAAAATTAAGATTCATTTCACTTTGCCGGATAAACTGCTTGTTTGAGTGAGACAGGACATGTGCAGTAAAGCAGTCTATTTACCGGAATTCTTTTTTGAAAACAACTTTTTTCAAAACGTTGCAATGGAAATATCGTTGGATTGGAAATAAAGTAACTAAGAACATGAGTGGTAGTTTATTGAAATAGGTCAAGTACTTTTAAAGTTATGATGAGTTAAAAATAGCAAGTTATATATACTGAGCCGATGACGTCACCGAAACAGCACGCATCAAAGCTGCGCATGTGATAATTTTTGTGCTATCACCCTGAGATGTACTATCACCCTGTACTATCACCCTCGTGTGAAATAGTAAGAAATGACACATTGATGTCTATGGAGATTTAGCATGGGCGTCTTATGTTAGGTATAATACAACTCATTGCTTTCCTTTTCTTTTTCAATATACTAATATTTCCGGTTGTTATACACTATTAATATTTGATTAATACATTTAAACATTATTTGAGTCTCTTCACTTACTTATCTTTCTTAGAAATCTATGAACGACGTATGTGTAAAACGATTTATAATCTGCAGCTCGACTGAATGACTGCCGCAGATCGACTAAAGTCAGATTTTGTTGAATTATGCTAATTTATTTCTGTTTGTGGTGCAGTGCGGACTTTCGGCGCCATTGCATTTGATAGTTGTGGTTTCTATAGGACCGTTTTTGCCATGTTTGTATTATAATACACTTAGTCTATCGTTTTAATTATTCTAAGAATATAGAGGATAGTCACATTACACGCAGTATGACCGAAAGTATCGTGCGTGACTCATTTTAATGCATTTGCATATTTCATATGAAACTAAAGCACATTTTAACGATTTTTGAATTTAGGTCAATAACAAACACTGTTCAAAATCACACCTATTCCCAATTATTTGCTTAATGTAAAGAAAATTATTAGTTTAAATTGGTGGAAATAGGGCGTCCTCGTGGAACAGTCAGTGGGAAAAGGCTTCTGGGAGTATAAACCAGGTTCTAGGATGCACAAATATCTCACTCACTCTTACCCCCCACCGTCATCCCAATAAATCGGGACTGGGTAAATAAAGAAAAATGACTATATTCGCTTACAAAATGGCAGACTTTACGGATAATATGAGTATAACATATATACGGCTTTGTATATATGAATACAAAACGCCTAGAACGTCACAAAGCAAGTAATTAATGAAGTCAGAGCAGAGACGAGATTGAAGACAAAGATACTATACTATCCTTTAAGGATGTAGATATACGTCACCATAGGGTCCACAAAAAAAGCTTAATCGAGAACAGTAAATGGGTCAATCACTGGTTCAGTGCGTTGCACAATGATAAAACAAATGTAAGAAAGATAGTATAACAGTGATTATGATACAGGATCTTACGAAGCTCACAAATCACATCAGGTTCTGATAGTCTTAGTTGCAGAATAGTTATTGAAATTACTTTTACATTTTAAAAGCAGAACAGGCTTAGATAATAAAGTTTGCAAAGGGTTTCGTTCTGTTATGGTTAAGGTAGCACCTGATAGAGTAGCTATTTAGATTTTGAATATTAAAATCCTCAACTCGACTACATGGTCTAGAAAACGACCAAGATGAGAAACATAGAGCACAAAATGTTGCTCCAGGAACACCCCCGTGTAAGTGTGGTAATTACAATATTGAAATTAAAATAATCTCTGTCGTCATAGATTTTACTTATTATTTGCCTGACTTCGAGAAAACACTCCACATTAAATATCTGTCATAGGCAAGGAAGAAAAATCTGCGACAAGAGTGTCACAGTTCGCACAGTTCGCACAGTCGCAACCCATAGTAAATAGGGAATAGAATACCTACAATTTTTATACAAACGGTAGTTCTGTTAATTAATAGGACAATCCTTATTTTCGTGCTGTAAATTAGTGCAATACGCTTGTCTGTGATGAGTTGTGTGGTGAATGTGACACAAAATACATTATGTTTTATTCAAATAGTTAAAATGCGTCATACTTAATAAAAAAAAAGTTAAAAAAAATAAATATCTAAAACAGTTTTCATGACACGTGTTTCAGTGTATGTGTATTCATTTATTTTAGTATATATTACATGGGAAGGACTGTGAACAACAGTGAGAAAGTTATATTCCTATATTTCATATACATTTTAATTGATATGTTTAATTTTATATTCAGATTAAAATGAATAAATTACATACAAGAGGGCATGACTCATAACTTAACGTATTGAACATTGGTTATGAGTTTTGCACCCAATGCTGCAAACATGGTATAGTGCCATACCGGGTATATCTTATCTTTGTTTCTTTGCTGTTTCTTTACTATGCCTTAACGACTTCGACTTGTTGAAACGTTTCGCTGATTATGATGACTTCGAAAACAAAAACAAAATTGTTTTTTTCAAATAGTTGAATGCCTATATAATCAACTGTATATGTAAAGGCTGTATTAACAAAAACAGATATATTTAGATAAACACTTCCTTTGAACTAAACTCTAGTCTGATATGAGAATTTAAGTGTTGTTTAAGACTCAACATAACACGAATTGCAGTCACGTTTTGTGTAGATTCGTATTCGGTGAAAGCTACATTTCCTGTTTGACTTTTATACCTACTTTTACCTGTGTAGTTTTCAATGCGAGGCAAGTGTGTGGTGAAAAAGTAAATAATACAAACCTACAATATATAAATAATTTCTTCTAAATAAAATATTCTCCAATAAATTAATATGTCCATTAATGTGTATATTATTGTATCATCATATAGCTTATTCCAATATGTTTTTTCGACAATAAAACTTGATTACGTCATAGTATTTGACACTTACATACATGTACATGCGATAATAAGTAATAAAATCATTTATTTTAACTCGTAAAAAAGCTAAACTAACGAAGGACTTCATTTAACAGTTCAGTTATGTCAAATAATGATGCTTGCAAGTAGAAATGATTGTATGCCGACATATTGTAATCATAGTCTGTGGGTGTCTCGCCCACTGCGGAAAACCGCATAATAAAATATTGTATTAAATTTGTGCTTAAAAGAACTCCACCAATGACAACACTTCACATGACCAAGTATCAAACACGAAAAATCGAGGTAATCATAAGAAGTGAAGTTACTGAGGTTAAGTGGTTAACCAGGGTGTAGTTTTGTGAAAATAACGCAAAATATGACCTTGACCTTGGTATTTTTTGTCGTTCATACGATGTCCACCAATGCCGACAATACATATGACCAAGTGTCAAAGATATAAAGTGAGGCAATCACATAAAGTTAACTGAGGTTAAGCTACCTAACCAAGGTTAAGTTAACTAACTAAGGTTATGTTTGGGAAAAATAACGCAAACTCTGACCTTGACCTTGGGTATTTTTTGTCGTTCAGTGATGTCACCAATGCCAACAATACTGCAACAATACTACGACCAAGTATCAAACAAAATAATTAAAGTTATCTGAAAAAGTTAACTGAAGTTAACTTACCTAACCAAACTGACGTTTAGGGTAAATAACACAAAACATGACCTTTACCTTGGTATTTTTGTTGTTCAATGATGTCCAACCAATGCCAATAATACATATGACCAAGTATCAAAGATACAAAGTGAGGCAATCACATGAAAAAAGAGTATGATAATGGACCTTTGAAAACGGCCGTAAACGACACATACGAAATATTGCAGTCTCGTTTGATTGAGACTGTTCATGAGCGGTAGTGAATTATGCTAGCTACCGCTCACGCCCTTTAGACCCGGGTTGAGCAGAACGCAATATTAATAAAATCAATAGTACAAAAATAAAGTTCACTGTGGTTAAGTTACCTAACCAAGGTTAAGTTACCTAACCAAAGGATAAAGTCACCTAACCAAGGTTATTTTTGTGGAAAATAAGCAAAATAATGACTTGACTTTGGTATTTTTTGTCGTTCAGTGATGTCCACCAATGCCAGCAATACATATGACCAATAATCAATCAAAGAAAACGAGGCAATCAGATACAGTTATCTGAGATTAACTTGCTTAACCAAAGTTAAGTTACCTAATCAAGGTTACGTTTTGGGGAACATATATGACCTTGACCATCTTAATGTTGGCATTAAGTGCTGTCCCTTGACCCAACAAAACATCTGACACAATTTCAGAAAAAATCGAGCAGCAGTTTTTGAGATATAGTTGATATAACATGTGGCCGCCGCCTCCGGAAAAGTTACTGCTATGTCTCTGTACCTACTATCGTGGGCGAGACAATGATGTTTTCTATCATCACGGCATATTTATGCCATTACTGTGACCATATGTTGAAACACATGTGCATGCGTGCTGCGCACGTGCGCGCATGCGTGCGTTTGTGTGTGTGTGAGATTTCGTTTGTAAATAACGAGACGTTAATAAACGTAAAAAACGTGCAACACGGTAGTTTCTTTGCGTCAACAGCGCAACAAAGATTGAGCAATTTTAATTCTTTCGTTGGTCTGGTGACAAATTAAGTTCATTTGAATTACAAAATAATCGATACAGCAGGACGAAATGAACTAATAGGAATTAACTTGTCACCAAAAATCCAAAACGTTGATTTACTTGCTTTCAATTATTCATAGTAAACTTTTACACAAAACACAAGGGATTCAGAATGCATCAAACAGACCCATAAATAAGATTCTACAAATAAACGATACTAATGAGGGTGTATTTGAAGAACTCACTCCTCTGGTAGTCTTATTTATGATATTTCCTAACGTTAAATTATCATTGGAAAAAACATGGAAAGCTCGGTTATTTACTGCAGACATGTTACATGCCTGATCAGCTCAGGTATATAAACTGAGGCTCCAATAACGTTTTCTCTTTGAAAAGCATTGGGATATTGAATATAATCGAGGGTATAGCAGTATATAATACTTTAAACATTACTTTTATGAAGAACAAAATAAAATGAATTATATAAGCTGTGTTAATATAAACTTTGCTGATAATTAATTCTTTTCAGAAGAAAAACACATCAACACACAACTAACGAAACACTGCTTTTATGTTTTAATATGTTGGTTTCATCTACACAATCTGTATTATCTGATACAAAATTGAATAACATCATTTTCGCATGAACATGTATGTATAACAGTGACATACAGTGAGCTATACAAATGATCTCATCCCTGCCCCTCTCCCCCACTCCACCCCCACCCCACCCCACCCCAAATACAACAGGAAATAGGTCCTTAACTCTCTATCGAATGTAAGTTACTGGTTTTGATCAATATGTTAAGGTTTTATTTGTACGAACCTTCATGCACAATTTGGGTAACTATGATGACGTCTGCCTAAATCCTCAAAGGACTGTAGCGTCCGATGCTTGTCGTAAATCTTGTTTTGTCGTACCCTTAATGGTTTGTTCTCTTGCTGATCTTGCTTCTACCAAATCACTGAGTACTTGCGTTTGGCTTTCTAGGCTTGTGTTTATTTATGTTCATATATACATCATCATTTATGTTTTATACTTGTATTGCCTATTGATGCTCATGCTGCTTCTTAAATTACTTCTCATGAAAGGACTCAATACAGCCGAGTCTGCAGCTTTATTCTCCTAATTATGTGTGTTGCTCCAAAAAGATCACCTTTATCAGTATTTATTAACAGTCACACTAGCAATCGTGTTTGTGCAGTGTGGTGGCTGTAAAAAGTCTCCCTGTGCTACGAATCAGTAGTGTTATTGTTACTGGTCCTTCGGGACAAACAAGTCCAGTATAGATAGCGTTTAAGTAGAATACCGATTAAGCCGGCTGTAGGGGCGTGAGAGGTGTTGCTTCTTAAATTACTTTTCATTAACAGGCTCAATAAAACCGAGTCTGCTGCATTATTCTCTTAATTGTGTTTAAAATAAATACTGATAAAGGTGCTCGTTTCTGGTGGTGGCGGTACTGCAAGTTGCTGGTGGTAATGCAACTAGATGACGGTACTGCAAGCTAGAAGGTAATGCAAATAGGTGTCGGTACTGCAAGTTGCTGGTGGTGACGTTACTACGTGTTGCTGGCGGTAATGCAAATATATGACGGTACTACAAGTTTTTGGTTTTGATGTTACTGCACGTTGCTGGCGGTAATGCAATTAGATGACTGTACTACAAGTTGCTCGTAGTGAAGGTAATGCACGTAGTTAGTGGTAATGCAAGTCAATGATAACAAAACTCAGCTAATTAAAACAAATGGAATGAGTGCATTTATAATAGTCACATATACCCCCATCCCCATCTGTAAGTTCTGTAAATAGTTAAATACTTAAATAGATATTTGTCTTAGTTACAGATACATATGTATCTAGCTTAAAGAGATAAACTTTCCACATTTCTCGAGCAATAGTCCAACTCCTATAAGACCGCTTCATATAGCGATATTTCTTAAAGTTGTAAAAGGATGCAGATCCATAAATGATGCAATACTATCCTATACAATTGCAACAGAGTTAGCAAGAAAATGGATAAACGATTTGCATGTGACACAAAATGTTTACATCTAAAATAGCCAGGAAAATGAACTGAATGTTGAGGGTGGGGGAAATGTCTAGCTTAAAAACACATCTACGTAACCTATTGGTGCCAAAGAGACTCAAACCCATGATATATGTGTCACGGTTATGCATAGCTAACAGGTAGATTGATGTTGCATTGTCTGGCCGGTTATCTCAGTCGGTAGAGCATCGGAACGGTAGTCCGAAGGTCCCGGGTTCGAGCCCCGGTCTGGCTGCACTTTTTTCTAACCCTGTGACATTTGGCGCCCAACGGGGGACCGTGACTGAGTAAACTTCGAGAAACATGCAAATGATTCTCTGTACCCATGGAAATTCGAGGACGACTTTCAGTCTGTAGGGGGAGTGTGTCACGGTTTATGGATATCTAACAGGTAGATTTATGTTGCATTGTCTGGCCGGTTAGCTCATTCGGTAGAGCATCGGAACGGTAGTCCGAAGGTCCCGGGCTCGAGCCCCGGTCTGGCTGCACATTTTTCTAGTCCTGTGACATATGCATTCAGAGTACGTGCTATCCACTATGCCATAATGAATAGTCAATATATTCCTTGTTTGATTTTATTATATATTTTCCAGTGAAATGGTGGATTTTATGATTAAAATAGAACCTTATATTTTCATTGTTGACTTGTTGGCGTTATTGACGTCATTGTTGTTGCGTGTCACTTTTATTTTCTTTTTATTAGATCTAAGACAATTTCTAAGGTAATTAGTATATAATAAAAATAATATTTGTTGTTTTGTCATGAATATAGGATGTATTATTATCTCGAAGTCAGGGGAACTCAAATATTTCCACTCGTTCTAAGGCACTCGTGAAAATATAAGTTTTCTCACTTCTCGATGAAAATAAATTCTACATTCACTCCAATACACCTCTATATATTCATTTTTCACAAGGAACAAACAAGCATGCAATTATTCGTTGCTGTTTGACAGCAAAACACTATAAGCTTGTCCAAATCATTAACAGAGTTCGTATACATGTGCACACGGCACGATAGCCGTATGGTGGTCTGTTAGTGCCAGAGTCATATTACAGGATGGTGAAGTCATATAGTGTTGTTCTTCATTTTCATGTGATTGTGGAGGAGAAGTTAACCGTTTTAAAAAATAATCTAATGCAGTTTCGTCTGCTTAGATTGTAATAAACAGATCATTTACCACTCCAGTCTGGACATTGACCGTTTGCTGACTAGGGAGATAATTCGAAAGATTTGATCGTAGTTGACTACGGTCAGGACCTCGAATGCAGCAATGTGAAAAAAAATTGAAGCCCGAACCATACGCCTGGCTACGTCTCTGATAAGCAACATTTGCGCTTAGATAGGATCATAAAATATTTTTGAAACGAGTTATTTGACATGGTGTATTAAAATAGTTATTTGACATGGTGTATTAAAATAGTTATTCGACATGGTGTATTAAAATAGTAAATTCTGATTGGTTATTGAGCAGGTACATTTCAAGTTTAACTTATTTTATTAAAACACGCAATGTGAACTTCCCGCGAAAACATGATTGTTGCATTCCGCGAACTTCTTAAACGAAATTATTAATCGAAAGACAAACCATAATTCTACCAGCGGAGGCAGTAGCACAGTAATGGCGGACGGTTTAAAATCCAAATGATCGACTATTTATATATATATCATGTACTGATTATAACAGAAGAATCCATTTAACATTCGGGCCAAACACAATGTAACGGACAATACAAGAACCAAGCAATGTCCTGTAACTATCGCATGATTGAATTATTCATATTTTCCGACTTTTATTTTGGGTTTTAAATTAATATGTTCCTTTAGAGCCACTGTCACCAAATGTCCAATGTCCATTTTACAAAGTGCGTATGCGCGATGGGAAATGATACCAACATACAATTAGATCACGGCGAAATGTTCTCTTACCAACATTTAGAGAATGGACGTCTTCAAAAGAAAATTCCACAAACATTCAATTATCAGACAGCAAGAATGTCAACGAACGTTGTAATATGTGATGTGCTCAATGTACGTAGATGCATTTATTCATATACATTTCTGTCCTTAATGTTTCCATTGTCGAAACTAATGGTTGTACTGGTTAGTAAACAACATGTCTGTAGTGTAGGTATATAGACGATACACAACACATATAAACGGGTTGACAATAGGGGTACCGCCATGAAACGGTTAGTGTCGCCAAGGTCGCTGGGTGTTTGTCCGAAGGTCCCGGGTTCGAGCCCCGGTCTGGCTGAACATTTTTCTATCCATGTGACATATGGCGATCCCGGCAGGGCCGTGACTGAGTAAACTTGCAAATGATTCTCTGTATCCATGGAAATTCGAAGACGAATTTCAAGCTTTAGTGGGTGAATAATTTAATGTTGATAGATATCTAACAGGTGTTGCATTGTCTGACCAGTTAGCTCAGTCGGTAGATCATCGGAACGGTAGTCCGAAGGTCCCGGGTTCGAGCCCCGATCTGGCTGCACATTTTTCAATATTTAGGGAGTATGGCACGGTTCATTGATATCTAACAGGTAGATTGATGTTGCATTGTCCGACCGGTTAGCTCAGTTGGTAGAGCATCGGAACGGTAGTCCGAAGGTCCTGGGTTCAACCCGTAGTCTGGGTGCACATTTTTCTGGCCCTGTGGCATTTGGCGATCCCGGCAGGACCGTGACTGAGTATACTGCGAGAAACATGCAAATGATTCTCTGCACCCATGGAAATTTGAGGACGAATTTCAATATGTAGGGGGAGTATGTCACGGTTCGTAGACATATAACAGGTAGTTCAATGTGCAGCAAGACTAAGGGCTCGAACCCGGAACCTTCGGACTACCGTTCCAATGATCGACCGACTGAGTTAACCGTTCGGACAATGCAACCTCATTCTACCTGTTAGATATCTATAAACCGTGACGGATACATATATGCATTTGATTTTGTTGTTGTTTTAAATACTACTGACAAATTGGCTTGACAAATATGCAAGAAGGGTTAGGTTTTGTAGTTTATAATTACTCAGTGTAACATACAGTGGTCTAAAAACTGCTCATTTTTGCTGGTCACTGCACTGCATGAGCACAGTATGAGGTTAGATATTATCACTACTTTCTTGATCTCCAGAGTAATTGATAGCCATAAAATGAGATTGTGGCAGTACCCAGTTGTAGTTTTCTATCGTTCTACTACAAATGCATCTCAGTATTTCAATAAAATGACTACTTTATATTACCCCAAAAGGCACCAAGCTGTCAAATAAATTTGTGGAAATCAATTCATTCTCATTTCGACAGCAGAAAATATGAGTTTAATCTCTATAAATAAGTGTAAACGTTCTTACGAAAGAGTGACAATTTAATTAAATTTTTGAAGTTTATTCGTTTGGCCTTTAGGATTAACAGATTAATTTTGCTGTTCTGAATATGACTTTATTCAATAATAAGACCTTGTGATTGCAATATTGCGTGTTCTGATTAAAGGAATAAAACGTGATTAAAACAACAATTAATTGTCATGAATTATTCGATTTCATTATTGTTTTTTCTGCTGAGAAACGCAATGTATTAAAGCGATGATTCAAATATTTACTTAACATGCTTAATAGACAGAGGATAGCATGTATTATTCATTTATGTTTTTTGTTCTTTACATACCATCGAATCACTACTATTCACAAGTTAACACAATCAGAACATAATGTTGTATTATACTGTTGAAATGGTAAGTATGGTATTGCATGAATCGCAGACGCCATCATATGTGTATTAAGAATAATATAATTAAGGATTAATTAAGGAAACTAGAACAGAGTAAACGTGGTAATAGCAGCGTACTTTTCTGTTTTAATCTTACTCTAATTTAATTTCGAAATAAACATATTGTGTTGAATAATATTTCATCATAGCTGCTGCATCTTATCCATATATATATTCATCTAACAAAAATGGAAGAATTCTTCGTAAAATGTCTTATTTCTTTATACACATTTGAATCATTATAAATCTAGCTATTGACAGCACATGCACATACAATAAACAAAAATAGTGTGGACAATTGCACATGTTGCAATCTCTGTCAACTACATTGACAAGATTAACTGATTGTTTACACAATTTAACCCCAATCACGTCTCTTTTGGTGCAATATTTATGCAGTTATAGAACTAACATTTCAAGCAATGAGAGACGCATATAATTATGTTCTGAAAAACCTTAGTAACGTTGCACAGAAAGCTATGACGTCGCGCACAATACTAGTGTCACATCGAAAAAATGCCGACCGCTTCATTAAAAGAGAGATCTCTATTTCGTTTACAAATATTATATATAACGTGTTAAATATCACTGCAAAGGTCATTGTTTTATTTTTGGAGTGCTGATAACATTATCAATAAAACTGGGATTTTGTAATTGTTAAGACATGCTAACTATTGAAAGTAACGTCAAAATGTTGATGTCCCGCGTTACATTTCCTTCTCTATAGTAACGAGCAAATGCTGATATTTGAGTAAATAGCGAGGGATTTGTTATGAAATCTTGATATTCTTTAAATGACATCTGTTCCCTTCCATGATGTCATGACGTATTCTCTGTGTTCCGTTAGAAAAAAAAAAGGCAAGTAAATGAAAAGCGGCTGAAATGTCCCAGGGAACAAAATTACAAGAGCGTTTAATAACCATTATTTATTTGTTATGCACTTGAAAAAAAAACGTTGTCCTGTAAAATGTCCCACTCTTTAAAAAATCGCATTTTTGCTGTATGTCTGTACTTTTTCGTCAGGAAATTTATAGTTTGAGTTTTTTAAATTAAAAATACTTTAACTAAAGAAATATTTTGTTTAGCAAATTATTTTGATATATGGCTTTTGCTACAAAGAACGATCATTTATCTCTGTTATTGAAAAATAGTTGTCCGACACTTTGTCCCATCTATAGTTGTTTAGCAACCTTACGCGTTAAACAACATGGTGCGTTAATTATCATTATATGAGTAAATAAGCGTGTATTGATCAATATCAATAGCGTTCATTTTGTTTTTCTTACCTGTACTGTGCTACGGAACTTGATAAGATGCAACATTTTTACTTTTATTTGATATAAAATGACTATTTTATAGATATAAGCATCTGTAAATATACTCCACAGAAAACCTCAATCTAACAAAACGTCAGAAAAAAGACGAGTGTTCCGATACTTTATTTACACTGTCCTGTTTTAATGGGATGACAGTAGGGTAAGTGTGAGGTTTGGTACACCCTAGAACCGATTTAAAACCCCAGTGGCCTACTTTGCCAATGACTGTTCCAAGGCGGTAGCCCTATTGTCAACCCTTTTGTGTTTGTGATGTCGTTTGCATTTATTATTGCTTTTGCCTCCTTGTTTGTCTGTTTGCGTGTTTGTTTCTGTGTTTTGTGTTTGACTGTCTTCCTTGAATGCTACTTTCCCTGTCAGATCTTTTTATATTTCAATGTCAAAAGAAATGAAAAAATGAGATATAGGGTCCTATAGAAACCACAGCGTCCGAGCGCAATGGCATCGTAGGTCCACATTGTACTGCAAACAAGGACTTGAAAATACAATGAAAGAGACAAAAAAACAAAACAGAAAGGGTGGTGAAGACAAGCCTTGAACTTTAAGCCAATAACTAACATACGTAGTGTTCACCATGAACGGGTAGATTCCAATGTCCCTGGACAAGTTATTTTTTCGGAACTGTCATGCTTCAACTGCCAGCAGTGCATAAATAAAAACCTCAACATGTGTGAACATACTCCTTTTGTTGGAACAACGCGTAAAAATACAAATGACACTGACAGGATCGAACTAAGTACCACCAGTGTTATTGAGGAAAGAACTGGTCACTTCTGGACAAGTCATAGCTGTATATACTGACGATCCGGATTTTGACTATTGCTTGTTAAAGGTTAACAAAACACTGCATGTTTCCATAATAGATACAACAGACTCCTGGGGCACTATGCTTCCTGCTGGAACGGAAATGTTTTCAGGATTGTATTACGATAATACAACCCCAATCCTTTGAATTACAGAACTGTAGATAAACGAACAATTTATAGCTGTCGTACCCGCAGCATCATTAATATACATCTGCTCAGAAATTGAAGCAAATAGATATATAAGTCTACCGGAATCTTTGATTCTCGACATTCTCTCATGTGTAGAAGCTGTTAAAGAATATATCTAAAGTTATCATCATATATAGCTTTTACATACGGCTTCTCGTTAGTGTGTAAAATGTTTTGTAGTGATACAGTTATGTGCTCTCATTACTTTATTTTTCATACTTGTCTGTCTAGATCTTTGAATTAAATAGATAATAAACAATAACATATGTATACAATTATACATCTTAAGACATTTAAAGTATAATGGTATTTTTAATTATCCTGAATCCATGCGACATAAAAACATGTGTAACAAGTATTGCATTTATTTAGCTATAGTTGAGAACATATATGTATGTTTTCAACGTCGTTGAAGATAATTTGACATTATTTTCGTTAACGAAATGATGTAACGCTAAAAGACACCAGTATTGTACGCGACGTCTATGAGAACACAACATGAACATGGTAGAAGTAACTCATAATTGCTTATTGTTGTTTATTATGACAAGGTGGGGTTAAATGTATTCTATATGCAACGGTCATACAAGCCATATGTCGCTGGATGAGGATACACAACACAAGCAATATCAAAAACAAATCACTCAGCTGTTTTTAATTAAAGTATAGGGTTGGGATTTGGGTGGGGAACGCAAATAAAGACAACTCAACCCGGGGCTAGAGGGCGTGAGCGGTAGCTAGCATATTTCACTACCGCTCATGAACAGTCTCAATCAAACCGAGACTGCAATATTTCGTATGTGTCGTCCTCGGCCGTTTCCAAAGGTCCATTATCATACTCATTTTTTAAACTAGCATAGCCTTCCACATGACAAGTTGAATATTACAGTCGCGGTGATTTAAACAGTTTACTTGTCTGGGTGTTCGTATAAATGCGACAAGACAATAGTTAAGGAAAATATCAGACGCTATCATCAAGCTGAAGATGAAAGTTTAGTCTGCATCTACATCTACATTGCTATGACTAAGACTATTCATTGATTAATAAGCTTGTCTCAATACGTATCTCATATGTCTCAGAGGATATGTTTCCAAATATATATACACCTGATAATATATAGTTGTCATGTAACATATGTTTCTTTTCCATAGAACTACGTAGAATATTTATACGATTTCAGTTTTCAGTCTATTCAATTTATCTAATGTTCGCACTTTGACATTTTTCGTTGGAAATATATCTTGCATATATTTTCTACATCTTAAATCCATGAGAGAATGGAAACATTTGCAGGTCTGAGGGTCAGCTTAAAATTAAATATATCGATACATTACTATATATGCGTTCACATTTGAAACAAACTCTGTAAATACGATTAACGATAAGCATCGAATTGACAAATCAAAATAAAAAATCATGCAACTGGAAGCATTAAAGTAAAAAGCAATTTTCGTTCAGGCTTATAGCAAGCGATGAATTTACTATTACCGAAACATGGACGGATTATAATGGAGAATATTATTTGCATTTTACGAAACAGCGTAACCCAGTAAAGCGTTCTATAAATTTATTACTATACCAAATCTTGCAAATAGTTAAGAACGATTAAGTAAATCGAATGTAACGATGGTACTGACACATTCAGAGCGACTGAGCCTAAGCGAGATTGTCAACATATTAATAAATGTGAAGACAAATAAAATTGCTATTCAAAACACGAAACGTGTTTTATACAACCAAGGAACTAGACGAACTTCTTATATACACATATGTTGTCAAAGAAATATAGAGACTCGCCATTCTACTTGGCTTTATTGTTTGTGTATTGTATAATATAAGACATTCTCTAGTTTAGTTTAACAATATTTTATTGCAGATATGTTACAGTACATCAATTCACAATATTCATAGCAACATATGGAAATGGATCGAAGTTATTACAACATTAGTTACAGTTCTCTCCATTGTGGCTGAAAAAGTGTACGTGATTATCGGTTTGAAATTGTAACAATACATTTAAATATGAACCTGATCAGAGGCAAAAATCCAAAAAATTAAACTCTGCCGTGCCATTCTACCCCCACGAAATTTCCACCGACATAACACCCCATATCTCCGTTCAGGCAGATAGAAACATAACGACAGTTGATATAGACAACATATAACGGTATATCGATACAAAGTTAAGGATTTTGAATAGGTTTAGTGCTTTTAATATATATTTTTGAACTTGAGTAAATAGAATATGATTTTCCTCGTCCGTTATTTGGTCGATGCCGTATAAAAGTTTGCAAGGACTTAAAGGATGAAATATACGAGTGTCTGAAAATTATTGCCGTCTTTCATTTCTGAAAATTACACATCTAAACAAGTAATGCTCAACATCTTCAACACCATCACCACATACATAATTGTGATTATCCCTCAATGGTTAAGATAGAGATCAACGTTTAAATTGCTACAGTTGTTTAGCAAACGCGCATGTAGAACTGAAAGGTATCTATCACCCAATATGGCGTATTTGGGTACTATCGGTGGTTTAAAGTATTTTTAAGTCTATTTTCAAAACTCGAAAGGGATTGTGCTTCGCGAATGTTAATGTCAATGTCGTTCCAAAGTTTTAGAGATAACGGTAAGACTGATCTCGAAGACAATTCTTTTCTTCTAGGTAAAGTATGTGGGGAATGTTTCTTTCAAGTAACTCGGTAAATCTCCATTTTTAAACTTATAGGTAATTATCAACTTTGGATATGTCTTCTATCGGACGGAGACACCTAAACAATTGTTCAGTTAACCATTTTTATATAGAGACAGAACGGGTCAGACCCGTAACTATTCGCGCGGCTTCATATTTGTATCTTTTCTAAATGATCTTTTTCATAATTCGTACAACTATCCCATACTATAAGATTTATATATTTGATTAAGAGTTTGACATTTTAATTTAAATTTCATTAATTTCATTGAACCTGGAACCTTAGACGCAGATGTTACAATATTTGAAATATGTTGATGTCAGGACCCATTATGACTAAGGGTTATGCCTAGATGTTTATGATGTTCAGCGTTGGCATTTGGACTTTTTATTTTAGAAAAAAAGAACCAACGAAAACTCGTTGTTTTCGATCAGTTATATAATTATTTATCCAATTAATAAGGATGCCTGAAATGCCATGTTGTCAGAGTTTAGAAATTAAAGCTGCGTGCCTGATACGATCGAAGGCGTTGGATATATCAACAAATACCATACATATAAATTTGTTTTCGTCAATCGTTTTGCATATTTGATTATACATATCAATAAGTTGATAAACTGTTGAGTGATCAGGTAAGAAACCAGACTGGTAAGTAAAATCTTAAAAATATCACGCGTTCCATAACTTCTCCAACGAATTATTAACGATATAAGTATTGGTCTATAATTTGATGGTGAATCTTTATCACTTGATTTAAAAAGTGGCATAACATTAGCTATTTTCCGGCATTGTGGATATATGCTTTCTTGAATTGAACGGTTAAACAGAATACACAGGGGGAGACATATTGTTTTTGAATTTTCTTACAGGACTCGATGGCTTATTTCATCTGGTCAACTGGCTTTATTTATCACAAAAATTGATAGGATATCAGAAATATTAATATCATTTAAAGTATGTATCGTCTTAGGTATAATTTGTGGTATCGGTGTCGTCAACAGTTGATGTTGGTGTAAGAAAGTCATTAAAAGATTATTTCTCAGTACTGTCGAGGATTTGCAGATTTCATATCACTTAGAGAAAATTCTCGTTCAGATTAAAACATATTTCTTTAGCATGCTTTTTCATATTATTAACTTTATATAGAAGGTCTTTATATACGCGCCAATCCGATAGATTGCCTATACCTAAAACTATTACATTTTATATTTCACGTTTACGAGATGCAAGTCGAATTTCTGAATAATACCAGGGCTTATCATTTGGACGAATTGTTAATTGTAACTTGTTGGAATACATTCTTTCATGAGATCGGTAAGTTTATTAATACAACTATTTGCAGCGATATCTACAGAATATGTATGCAAAAATGTCCAGTCTGTTGATCTAAATAAGTCATTTAACTTTTCAAAATCGGCACGTTAGCAATTATAATCCATTCTCTGTGTTAACGTAAACATATATCGCCAAAGAGACTATTCATTCCGAGTGGCTATTGTTGATTATAGGAATATTTCATGGGTATCCGGAGAAGATAGAGAAATTCCAATATTAAGCGGTATAATTGAGAGTTGGAATTACCCTGTCTTCACTAGATCACCATGATTGATTTTTATTCTGCGCGTTTGCGTCGCCAACTACTAAGGTTTAGCATGGTTATTTACACAATGATGTCATGCAACTGTCCATCACCCAAGTAAAACGCGGATATCCTTATCCGGTATGCAAGAGAAACATATTCAGAATTTATTTTATGAAGGTCAAAGATATAGATTACCTTCAATTATTCGTTTTAATGCATGTCGTGCTCAGATCGCCCAGTCAGTTGAGGAATTAGTATAACATATTGTCGTAGAGAACATGAAGCCCCGCACTCTCTTTCTACTTGAAAAAAAATTAATTCTTAAAATTATATTTACCCGTATTAACCTGTATACTGCTAGCAACATTTTTCTTCCTCCGAGATCTAGGTTTTTGTTTCATTATTTAAAATCGGGAATTCAAGAATTAGATAATACTTCAAACAGTTTGTATATGATTACCTGTGTTTTCGTTCCTGCTGTTAAATAGCTAATAATGTAATTATTGTTTGACGCCTAGATTACGCCAATGTTTTATCTCTGGAACTCGATCGTTAGCACTAATTCGTACACTCCTGTTTAATCTAATGAGGACGATGTTGTTTCCACGCATGTCACTCGGTGTAATATGTTCAAGGCTTGGGAATACGAAAAGCAAAACTTCCAACTTTGTACTGGATTCCTAAATAACATAATCAGCCTTATAAAAAAGAGTATGATAATAGACCTTTGGAAACGGCCGAAAACGACTAAAGCCAAGCTTTATTTCGAATTATAGTTCCTGTACCACTGCAAAAATCTCCTCCAATCGTTCTTGTAATACTGCCGTTAAATATCACGTTGAACAATAGTGGACTGACGCTTATGACAACTCTGGGATTAATTTATTTTGATTAATATAAAAATTCAGACGACGTTCTTAAAAACATTTGCAATAAACGTCAAGTTTCATGTATGGGTTATTGTGACTTCCTCAACACTATATACAACCTTATCACATCACCTTATCAAAGACAGGAGTATTGCTCTCATTAAAAAAATCCTAAGAACAATTTACATTGTTGACCTATATCAATATTAAAGCTTTATTTGTTAATGGTAATTTAGACAAATATGTTGACCTGCCAAGAAGGTTATGAAGCACTTATTGTATATTAGATAATAGTTTTGTCAGGTTTGATCTACCGTTTATAGACAAATTGTTGGTATTCGTAATGGTACGAACTGTGCACCCCTTTTCGCCGATGTGTTCTTGTTTTGTAATGAAAGAGACTTCATGTTGAGTTTTTCATACGATACTCGGGCAGATGTCATTGAAGCCTTTAATGACACCTCTCGGTATTTGGATGACATATTGCGCTTGGCAATCCTTTCTTTTATACTATGGTTAATACTACCTATCCTAAAGAACTTCTCAACAAAGCTAACATTTCTGATACTGTAGTTTTTTCTCTCTATAAAACGCGGTAAAATAATTCGTAAAATCTATGACAAGAGAGATTTTATTATAGTAAGTCTGATTAACTTTTAAAATACATATAAAATATAAAAGTATTTTAAGAACGAACTCTTCTGCGACAAGGATTATCATAAGGTAATAATCCTATCATTTTGCAACTGCATATTTAGTGGTTGACCAATTTACAGTTCGCCACTATGCTTCATCTTCGATTGTGCGATAACCGGACATATTGTGGACCCTGTGATTACTTCTACCTAGCTCATCATATGACGATAGCGTTTGTAGTTTGTCTTAAGTTCTGACTTGATATATCGTTAACGGTTTGTTCTCTTGTTGCCCTGACTTCTGCCAAGTCATAGAGTGCTTGAGTTGGGATGTTCTATGCATTTGTTTATATTATATATAAATTATCATTGATGTTTTTTACTTATATTGCCTATTAATGCTGCCTTGTTTGTTAGAGAATATTACCTGACGGGGATATCTTATTAACACTGTCCCGTTTTATTGTGATGACAATAGGGTAGAAATGAGGTTTAGATTGGTTTACTCTTTATCTGCAACTACTATGGTTGTTCAGTACGATTCTGGATACATCCTGAGATGTTTATTATTTTGTATGTATATATTTAGTTAGTTTCGCTGGATGTGGACTTTATTGTTAGGGATTTCCTTTTGATGGGATGTAGTTTTGTTTACACTGTCTTGTCTATTTGGGCGCTGATAATAGCGAAGATTGTGCGCATATAAAATCGATTCAAGCTAACCAGTAGGCCTTATTGCCTACTGACCGTTCCAAGTCGGTAACCCTGTCTTCACCACCCTTTCTGTTGTTTTTATCTCTTTCATTGTAGTTTCAAGTCCTTGTTTGCAGTACAGTGCGGACATACGATGCCATTGCGTTCGGACGCTGTGGTTTCTATATGACCCTATATATCATTTTATACAAAATAATCATAAGTCGAACGTTTCTGAGTCAAATGTTTACATCCGGTAGACACAATTTTCACTTGTTGTCGATGTTTTCATTTGACCTTTTGCTTTTATACGCCGTTTCAATCAACGTGCTTACGCAAGAGGCATCATCAAAGTATGTAAATATGCCAGTGGACAAGAAACCTCGTTATAAAGCTCGCAAAATACCTAAACTTACCAAAAAGTAACAAGGTCGCACCGCACAGACATTGCTTTACATCAAATCCATCGATACACAAAACACAACTTCCGCCGGGAGTACAGTAGCGTTCGACTACTGTGCCATCTGTTCATCGAAAGTGAAGAGATAACTGGTCGATTCAGCCAGCTCTCAATCAAATATTTGTTGTTTTTTACTTTTAATTCAGGGTCACGAACATGCATGAATTAGCATTTTCAATGACATATCATGCAATGTGTAATTGCTTTTGCGTTGTCGGCAGTGTCACTCTTCACCATTAACTCAGTTGCCGTCTGTTGTTAGAGCTAAAGCAGCAACACACTTGAATGACCTACATGTTGCTTGTATGACTGTTTGTTTATATAAAAATAAGTATGAAAGTCGAACTGGAAATGCAGCCTTCACAGGAACAGTAAACCCCAAAACACGCAAAACGACACACATGAATGGATATGTTAACAAGGAAAAATGGCATATGACGTCACAAACACCAAAAGGGTTGAAAATAGAGCTATCCCCTTGGAACGGTCAGTGGCAAAAAAGGCCGATGGGTGTTTAAACCAGGCTCTGGGGTGCACCAAACCTCACACTTACCATACCGTCATCCCAATAAAACAGGACAGTTTAAATAAAGAAATCACCGCCATGAACTATTCTCTAAACAACAAGGTAGCATTAATAGGCAATATAATTAAAACACAAAGAAGTTCGTGTATATATAAAACCAATAGTCTCGAAAGCCACCAAGAAGGTACTCAATGACTTGGCAGAAGCCAGAGAAAAAAGAGAATATATCGTTGATATTTATGATTGCAGACAAAAAGCAAACGTCCCCGTCCTTTTGGGCTTTAGGTAGAGGTCACCATAGGGTTAAATGCCTGTCCGGTCATCGCACAATGAAAGAGGACAGCATGGTGGAGAACTGTAAATTGGTCGACCACCAAGCATTCAGTGCGTTGCAAAATGTTAGGATCATAACATATTTTGATAAACCTTTTAACACGTTTAACAAAGATAGTATGAAAGTGATCATTACCAAGGATCTTATAAAGTTTATAAATCACGTCACCATAGATGTCAGGTTGTGATAGTCCTTGTCGCAGAAGAGGTCTAAAATTACTTTTATATTAAGAAAGAAGATCAGGGTTACGATAATATAATTTTGCAAAGGTTTTACGAAGTTAATCGTAATGGTATTCCTGTAGAGTAGATTTTTAGTTGAAGTCCCCAACTCGAGTACAAGCTCCAGAAAAACGAATAAGATGACATGGACCCAATAAGAAGTTGCTCGGGGAACATCACTATCTAAATGGGAATAATTAAAATCATCTCTCTTGTCATATATTTTGCTAATTATTTCATCATTTTCAATAGAGAGATGTAAATCGAGATAAAAGGCGTTAGTAGCAGACATATTAGCTTTGTTAAGTTGAAGTTCTTTAGGATATATATTATTTACCATAGTAGAAAAGAAAAGGTGTTGGACAAATACACTATATGGACTTGCCATGAAGTTAGAGAATCACTTATTTTTCTATTAGATAATATTTTCGTCAGGTATGGAACTACCGTTTATAGACAAAGTGTTGGTATCCCTTGTCGAAGATTTGTTTTTATATTGCTATGAAAGAGAGTTAATGTTGGGTCTTTCACCAGATACCCAGGCAGATGTTATTGAAGATTTTAATGAACTGCTGTTAGTAAAAAAACGCTTAAATATTTTTACAGGCCAAAAATGTAGTATTGTCCTTGGCAAACGTTTTTTCATTTAGATCAATAAGCTTGTCTTTGATAAGATTGTGTGGTAAAGTTGTATATAATGTAGAAAAATTATCAATAATTATAGATAAAGCTTGACGTTTATTGCAAATGTTATTAAGAAGGTAGCCTGAATGTTTAATATTAATCCCAGAGTTTTCATAAGCTTTAGCAGAATATTGTATATCGTGATATTAACCGGCAGTAAGACAAGATGTTAAAAGTTTTGATATATTTGTAGTGGTGCAAGAAATAAAATTGGAAATAAAACGGGCTTTATATAGTTTCTGGTGTAATTTGGGAATCCATAACATCGTTGGGAGTCTGTTTTGTTTTTCGTCTGTTTAATGTTTTCACATAATGCCACTGCTACAAACATCAAGTTCTACATAAGATTTATCATAGTATTAAACAGAAACATTTACATAACAATAACTTGACATTGTTTCACACCACGAATAAACGTATCAGTAGTGTTATTACTTGGCGGACCTTTGAGATCATCAAGCCCAATATGTGTGGCTTTAAAGTAGCATATCTCTTAAGCCGGAGCAAGGAGGAGTGAGAGTTGTTGCACATTACATAACATCTCTTGAGCAGACGCTATCGATATAGATATACAAATCGATCAGGAAAAGCAGCATTCACGGACGACTGTCAACCACAAACACACACAGAAACAAAGAAAAACGTTAAAGATGAATAAAAGGCCAAATGAGACATCACAAACACAAAATGGCTGACAATAGGGCTCCAGCCTTGGAACGGTCAGTGGCAAAAAAGGCCGCTGGGGGTTTAAACCAGGTTCTAGGGTACACCAGACCTCACATTTATCCTACCGTCAACCCAATAAAAACGTAACAGTGTAAATAAAGACATCCCTGCAAATTCTCTAACCAACAAGGCAGCATTTACACAAAGATGCTCATGTTTATATAAATACAAAAAAAAGAGTAGCCAGAAGGCCACAAAGAATGTACTCAATGACTTGGCAGAAGCCAGAGCAACAAGAGAATAAACCATTGAGGGCACGACAAGACAAGACTGCAGACAAACATCAAACGTCACCGTCCTTTTTGGCTTTAGGTAGACGTGATCATAACGTCCACATCCTTTCCGGTCATCGCACAATCAAAGAGGAAAGCATAGTGGCGAACTGTAAATTGGTCCACCACCAAGCATGCAGTGCGTTGCAAAATGATAGGGTCATAATCTCTTTTGATCAACCTTTTAACAAAGATAGTATGAAAGTGATCATGACCAAGGATCCTACGAAGTTTGTAAATCACGTCACCATAAAACTCAGGTTGTAATAGTCCGTGTCGCAGAAGAGTTCTTAAATTACGTTTATTTTTGGAAAGAAGATCAGGGTTACGATAATAAATTGTTGCAAAGGTCTTACGAAGATTATGGTAACGGTAACCTTGATGGAGTATATTTTTAGTTCTACAAAGATAACGAATATTAAAGTTCTCAACTCGAGTACAAGCTCTAAAAAAACGAATAAGTTGAAACACATAGACCCAATAAGAAGTTTCTCGGGGAACATCCCCATCTAAATCGGGATAATTAACAATATCAAAATTAAAATCATCTCTCTTGTCATATATTTTGCTAATTATTTCACCATTTTTAATGGAGAGATGTAAATCAAGAAAAGAAGCGTTAGTATCAGAAATATAGCTTTGTTAAGTTGAAGGTCTTTAGGGTATCTATTATTAACCATTGTACAACAGAAAGGGATGTCAATGTGTAATCTGTCATCCAGATACCGAGAGGTGTCCTTAAAGGCCTCAGTAACATCAAACAGTCTACACATTTTATTTCTTGTTTGTATTTGTTACTTTCAAGGGATCGTATTTTCAGTATTTATTTACCGGAACATGATTGCCCTGGACTGGCTCTATGTAGTTATATTGGTTAGGCTTATACACTATTTGACGCAGTCTTTACTCGTCATGTATAAAAGCACGGTGATGAGAACTTCCCAACAATACCAAACCTAGGTCCCGATGGTTGACCTTGACATAGGTAATGGAAGTTGTCTGGTCAATGGTAAACATACGTAACTATACTGTGAAACACGTGATTCTTGCATATATTCACTTTCCTGCCCGATAAAGATTTGCTTTATAAGGCAATGTGATGTCATATATGTCATTTTATTGATCCAGGCAATCTTTTTTGTTTCTATACATGCTTTTGGCTGACTGTGGTCAATGAATAGTACATTTCCGGTTCGATTTTTGTGTTTTGTCAATGCTACATTTCCTGTTTCTTTTAACACCTACATTTCAGTAATACGGTATTACTAATAATTAGTTGCAAATTACGAGATATCCTTGTCAATATCACAGAAGAAAAAAATATATATTTGTAAATGTTACAATTTTTAATAAGTTTTTTTCTGTTAATGTATATACAAATTCATTATAAATATTGCATACGTAAATATGTACGCGATATATGCAACCACTTTGCTTAGTGGCATGCATTAAAAACAAACTCAAAGCGACATGGAGGCAAAGTATTTGATACAATAATCACAAAACAGGGTTAACAACAATGAGTACCACCTAGGAACGGTCAATGGTGGTCCGAGTATTAAACTTCATACCCCATACAAAGAAGGATAAAAATATCGGACAGGGAAAGCAGCATTCAAGGAGGACAGTCAACCACAAAACATAAAAAACAAACACGCAAACAGACAAACGAAAAGGCAAAAGTAATACAAAATGCAAACGACATCACAAACACAAAAGGGTTGACAATAGGGCTACCGCCTTCGAACGGTCAGTGGCAAAGTAGGCCACTGGGGGGTTTAAACCGGATCTAGGGTGCACCAAACCTCACACTTACACTACTGTCATCCCATTAAAACAGGACAGTGTAAATAAAGAAATCCCCTCCATGATCTAATCTCTAACCAAAAAGGCAGCCCTTTCTCCAAGAAGCGAAAACAAGATTGGCCGGGGTATGAAATAAAACATTAATTTCGTCTTAAAAGGCTTACATATTGTAAAATTAAAAAGATTTAATAGGTGATTTTAAACAAGTTATCGCATTGTATCAGTAAAACATGTTTTTGAACGTGTTTTATTGTCGAAATATCCGTTATAAAATCCTGCCAATATGAACTCCCCATCGCCTAATAACGTAACTTAATGCACCTTTTCTTGTTATTCCATTTAAAATATATGTTCTATGATAATAGGACCCTTTGACTGACTGTGTTCTTCGAATACTACATTTCCTGGTCAACTTTCATCCATACTTTTAAATAATTTATATCGGCAAATACGGTACAATACTGGTACATACATAAGAAGAAACATATGTCTGCATGGCACACTGTTGTTAATTCAAAACGTTTAGTTTGAAAATAACGACATCTATTCAGATACGTCAATTATAGAAGTATATAATACTAGTTTATGCTTTATGGCCCCATTTTCATCGTTCTGACTCTACTAAATGGGATCCATTTCGGAGATAATTTGCACATTAGACATCCTTATGGATCAAAAAATTCCATGTTTTTGTGATATATTGATATTTCGGAGAGATTCGCCTCATTATTTGGTTCTAGCTGGGCTTAACTTTAAAATTGTCATCATTAATTAATTTAATATATAGAATGTATTATTATTTTAATTTGAATTTATAGCTCAAGACTAGTAAATTAAAAAAAAACACGTGTGTTTTATATCTCTAAAAATGGTTCAGGAGAAGTAAAACCGATTTTAAAATATAAACTTTGAAGTAAATGCTGTTTGTTAAATGCAATGGTAAAACAAACTGCGATAGTGTTTGAATAGGTATACCGTATCGTATTCCCTTGTTTATCTATGTTACATCTAACATTTATATGACAAGTCGTATCAGGACAAGCACGATAGACATTGTAAATGTGTTTGACTATATAGCACGCATTAATCACATTGCTTTCGAAATTGAAATTAACATACTGCCAGTTTCATCTAGGACTGTATCTGTGATTGTTTTGCATAAGAGAGTGATGTTTGTAGAATTATAAATATATATGATTGACACAACGCCCAAATAGACGATTTGAACATTATTTATGTATCGAACGCGTTATACAGAAACTGTACAAAATGATTCGACAATTTTATAAAGTTTGTATACGTATATCCACTATTTTCATTGCGAACATATAGCCGATACAAATGAGCAAGAAAATGTCTCTTGAGGCATTGGCGTGGCTACGGATTTGTGATTTAAATAATTTGCAATACAAATTCCTCAATACAACGGGGAAAATGATTTAATAGGGATTAACCTGTCACTAAAGGTCGAAGCATTGATGTATTTGTTCTCAATTATTTATAATTAGCTTTTACAGACTGAAAACGCAGGGGATTTAGATTGTCTCAAAGAGAGTCTTAATTAAGATTCTAACAATAGACAATGCATCTAAGCAAACATTAATATTCTTAGGTTTAAGTCTTTTGAAGTAAAAGACACTCTACGATTGTTGAAAAGGGATATTAAAGAATTTACTTATAAATTGCTGAGGTCGGTATTTAACTTATTAAAAGAGTATGAGCGGAGACTAATCGGCTCACTCTGCCAAACCGTATCATGCATATGTCTTACTTGCAGACATCGGTCTTAGGCTAAACGAAGCGTCCACCGATAATTAGCCGATTTTATTCGTTTTACACGCATATGAAGTCGAAGTTTTCATGACATCACGTTGTCAAAAAACGTGACAACGTTACTTGTTGATATACCAGTTGGCGTCATTGCTTCTTCTCACAAGTTAAAAGTCAAAAATGGCATTTAATTGACTTGCAAATTATTCTCATGGAATCTCTCAAAGTATCGCCAAAATTGTTCCCAACATGAGGGGTGATTCCAAACTTCCTTTTTTCCTCAAACCTTGGTTCTGAAGATCATAGCGTATCGAAGAAATCAGAAGCAGTCCGGGTGACCGAGTCTAGAAATCGCTGAACACGATAACTACAAAAAATATTTCTCCTAAGACTGTTCCCGAACGGTAGTAAAAACTGCTTTTAAATGTAATTTAAATGTAATTTTAACATAAAATATTGATCAGATATGAATCATAATTAATATTCACGCACAAATGTAAGCATATGCTTAGCTTACATAGACATGCAACAGCTTACTAGTAGAGTATGAGAGTGGACCTCTGGAAAAGGCTGAAAACGACACATACGAACTATTGCAGACACGGTTTGACTGAGACTGTTCATGAACGGAAGTGAAATATGCTAGCTAGCTCACGCCCTCTAGCCCCGGGTTGAGCTGAACTCAATATTCATAAAATCAATAGTAAATAATTTCAACCATCCCGAGGATGGTATGCTTATGGCGGTGAACAAAGAGATATTTTCTTCCCCCATGTCCAGCGGCGTATGGTCCCAGTGTCTAACAAAATACTATGCCCCGAAGAGCGAAATAAACGCAATGGAATTTAGTTAGGAGAAGCGGTTATGAAGCCTGCCTATCACAAGTAAAGGTCAAAACTAAACCAACAGCTTACTAAGCAACTATATGTGTTTCCATATCATTTGTTTTTAAATAAGTGTCCATTATATACTTACTATGACAAACAAGATCATGTTGCGTTATAACGTTTGTTCAGTGTACAAATATACAAGTTATAATAGGGTATACTTTGGTGTACCCTGGAATCTAGTTTAAACCCCCAACTGACCGTTCCAATGCGGTAGCCCTATTGTCAACTGTGTATGTTAATTGTGTGATGTCATCTTGCCTTTTATTCATTTCGGTAATATCAGTTTTTCTATGCTTGTTTTTGGTTGACTGTGGTCCTTGAATGCTATATTTCCTGTTCAACTTGTATATCTACATGTGCGTAGAAAAACTGTGTAACGCCACGAGTTTTATTTACTCTATGGTGGTGTTTGTCCATTTAATTCAAATCAAAGCATACTAAATCGTTGTTGCAGAAACATATTAATGGGAGCTTATTCGAAGATTGGAATTTATTTTTTTAGGTAATTAGATAATTCGAAGTCACTTCCTTTTACGATCACGTGTATTACCTTTTCCCGTCAATATGTATGGTTTTATAGTATATCTTATTGAAGGATATATTACGTAGACAGCGCCATATTGTTTACTTTTAGGACGTCAGATAACGTTACTTGTAATGAACGCTGTGCTATTCTACTTATTGTTGTATTCACCCATTTATTAGATCGGAATTTGCGTATATGAATAAGATAAAAAATACTCATATGTTTGCTAATGCCAGCTGTTTCGGAAGGTGCACATAACCTATTCATATATTTAAATTAGTGCAAGGACAGAAACGAGCATACATAATCCTAATAGCTCGTGCCTATTGTGGTGTTGTTGAGACTTCATTATGGGAATAGTAAACCTAAAGAGCATTTTAGATATTGCATTCCATTAACAATCTATCAATTCTGTCATTATTTTCCAGTGAAATAGCTATTTTTTAAATCAGGAGAGAATTCCATGCTCATCAAACGTGACAGTGTGTGTCCTTGATTGTAAACCTCGACAATTACTAGACAGACAATCGGCGTTTATCATACAGAAAAAGTATTTCGAAAACAAAGTCGGAAAGAGGAAAGAAAATGACACTGTCCCAGACACGATTAACACGAGGCAAACTTATGCAAATGACAACCCTAGTCATGCAAATGGAAGGGAAAATCCTGGAATGAAGTCAAATAATAGTACTTATGTCAAAGGCGGCATTATTTCTGTCAGTTAATAGCAAATGGGATTGATAATATAACCGACAAATCCGCGACTAAGTTTGGAATCTAACGAACGTGTAACTGATAGATGCAGATTATTAGCACTAAATTAACGACTTTCGATAAATAAACATTTATTCTCTTCTTGCTCTGGCTTCGGCCAAGTCATTGAGTACCTTCTTTGAGACTTTATATAGCACAGTGGCGTTGCTTGTGCAGTGTGGCGGCAGTAAAACGTCTCCCCGCGCTTGCAATCAGGACTGTTATTCATTCGATCTTTGGAAATCGCTGAGCCCGATACTTATATTTAGTTATCGGAGGTACATTTTCAATTTCTTTTGTTTTCTTACTTAATTGTTGATTCGGTGGTTCCACTACACCGGCCGATAAAAAGCTCTGAGATGTTTAACCACTCATAGGATATGTTGTCTGCTTTTTAATTTAGTCTTTTGGTTTTTACTTGTGATATGCAGGCTTCATAACCGCTGTTCCCAACTAAATTCCATTATGTTTATTTCGCTCTTCGGGGCATTTAATTTTATTAGATACTGGGACCATACGCCGTACGACATGGGGAAGAAATATACTCCATGTCAACCGCCATATACATGCCATCTGCGGGATGGTTAAAATTTTGTACTATTGATTTTACGAATATTGAGTTCTGCTCAACCCGGGGCTAGAGGGCGTGAGCGGTATCTAGCATATTTCACTACCGTTCATGAACAGTCTCAATCAAACCGAGACTGCAATATTTCGTATATGTCTCAAAATACATAAACATAAAGTTTTTATATCTTCCTCTGGGATTGTTTTAAAAACACATAATAACATTTTGGATGAAACAATATCAAATTTTAAAAAATTATATGAAGCTAAAGAAACAGAAGATATCAACTTAAATGACGTTTTAAAAAATTCCAATACACCAAAGTTAAAGGAACATTTAAAACAGTCTATAGAAGGAGCAATTACTTATACAGATATGCTCCAAAGTCTTAAAAGAATGTCGAATAACACGAGCCCCGGTAACGACGGACTTACAGTTGAGTTTTATAAATTCTTCTGGAGAGATATTGGACACTTTTTAGTTATATCAATAAATTTTGCTTTCTTAAGGGGTGAACTCTCTATTACACAAAGACAAGGTGTAATAAATGCATACCTAAAGGCAATAAAGATAAGTTATATTTAAAGACCAGGAGACCTATTTCTTTATTAAATTAATCATATAAACTAGCATCGTCATCCATAGCTTTCTGACTAAAACATGTTCTGGGCTCTATTGTTCATGAAGATCAAACGGGTTTCTTACCAGGTAGATTCATGGGGTAAATATACGACTACTGTATGACATTTTCTTCTACGATGTCTACGCTGAAAAATATCGTATTCCAGGCTGGTGTAAACGATAAGCAAAATAAACTGCCTACTATGTACTGGATTCCTAAATAACATAAAAATCCATATAAGGCTCGCTTTATTTCGAATTCTAGTGACTGCACCACAACAAACATCACCAAACTTTTAATTTCTTTTCTTACTGCCGTTAAAGATCACGTTAAACTATATTGTGATAAAACTTATGAAAACTCTGGGATTAATTTATTTTGGTTTATAAAAAAATCAGGAGACGTTCTTGATAAAATGTTCAATAAATGTCAAGTTTCATCAATAAGCACTTATGACTTCTCCACACTATATACAACCTTACCACATCACCTTATTAAAGACAGGCTAAATTCTCTTATTCAAAAAACATTCGCTAGAGAAAATACTACATTTTTGGCATGTAATAATATAAAAGCGTTTTTTACTAACGGCAGTTTAGACAATTATACTATGTTGACTTGCTATGAAGTTTGTGAAGCACTCATCTTCCTATTAGATAATATTTTCGTCAGGTATGGAACCACCGTTTATAGACAAATTGTTGGTATCCCTATGGGTACGAACTGTGCACCACTTGTCGCAGATTTGTTTTTGTTTTGCTATGAAAGAGATTTCATGCTGAGTCTTTCACCAGATACCCAGGCAGATGTTATTGAAAATGATATATAGGGTCCTATAGAAACCACATCGTCTGAACGCAATGGCATCGTAGGTCCGCACTCTACTGCAAACAAGGACTTGAAACTACAATGAAAGAGACAAAAAACAACAGAAAGGGTGGTGAAGACAGGGTTACCGACTTGGAACGGTCTGTAGGCAATAAGGCCTACTGGTTAGCTTGAATCGATTTTATATGCGCACAATCCTCTCTATTATCCTGTCTTCAGCGTCCAAATAGACAAGACAGTGTAAACAAAACTACATCCCATCAAAAGGAAATCTCTAACAATAAAGTCCACATCCAGAGTAACTAACTAAAGATATACATACAAAATAATGAACATCTCAGGATGTATACAGAATCGTACTGAACAACCATAGTAGTTGCAGCTAAAGAGAAAACCAATCTAGGGTACGACCAGAAAACCCGAGGGACAAAAGCTCATGCACCCACCTCCCTTAGTTTGGGTTTCAGTAGGTACAATCATAGAGTCCCAAGAGGTAGTCCAGTCATCGCACAAGTGAAAAGTGAAGCGTAATGACTGACTGTAGAGGGGTCAATCACTAAACATGCAGTGCGCTGTAAAACCAAAGGGTTATATCCTTTTCTGACGAACTTCCTGATTAAATTTGTAAAGCGGTCCGGAACCCATCAGACCCCTTTAACTTTCGAAGTTTATAGACCACATCTCCATAAAATGAGGGTTGTGATATGCATAGTCGCAGAAGTGTTTTAAAGTTGGTGTTGTACTTTTCCAGCAGGCCCTCGTTGCGGCGGTAGAATTTAGAGAAAGATCTACGTAGTTTGTGATAACGAAAACCCTGCTGAAGAAGTTTACTTGTAATAACTTGAAGTCTATAATATCATTACACGCTCTAGCAAATCGAATGAGCTGGGAGATATACACCCCGTATGAGGTAGCACGAGGTACATCTCCATCCAGGTGTGGATAGTTAACGATGTTAAAATTGAAATCATCTCTCTTATCATAGATTTTAGTATGAATACATTCATTTGAAATCGAGAGATGAAGATCGAGAAATGCTGCTACTGTATCCGAACTGTTGGCTTTATTCAACGTGAGCTCTGGTGGATAAATGTTAGTAACCATATGAGCAAAGAACGCATTATCATTATTGAGTATGTCATCAAAATACCGAGAAGTATTATTAAAGGCATCAATAATTTCACCCTGGCTAGCAGGTGACAAACTCAACATAAAATCTCTTTCATAGCAGTACAAAAACAAATCTGCAATAAGTGGCGCACAATTAGTACCCATAGGAATACCAACAACCTGGCGGTAAATGGTGTTACCGTATCTATAAAGATGTTATCCAGAAGAAAAGATAAGGCTCTACAAACATCAGTACACGTCCACATATTATACTTATCAATGGGGGCGTTAGTAAAGAAAGCCCTGACATTATTACAAGCTAGAAAAGTAGTACGTTCTCTAGCAAATGTCTTCTGAATAAGCTGAAGCAATTTTTCTTTGATAAGATTATGTGGTAGTGTAGTATACAGTGTAGAAAAGTCGTAGGTGCTTAGAGAAGAGGCATGAAAATGCTTACACCGTAGTTTGTCAAGAACTTCTCCAGAGTTTTTGATAGACCAAAACAGATTGATTCCTGAGTTCTCGAAGGCCTTTCCGCAATATTTTACAATATGTTCTTTAATCGCGGAAAGTCAGGAAGTCAATAGTATCATATATTGGTCGTGGTACATGAACTAGAATTAGCAATAAAACGTGCTTTGTAAGGAATTTTGTGAAGTTTGGGTATCCAGTACAGTGTAGGGAGCTTCGTCTGCTTACAAATTACAGAAACCTGATGATCAGATGGAGCATCTATATATGGACGCAAAATATGTTGCGTGTATCTTTGAATAATAGATGCAACCTCATATAATGGATTAGTACGGACATAAATGGCATCCGCTTCTTCGTCAAGTTTCTGTAAGCAAGAAAAAGACAGACTGACTACTTTGCTAAGGAAGGTACCCGAATTTTTATAAATAGAATAAAGGTCTGCAACAGTAAAGACTTTCTTAAATTTACGTTTAAGATTATGGTTCTTCCGGACCATGTGACCGTCGTTTACGTTTACGAATAGACAATATGCTAAAAGGATCTATATCTGGGGTATTGGAAATGTTTCCTTCTTGATAAATGTTATCGTTTAACCCCAATGGATAATGAGTTTGTAAATGCTTTATCCATTTGAGTTCAGGAATATATCTAGCTTGTATCTTGTAACCTTATGGTAGCAGTATTATCAAATTCAATATATTCCACGGGCTGAATGCTAACAGCATATATGGATGCCCCGAATCCCTAAAGTGTGTATAAAGAAAGTTTTTAAATCGTTTTGACAGACGCATTTTATATAAATGTTCACGAAAACGAACTTTCATGGATCGACCAGTTTGGCCTACATATTGTGTACCACATTTAGGATGATTTTAGGTCAAAACATAAACGATATTACTTGATGATCAGTTAATGTCTGAAGGTATACTGACACTAAACTCTCTACCATTGGTAGTGGACCTAATAGTGGACTTTTGCGACAAGTATGTACATGCACTACACCTTTTCGAGTCGCACTTAAGGATAGAGGGATAGAACGTACGTCTACTATTTAACTTATTAACATTAACTGGTGGTCTAACTTTATATCGATTAAGTACAGAAGTTTTAAGTGGTGTTAATTTAATAGAAGCAGTATTTCTCAATATAGAACTAGTGCCAGGAATATGAACGGTAGATGCCGAATGAAGATTAATTCGTGATAAATTGATCGATGATTTACGTGTAAAAATATTAGAATTTCCCTGGTGAAGATAAACAGTAGACACAGAGTGAAGTTGAAGAGAAGAAAGAATGACTTTTGGTGTTCTTAATATACGACTCATGTTTTTATGAGGTGTAAACAGTTAAAAGTACAGCGCAAAAACACTCTAAAACAACGTCGAACGTCGCCATCTCTATAGGATGGGTGAAAATAACAACATTGATCACATGCACGGGGAGATGTTTTACCACCGCCACACTGACCTTTAATGACACCTCTCGGTATCTGGATGACATATTGAACATTGACAACACTTTCTTATCAACTATGGTTAATTATATTTATCCTAAAGAACTTCAGCTTAACAAAGCTAATATATCTGATAATAACGCTTCTTTTCTTAATTTAGATCTCTCGATTGAAAATGGTAAAATAATTAGCAAAATCTATGACAAGAGAGATGATTCTAATTTTGACATTGTTAATTATCCCCACTTGGATGGGGATGTTCCCCGAGCAACTTCTTATGGGGTGTATGTGTCTCAACTTATTCGTTTTTCTAGAGCTTGTACTCGAGTTGAGGACTTTAATATTCGTAATCTTTGTATAACTAAAACGTTACTCAATCAGGGTTACCGTTACCATAAACTTCGTAAAACCTTTGCAAAATTGTATTATCGTAACCCTTATCTTCTTTCCAAATATAAAAATAATGTAAGGACTCTTCTGCGACAAGGACTATCACAACATGACTTCTATGGTGATGTGATTTATAAACTTCGTAAGATTCTCGGTCATGATCACTTTCATACTATCTTTGTTAAACTTGTTAAGAAGTTTATCCAAAGAGGTTATGACCCTATCATTTTGCAACGTACTGCATGCTTGGTGGTGGACCCTTTTACAGTTCGCCACTATGCTTTCGTCTTTAAATGTACGATGACCGGACAGGCTGTAGACACTATGATGACGCCTACCTGAAAAAACATTGGGACTGTGGCGTTTGATGTTTGTCTATGATCTTTCTTGTCGTGCCCTTAATGGTTACTTCTCTTACTGCTCTGGCTTCTGCCAAGTCATTGAGTACCTTCATTGTTGCTTTCTAGGCTATAGTTTTTTATGTATTATATTTACACGAGCATATTTGTGTTTTACTTATATTGCCTATTGATGCTGCCTTGTTGGTTAGAGATTTGATCATGGCGGGGATTTCTTTATTTACACTGTCCTGTTTTAATGGGATGACAGTAGGGTAAGTGTGAGGTTTGGTGCACCCTACAACCGGTTTAAACCCCCAGTGGCCTACTTGTACTGATCGATATATACAAGGTAAGACTTTGCCACTGACCGTTCCAAGGCGGTAGCCCTATTGTCAACCCTTTTGTGTTCGTGATGTCGTTTGCATTTATTATATCTTTTGCCTTTTTGTTTGTCTGTTTGCGTGTTTATTTCTGTGTTTTGTGGTTGACTGTCCTCCTTGAATGCTACTTTCCCTGTCCGATCGTTTTATATTTCTTTTCTGCTCTTGATTGACTTTGCCACTGCATTTGACACAGTATCGTTGTCTTTTATGTACAACGTTTTACATTTTTACAATTTTGGCCTTTGATTATAAGTTGGTAAAACATTTTTATCTAAATACCGAATCTTGTGTTACTGTAAATGGGCACATATCAGCATGGTTCTATTTACAGAGAGGCTGCCGTCAGGGCTACTCACTGTCACCTTACCTGTTCATTCTCTACGCCGAAGTATTAGCAATATTAATAAGAAGTAACCCAAATATAAAGTTATTAATATAGATGACAGAGAATATGTATTATCACAATATGCTGATGACACAAGTTTGACTCTAGATGGCTCCAGAGAATCATTGTATAACTCCATGTTACATAATAACTCTATGCAAGAATCTCCGACCTTAATATCAATACAGACAAAACAATAGTGATATGATTTGGATCAAGAATAAATAGTAACGTCAATCTAATCTTTGTTGGGAAAATGGTATTTTTACTGTTTCAGGTATGAACTTTACAACATACTTCAATTCATTAGTCCAAAATTGAAGAAATCAAAATATTACTTGCTGTTTTGTCTAAACGAATACTCACTCCTGTTGGTAAAATTGTTGTTTTAAAAAGTTTGACCCTCTCAAAACTCAACCATTTACTTATTGGATTACCAAATCCTTCAGCAGATAAAATCAAATTAATACAAACACTATTTTACAAATTTCTTTGGAATAATTTGAGGGACAAAATAAAAAGAACTACCATTATTCAAGATTATAAATATGGAGGTCTTAGAATGGTAGAAGTTGAAAAGTTCATACTAGCTCTAAAAATAACATGGATCCGTCGAATATCTCAGACTGAAAATAAATATAGTCATCTCGTGAACATTTTCTGTCCGATTATTAATAATATATTTAAATTTGAAACAGATAACATTAAACAGAATTTAAATAAAATACAAAATCCTTTTTGGAAGGATGTTCTTATTAGTTACAAATGTTTTGCTGATCAAGTTAAACCAATATCCTGGCAACAACTTCACTCAGTTAGTATATGGTATAAACCAGGAATTAAGGTCGGTGATTTACAAAAGATGGTTTATAGGAGGAATAATTTTCATCGAAGACATTTTAAACAAACATGGACATCTTTATTAATACATACAATTTAATGAACACTATTATATACAGTCCAATTTTCTTGAATATGAAGGTATTATAACTGCTGTCAAGAATTATTTGGCAAAACTGAATATTGTGCATCTAGCCTGTAACAGCCCAAACCCTATACGTCCACTAATCCTATCTTTAATTCTACAAAATGTGAAAGGTTGTCGAAACATATATGACATCATCATTGGAAATAATGTATATCTCAAAGCATTAAATAAATGGAAAAATGAAGTAGTTAGTGTTCAAAACTTTAAATTTGAAAGATTATATGCCTTAACTGATAGAATAAAACATCCTAAGTTACTTTGGTTCCAATTTAAAATCAACCATAGGATACTTGGAACAAATTACCATTTATCTAAAATGAATATTATTACTAACGATATGTGCAGCTTTTGCAATTATACCCCTGAAACTATCCAAAATCTGTTTTGGAACTGTAGAACAGTAAAATAATTCTGGTCAAAACTTCAAACTTATATTACAAAAGAATTCAATACAGCATTCGTAACTTTAACAGAAACAGATATTTTATTTGGAAATTGTAAATTGTATACAGTTTTGAGCAAAATCATCATGCAAGCAAAACTTTACATTTATCAAAACAAGATGCAACGTCGAATTCCACAGCTTAACCTTTTTAAAACGTATATAATATCTTTGTACAAAGTTGAGAAACTAATAGCATATAAAAACTTAATTAATAAGTTTGAAACCATGTGGAATCACTACCTTGCTATCTGTGGAACTGGAGTACAGAGATAATTTACTTAGTTTCAATATCAAACTGTAGCAAATAAACTTAATGTTTTTATTCTGGGATATTCAAAGCTTACCTTACTAATCAGAAATAACATACCCTTGCTTATATCTTGGTCTTTCCTAATCAACCTTCTTGTTTTTTTTAGAAAAAATAATAATTTTGGAAGTTGTATATATTAATCCTTTAAAACATTCCTGACACATTGTTCGTTGATAATGGATTTATATACAGATTTATTACACAGGATCGGTTATTGTTTTTTTCTCTTTCCAAAATCAAAATATGAGAAAAACTCAGTGAGCCTCGGAGTAGAGGCAATGCATGGATTTGATAACATAAAATATTGTTTATTTTTGATACTATAACATTAAAATTATCTGTGTAAAATAAGTCTGTATGAATTGACGATGTGGGTTATACACTGGGTTTTGAAACAAAACATATTCTTTACATGTATTATTGTTTTTTTCCCCAGAGTTTATAGAAACTCGCTGCAATCTTATAGCATGCATATATTCCCTATAAAGCAATCATACTATATTTTCCTCCAAAATTGTTTTGGAAACATTGGGGCCTTTTTGTTACACTGTGTTAAAATTGTACATTGTATAATATACTTCTATAAATGTAAAAATAAGAAAATCTCCTCTTTTATTCTGTAATCTCTGATTACAATATATGCATTTATTCACTTGATTATATTTCCTATTACTTTATTTACAAACTAATAGATGCATATTACATGTTTCTTTATGTAAGGTTTGGTGAGGGATGGCCAACCACGACCCTCACAAACCTATTACGGGGTGAATAAATGGATCACCATTAATCTGGTGATTGAAATTAAAAAAATAAATATTTCGTATATGTCGTGTTCGGCCGTTTCCAAAGGTCCACTCTCATACTCTTTTAATTTATTATATAGCACAGTGGCGTTGCTTGTGCAGTGTGGAGGCAGTAAAACGTCTCCCCGCGCTTGCAAACAGGACTGTTATTCATTCGATCTTTGAAAGTTTCTGCACCCGATACTTATATTTAGTTATCGGTGGTACATTTTCAATTTCTTTTGTTTTCTTACTTAATATTTGATTCGTTGGTTTCACTACTCCGGCCGATAAAAGGCTCTGGGTATTGTTTAACCACGCATAGGATATGTTGTCTGCTTTTTAATTTAGTCTTTTGGCTGTAGAGTTAGTGGGAGGTTTGCTGTACTCTAGAACCTTGTTTAAACCCCCAGCGGCCTTTTTTGCCACTGACCGTTCCAAGGCGTTAGCTATAGTTTTAAACTTTTTGTGTTTGTGACGTCAGATGCCTTTAATCCTTATTAGCATTGCCATTCATGTTTGTCGTTTTGCGTGTTTTTGGGTTTACTGTGTTCTGTGAAAGCGGCATTTCCTGTTCGACTTTTATACTTATTTCCAAATATAAGGATAAGTCATACCAACCAGGATATAATTATATATCAAGCGGGAACAAGTCTATATGAATTGCTCATCATATTAACGTTGCTGATTAGTGAACTATTACAGTATTACCATATTTGCTCTTTGTTTGTAGTACACTGCGGATCTACGGTACCAATGCTTTTGGGTGCTGTGATTTCTATAGAACCATTTTTCTAATTTTCATAAAAATAATACTGATTACAATTAAATCCATTAATACAAGTATTGATAAATTGGTGACCCTTCTTAATAACATTAATGCATACTAGATACTTCATCCTCCATCGGTATTATTGTGTTGTACAGCGCGTCGTAAAGCATTCGTTAGGATCTGTAATTCGTGTGACTTGAAGGTGATCGGTTTTCCATATACTAGATGACTGACCAGTAAATGAGATCTAAATGTAGGTTTTTTATAGTACTATCTTTTGCAGTCATGGTAACTCTGGCTTATATCGAGTCATTAAATACTTACTTTGTTTTTGCTCATAATCATCTTTTTGTTTTCCTTATATTGCCTATTAATGTTGCTTAATTTGTTTGAGGATATGAACCTGGCGTGGATTTCTTTCTTTACACAGACACGTTAATTGGAATGACAGTAGTGTAAGAGTGAGGTTTGGTACACCATAGAGCCTTGTTAGATAACACTCCATGAGACCTGTTTGCCATTGAACATTCCAGTAGTGTAATCCTGTTATTCCTTAAGTATTTTTTGTATCCATGTACTTGTTTGTTTTGAATGTGCGTTTTTGGTTGGCTGCGTTTTGTGAGCGATACACTTTCTTTGATTTTTGTCGACAGGATATACTTGTCTTAATTTTTTTAATTGATCATTACAACACTGTACGATTGGTATTTATATACCAACTCGAGGTATTATCCTAGTTTTACATTATTTATTGTTTGAAACATGTTTGTAATGGTATTAGGTTTTGCGCGCATGTAGGGCATAGAATTTCGTTGATATTTCTCTGTCAACAGGCATTGTGCTTATGACATACACTTTAATAAGAATGGCTTGCTATAATTTAAAATAAAATATGTTTGAAAGGAACATTCTCAATAAGTAAAATTATTACGAAACATATCGGTTTTATTAGAAGGAGTCGAATAAACCTTATTAGATTTATTGCAGACTAGCATCAAACACCGCGATTTTAAGATAGGTAGGCCGCATGTTTTTTTATATTTTCAAAAAATCGAAGTAGAATTTATTTCATTAGAAAGATAATTGTTTCATAAGATTTTCAGTAAAAAAAACATATTTGTAAAAAATTGCAAAAAGTAAAAAATAAATTTATAAAATAATAATAAAAGACAATCTGCCCACCCCTGGGGTCCTTTAACCCCTTTGAGCTCTTCAGAGCGACCCTTGATTGTAATAAATATAATATATTCATGAAGCGGACATGTGCACCTTTCTTTTGACATTTAAGATGTTCATCGTATTGCCTCTATACAACCAAGAGATGATTATAAGGTTATGATTAGATAGAAACATCATTGATGCTACGTTTGAAAGATGAAGTATTTATTAATGTTATTAGCTTTAAAGTTGTTCTTTGTTTATGTGTGTGTTTGTGGTTGACTGTCGTCCTTGATTGCTACTTTTCCTGTTCGATATATATAATATATATGTTTGGTAACATTAAACGCAAATTCACCGCTTTACTATTAATAATTCACCCAATTGCTGTAAAGGGCATGGTCTGACGGAAAATGTCTATTAATTATATATTAACTGCGATAGCACAAGACTGCCAAGCAATACCTTATAATGTTACAAATATAATTATAGTTAGAACACGCGAGATATCAGTTCATAGTGAAGGCTGCTATAATATAGATGTTCATCAATTGAATTATTGTTATTCTAAGATAGACCAGACATACTTATATAGGGTATAAAACGTTAACTGCTACTTGTGTAACAGTAAAATATAAATATATTTCCCAGATAGTAAATGGGCGAAAGAATATTGAGGTTAGGGTTGTGGACTTTATTGATAGAGAATTCCTTTTGATGGGATGTAGTTTTGTTTACACTGTATTTGGGCGCTGAAGAAAGGATAATAGCGATTGTGTACGCATAAAATCGATTCAAGCTGACATGTATGCCTTATTGCCTACTAACCTTTCCAAGTCGGTAACCCTGTCTTCACCACCCTTTCTGTAGTGTTTTGTCTTTTTCATTGTATAATTAATTAAATATTGCTCCGTGTTTGTAGTACAGTGCGGACCTACGGTGCCATTGCGTTTGGACGCTGTGGTTGCTATAGGACCCTATATCTCATTTTGATAAAAAGTAAAACCCACACAGCTAAACCTAAGATTTATTCAAAATAAGTTATTCTAGAATATCAACAGACTGATTTACATCTGTATTCATTAATGCAAGAATATACTAAATAATAATTCGTGAAACATTTTCATTTATTCACCAGGGGAAATTTGACAATATTTGCCTTAGAATTGGTTAATAAATCGTCTGCTGAAACTTGAGTGAACACACTATGATGGAGGTGCTGTTCATTGGTGAATATTGAAAACGATTATGGGGTGTTCCTGGTTGTGCATCGTGTTCTGTATCAATTATATAATACTTTCCCGTCGGACGCATTTAACAGAGTTACTGCCCGATGCAATTGGATATATACTGACACATTCATTTGTGCCTGAAAAAGGAAAAAAACAAATATGTCTAACCTTTGTATTTTACTGCAAATATAGTAAGACAAACAGTTGTTTTAAAATCAATTACATTAGCAGTTGTGAATTAAAGTGGACGCTATACTATCGTTGTAGTTTTAAAATAAAATGAAATAATTTCCCTTCTAAATTAATATAGAATTTTGCTGTTGTCTTTCTTTAAATTAATAATAAATAAAACTAGTGAAAATACGGAGAAAGAGGCCATGAATTTTAGAGGCATGCGATTCTTTCTTCTTGAATACTATGAGTATGGACATGTTTTAAATGTATATGTAAAGTAAATGTAAAAGTAAATGTAAATCCACCGATAGGTTCGTATGTGCTCCCACTCGTCGTACCATGCTCATCTGTCTAGGCACAAGCAAACCAAAATTTAAATCAACTTAATCGCATATTTCGAAGTTATCATTTCATTACTATTTTAATAATCACACCCGTAAAGGACAGTAATAGTATTGAATAAATAGGAAGTCCTATTTTCAAAGTGACATGTTTCGTTATCCACCCAAAATATGTAACAATCAGTAAAGGTCCACATTTGGGAATAACTTTGATTTATACTGTCGTGTCAATTTAATCGCTGAAGACATGATAATAGCGAGATTGTGTACACTTAAAAAGCTAACCAGTCGGCCATATTGCCTACTGACCGTTCCAAGTCGGTAACCCTGTCTTCCCCACTATTTCTGTTGTGTATTTTCCATTTTGTTGTATAGTTAATTTTTTCTCTGTTTGTGATACGGTACGGATCTAACTGACATTGCGTGTGAGTGCTGTGATTTCTATACGACCATTGTTTCCCATTTCTGCAAGGATTTACCTAGATTTCTGAGTAGCGGACATTTTAAAATGATACTAATTACGGGGAAATAATTCCCAATGGAAATATTTCCCACTAGCTGGATGGTATGGAACTATTTACTTTTTACTTTGTTTTCCTCGACTGTTTATATACTAAGTAATCGGTGCGTAAAGCTGTGTGCGTAAGCGACGTCTTACTATGTAACACAATGACGTATATTAGCCAGTGACGTAACATAGTCGCGTCGTCATGTTATCTATTTGCTTGATATGTTTCAATGATACACGTTGTATTTCATGTTTCCCAATGATTTTAAATGAATTTGGACTGGTAATAAATTATCAAGAAAACTGTATCTCATAGAAGTCAACATGTTTCGGTAAATTGGTCTGCAATTTTCAATACTTCAGTTTACTTTAATAGACTAGTTATTTGAGAGGCATAAGCCAAGGACTTGGATTAATCGCGATGAAAACTAGCTCAAATAATGTATTTAATGTTAATTTTAGACAAATGTAATATACAATTTAATAACCGTGTGTTTTACCATATATGATTTCGATTCTCGGGAAAATACGTCCGAAAAAACATACGCTCACTCGTCTGTCTATGTCGTCTATGCGGACGCAATTTCACTCTGAGTAGAAATCCCATCTTGAAAATCTCATGACAATTAACCTCTATATTATACATGCCAGGAATCTTCAAACAAACACTAACTGATTCGATACGAAAACAATGTTCTCTATGATCAGATCATGTGTGTTATCATTGCGTTACAACAGTACATAGTTAACAACTGATTATAGAAATAGTATACAACTAATTATACACATACATCACAACCTGACTTCTATGGTGATGAGATTTATAAACTTCGTAAGATTCTTGGTCATGATCATTTTCATACTATCTTTGTTAAACTTGTCAACATAGGTTATGACCCTATCATTTTGCGACGTACTGCATGCTTGGTGGTGGTCCCTTTTACAGTTCGCCACTATGCTTTCCTCTTAATTGTACGATGACCGGACAGGCTGTGGACCCTATGATGACGCCTACCTAAAGCCCATTGGGACGGTGGCGTTTGATGTTTGTCTATGATCTTTCTTGTCGTGCCCTTAATGGTTTATTCTCTTGTTGCTCTGGCTTCTGCCAAGTCACTGAGTACCTTCATTGTGGCTTTCTAGTCTATTATTTTTTTTGTATTATATTTACACGAGCATATTTGTCTTTAACTTATATTGCCTATTGATGCTGCCTTGTTGGTTAGAGATTATATCCTGCAGCGGGTTTCTTTATTTACACTGTCCTGTTATAATGGGATGAAAGTAGGGTAAGTGTGAGGTTGTGCACCTAGAACCTAGTTTAAAACCCCAGTGGCTTACTTTGCCACTGATCGTTCCAAGGCGGTAGCCCTATTGTCAACCCTTGTGTGTTTGTGATGTCGTTTTGCATTTATTATTACCTTCTTGTTTGTCTGTTTGCGTGTTTGTTTCTGTGTTTTGTGGTTGACTGTCCTTCTTGAATGCTACTTTCCCTGTCCGATCTTTTTATATTTCTTTATATTATAATGACATAACAAATGTACAAAACTCGAAGAAGAAATGTAGCATTGTAGAAATGTAGAACACAGTCATTCAAAAACACACATTTACATCAAACAACAATATCAAGGAAAACAAATCAAGTAATGAAGTCCATTATTATGCATATTCACATATACTACAATTTGTATGTATCATTAACTTTGTTAAATGGTGTTTGACATCATTTTAAATTTGTATTATTGCAGTTTCAATTGAATACAAATGGTGCAATTGCTGTTCTGATTAAATTTCACTGAAATAATCTATTTCGAAAACAAATAAAACCAATGTGCAAGATGGTGTCTTTCTGTTCCCTCTGTAAGCTAACCTTGAAATAGAGTACACGAATGGTAAATTGGTAAACATTCATATGGTCCATGTTGTGTTTGACAGATATACTGACGGTCAATGAAAACGCGCCATTAACTCCATATGTTTATACTGTTGGATTGTTCGCAAACCATATGGAATAAAACTGCTGAACCAATAATATTTTATTTGTTAAGTATTTGATTTTAATACCTAACTTGTCTTACATGTTTGTTGGTAGGTTTTTATTACAGGCAATTACGCGGTTGTTTACCTTGTCATTTAGCATTGTCTAATATGTATAATCATGAAAAGAAAACTATTCCACTATATTTCAACCTGTATAAATCTGTCTCTTAATGATTTCGAATGCATTAAATCCAGATGTACGTAAGACATGTTAAAGGTCGACTCGTTATATCATATTTTGTGGGAAATGCCTCAAGTTCTAAATTTTAGATGTATTTTGGTGCGTTTTCACCGAACATGAGTATATCTACTAACGGCAACGTTGTAAAATGTATCCAACGCAGATATAAAATACTCTTCGTGCTTACCCATACGCATAAAACATTAACGAAACCTGACTGAAATTTTGCAGGATCTATATGAAAGTCAGTAATGAAATGGTACCGTATTAAACATTTAGAGACGGGAAAATGTGCACACTAAATTAAGGCTTAGGTCAATTTTCAGGTTTCTATTTGGCCATTACACTGCAAATACGAAGAGCAAGTAATTCTCTCTTGAGATGTTGGTGCGGTTACGGATTTACGATTTAATTAATTTCAAATACGACTGTATCAATAAATCTGAATAAATTCAATTAGTACGGATTAACCTGTCGACAAAGGTCATCAAAGTGATTTATTGTTCTCTTTTCCCCCCTAATTATCCGATACAGACCAAAGTATGGGAATTAGCGTGTCTTAAGGAGAGACGTAATTAAATATAATCTGATTATACGTGTTATTATGATTGGAACTAAAAGGCATTGTTCCTGAATGCCTAATAAGGGTCTTTAAATGGCTCTTAAGAATATGTAACTCTCGAAAACAGCTAACATAATTAATATGCAGTTTTCGCGTGAACAATACCCTACGTTATCCCAATACAACGGGACAATGTAAATAAAGAAATCCCCACCATGAACAATTCTCTAACCAACAAGGCAACATTAATAGGCAATATAAGTAAAACATATATATAAATACAAAAAAAAAACATGTCTAGAAAGCCACAAAGGAGGTACTCAATGACTTGGCAGAAGCCAGAGCAACAAGCAAATAAACCATTGAGAGCACGACAAGACAACATTACCGGTATTAATCTTTATTAATCATATTAATTAATTCATTAATGAATTAATTATTATTATTATAATTATTATTATTATTATTATTATTATAATATGTGATACATCTGACGTTATATGCCGTTCACATCACATTGTATGCAGTGCATTTTATATTATCTTTAGTGCATTTTGCATTATATGAAGTTCATGTGTTTTTATTTGCAGATGATTCGTAATTATATTCAGATCACTGACCACTATGCTCGGTGGTTCTAAAAACGATTATATGCGGTTGATGTTTTAATATACTCAGATGAAAATCAATTACATGCAGTGGTTTCAACTTTATTTTCAGTGGTACAAAGCGCTTTATGTTCGGTTTATTTTAAATTATGTTCGGTCCAGTCGACTTAATAAGATTATATTCTGTGCATATATCATTATGTTCTGCTTATTTTGTTATGATAATGTGGTGAAAGTTGTACGGAAATATCTAACGATTTTTGCCGGAAAAGGCCGATCTTTGGTGACAAATGCCAAATACGGGCGTTTATTTTTTTCCAGAAGATATACACCCACATCCCTATAGAAGTGGTTTTAATACCAAATTCAATCCCAACCTGGTCAACGTCTCTCCAACCAAGCCCCATGAAACAAACATAACTGTGATATACTCCCTCGGGACAACTCGATTAAAAGCTTTCATTTGACACCCCCTCGCCACCCCGGACAACCTAAAAAGTGGTTTTCTATTGTTTAACCTCGCCCAATCCACCTCCGGCGCTCTATAACTGAAGTAATCAAAATACCCCTCGCCACTTCCTTTACCCAACACCCCAGGTCAAAAATATGTCTGACCACAACCCGCTCGGAAAACCTCTCTATGACTATGATTTCACACTGGACAAATATAATATTTAAACAAAGCTGAACGCTACCTCCCCCAGACAAACTAATTGTATGACCATCCACCGGAAAACATATTGAAAGTGTTTTCTATGATTTAACAGCCCCTGAGCAACTTAAATATTAAAACACTCCCACTGGATGCTACCTCCCTCATCCCTTTCCCCACCCCAAAGACATATTGTTTTTGACATCCTCTCCCACAATACACAGAATGACTTTTCTTTAATGTAGTCCTTGTCACCATAAGCTGGACAAATAAAATATTAAACAACATGGACGCTACCCTTCCACTCTATAGAAAATAACTTTGTCAGACTACAACCTCCCCACCTGACCCCACCTCTCGGACAACATGTAGGCAATTTTTATGATTAACCTCCCAACCCCAATGGACAACTAAAATATCGAAATAGTTTCACTGGAAACTAACGCTAGACAATCTTTGTCTGAAAACCACCCCAACACACGCACACGCGCATCACCTTTAACTAATCAAACATCAAAATACTCCCCGTGGACACAACCCACACAGACAAACATTGTCTGACCAACCCACCCCAGGACATCTTAAAAAAAATTCTTTGATTTATTCCGCTCTTCCAACGGACTACTAAAGTATCAAAATAGAGAACCTGCCCACGCAATGCACAATGACGTTTGTCATGGGCGTGGATGTGTAACGTTCAGTTATTGATAATATTTTATTTGTCATTTCCTGGGAGAGTGTTAAATCATAAAAACTCTTGTATAGGTTTCGTGAGTGCGGGAGGATGTTCAGACAAAGTTTGTTTAGTGGGGCAGTAGTGCCCATGGGGAATGTATTTTGACATTTAAGTTGTCCAAGGCGGAGTGCAAGGGATGGGGTAGGGTAGATCATAACATACGTTTTAAGTTGTCCGGATCTTGGTCAGGCTAAGTAATAAATTTGTCCTTTGGAGGTATAATTGAATTGAATTGAATTTTGTTTAACGGCTCATCAACACAGAATAGGTTATTTAGAGCCGCCCCAGAGAGAGCGGAATGATATATAGGAATCCGGGAGAGTCTAGGACTGTATTTTGATATTTGAGTTGTCCCAGGGGTTTGGGGTGCGGGGTTCAATAAATAAACGTTTCTTTAACGTTTCAGTGGTGAGAGGGGAAGGGCGGGGGCAGACAAACTTTGCCTTTGGGGATGGAGGCTGAATTTTTTCTAGACTGCTTCACTACGCCTTTCCCGTATATCAAACGTAAGCAAAATGCATTGTTTTTGTGTTTTTTGTTTTGACGGAGGTGGTATTTTTGAAATTGTACAGGGTTAATGGTGTGTTTTTCAGTCTGTCTTTCCTTGGGAGATTTATCAGGCACATAATTTCAGGGGAGATGTTTAAAACAAACTACAGCCTACGGGTGTTTATTCTGAAGACAACTTAAAATGGTGCATTCTATGAGCTTGGGAGATTTCTTTTAGGAATGAACTGTTAGGCGAAACATTATTCTGAGCGTTATTACAAGAAGTCTATTTTCGGAATATTTAAAACAAAAATACCTGATCCCATCCCCACCACCTTTCCTACACCTTCCCCATACCATTATCATGCTATTAACGTTTTTAGAAATTCAGTTTCTGTGAAAATGTTATAGGCTATTAATAATCAGGGGATACACGGTGCAAAACCCAAGGAGATGCTATGTCTATATATATTCAAGTCTATGGAAAACCCGTGACCTCTGGGGTGGGGCCAACTTTCTCTCTAGGGTCAGCGTTTGAACAAACTTGGTAGAGGATAATAAGCGTATGGTAAATGTAAAACATTAAACCTCTCGCTTTTGTAGTTTCAGAGACATATTTGTTGTTTTCTCTATATAAGTCTATGTTCTATGTAGAGTATGTGACCCCCGGGACGGTGTCAAACGTGACCCCACGATCACCATTTGAACACACTTGGCAGAGGACTATAATCTTAGAGTAACCGCAAAATAGTAACTATCCTGCTCTTGTAGATTCAGTTAAGAAGTTGTTGTTTTTAAAATGAAATCTCTATATAATAAATAAATTAAACATATGACCCCTAGGCGAGGCCAAATGTGACCCCAGAGTCACCCTTTGAACAAACTTATTGGTCGAGTATATCAAAACCAATTTTGAAAAGGATTTTTAAAAAAAATCGCTATATAAGTATATCTAAAACTGTGACCGCCGGGACAGGTCCAGATATGACACCGGGTCACCATTTGAAAAAGAAATGGAAGGGGAACATAAGTTACCTGCAATATATGAAAGTTTTTATATATTTAAGTCTACACTTTTCTTCTGCGCTCAATGGAAGCTGACCGTGCTGCAAGTTACTGCCTGTAATGCAAGTAGTTAATGGTAATTAAAGTCGTTGGTGGTGACAGTATTGCACGTTGCTGGTGGTGACGGTACTTCATGTTGGTGGTGGTAACGGTATTTCAAGTTGCTGGTGATAACGGTACTTCAAGTTGTCGGTAGATGCGTTTCTGCACGTAGCTGATGCTAATGCAACTAGATGACGGTATTGTAAGTTGCTGGTGGTGACAGTACTGCAAATTGCTGGTGATGAGTGTACTGCAAGTTGCTAGTGGTGAAGGTACTTCACGTTGCTGGTGTTGAAATTACAGCAAGTTGCTAGTAGTGACGGTACTTCAAGTTGCTGATGGGGACGGTACTTCAAGTTGCTGATGGGGACGGTACTTCAAATTGCTGATGATGACGTAAATGCACGTGGCTGGTGATAATGAAACTAAATTACGGTACTGCCAGTTACAATTGGTGACGGTACTGTAAATTGCTAGTGGTGATGGTACTTCAAATTGCTGGTGGTGACGGTATTTCATGTTACTGGTGATGGCGTTATTTACTACACATGTATGGTAATGTCACACATAACTTCACTTCCCTGTTTCTCTGTCCTCAATACTCATGTCAACAAATATAAAATATGACTGCACTAGTCGTTCAGGACTTTCAGTACTTTGTAACAATAAAATGACATTACCGATAATGTGTAAATGCCACTCTAAACACGTAATACCGTAAAATAAGTGTAATTAAATAACACGTATTATATTACAAATATGTGTCACCTTAACACAGTGACGTAACGTTTACGTTATCTGGATCAACACAAACAATGCACTCAATAAAAATTACCGTAAGCAAGATCGTTAAAACAAATCAAGAATGTGTGAGTATCGTTATCTATTTTTAGAACAAACAGTATACTCAATAACAATTACCGTTACCAAGAGATTGCTAAAAAAAATTTTGAGTACGTTATCTAGATCTACAAGAAACAGTTCACTCTAACAGGTACCGTTACCGAGATCGTAAACGCAAATGGTACTAAGCTGAGTACCGTTATCTTGTTATACTAAACAGTTGACACAATATAAGTACCATTACCAACAACCTTAAAACTAGTCACGTTTCAGTGAATACCGTAATCTATGTTTACACAAACAGTTCACTCAATAATAAGTACCGTTACACAGATTGTGAAAACATTTGAAGCGTTTTAAGTACCGATATCTTTGTCTACCAAAACAGTTTACTCAAAAATAAATACCGTTACCAACATCGTTAAAACTTCTTATGTTTCTGTGAGTGCCGTTATCTATTTCTACAACAATTATTTACTGAATTAAAGTGCCGTTACCAAACTCGTGAAAATAGCTTAAAAGCGTTTGTAAATACCATTATCTTGTTCTATAAAAATCCACCCAATAATAAGTACCGTTTAACCTACATCCTTAAAATAACTCTGTGTCAGAGTACCTTTATATAATGTAATTAAGAAATAATATATTTGCAGCGGGTTCATATTGTCCACGATCAAATCTGGTGGGCGGGACTTGAAGACCATCGATACCAACGCATTTCGATGTGGCCCGCGGTTTCGATGTGTTTCAAGTCCCAACCACCAGGTTTTGATCTCGCACAATATAAACCCGCTGGAAATATTGTATTTCTTATATGACATGGATTGTAATGTATTTTAAACACACATTTTCTGGAGATTGAACATAATACAAACACATTATCACGACTTACATTGTACGTCCATCTCTCAGCACCAAACGAAGAAAATAAACAGTTTTATCGTGTTTCTAACAAATTCAGTGTATTATTTGAACGTAACATTGCCTTAAAATAACGTCATCGTTGTTTTGGATGTTTTCCGACGTTGAAAATCGTTTAAAATGACGTTCTAACGGTTGAAGGACGTGACGTCAGAGGTTTTTATAGCTTTTTCAAAAACTGCTTAATAGCCAATCAGCATTGATTATTTTCATAAGCCATGTTACATTAATTTGTAATCGAATTACCTTCCCGTATGCACACATTTACTATTTATGAAGAATTATACACATTTTATGAAAATAAATAAAGAGATATCTCTTTGCTTAGAAAGATATCGTGGTTGTTAGAAATATATATAGATTATTTAACTGCTTGGATCGAAAATAAGGAAATCCTTCACGAGATGGTAGACGTGTTGTTCTATTCACGAACGCGTATGCGAGGGAGTGAACAAATAAAACACAACTATCATCGAGTGAAGGATTTCCCTATAATCGATCGGATTTGCACGCCTGCATTCTAGGTTGCACGCCTGTATTGCGGTGCATTTCTTTTTAGGTTAATGTTCTTCAGGTTACAATTATTTTCTATAAATTACTAGATGTGCGTCAGATATCTATATCTACGGTTGGGAAATTCATAAGTCAGGCGTAAAGGTCTGAATATATACAAAAAAGAGCTTCCGCATGTGTTATGTGATTTTTCCCCACATAATTTGTATGCGACAGAAAGGTTTTCTCAGACATTCGTAGATCGTCGATGCCCATAATCTGGGAAAGGTCGCCTAGCACATGACTTTCTTCGATTTTTGCAAAAAAATATTAAATACAAAAACAATCGTGCACAATGTTGAACACCTCCCTCAATTCCGTCAATTTTGATCGCACGCCTGCATTACGGGAAATCCTCCGTCTACACTCTCGGTATTGCCTAAGCAATGCTTGCAGTGCGATTCCCGGGCGTGGCTACGCTAAGATCTTAGACCCAAGGCCTGGGGGAAAACGGAAGTTTGAAATCGCCCCTCACATTAGGTGCCATTTGGTCGAGAATTTGAGAGATTCTACGAGACTTTCAGGAAACGTATTTTCAAGTTAATTACATGTTAATTGCTTAATTAACTTGCAAGAAGCCGCAAATACGCAAAATGAGTGTCATATCCGCTTGAAAAGAGCGAATAAAATCGCTAATCGGTGGTGGGCGCTTTATTTGGCTTTATTTTTCAAGACCGATATCTGCAAGTAAAATATATAGATCTAATGATACGGTCTTGGCAGGCCGAGACTACGATAACACTCACTAAACTGTAGAGTTGTCGTCATATAGGAAAACGGATGCCAAGAAGTATGTCATACCACAGCGGAGACATGGAAACATTTAATCAGTTCATCATCTCTTTTCATCACTCATTTCATCTTTCAGTCTACTTCTTATCTTCTCTTTATCTTACGTTAGACATTTCAAATTAGGATGACCACCTTTAAACTTCAGTAATATTTCACAGGTGAAAAAATTTAACCTTTGACACAACTAACCTGGCGGGAAAATCATGCGCGCTGTTGAACATCTCAGTCGGTAAAGAAAGAACAGATTGCATTCTGTTATATTTATCTTGTAAAAGAAAGTATATATATTCAGGTTATATGTTTGTTTATGAGACATGTATCATCATTGTGTTAATTACTTTTCTCTAGATATGGTTATTTTAGGAGTTATTTAGTTTATAAAAATTCGTCAATTTTCATGTACAGTTCAATTCCAAGATGGCGATCCTTTGTTATTTTCAATAAGAACTTTCTTGTACATTCAGCCTGTTATTATGTCTGAATTTATCTTCTTTACAATACTTTACTTGTGATTATACTAAATAAGATGCTATTTCCATGTATCATTGTTATTTCCATTCATTGTCTTTATTCATTTTATTCATGTAATCATTATCATGCATTAGACTCATACATTGTTATAAATATATATTCAGATATACAGAGAACAAACGAATCTTGTTTTCAATCCAAACCCCCATAATGAGGCGGCGACAATAACTTCAACACCCCCATAATGAGTCGGCGACATATATTTATCCAATCGTTTTGTTTTTAGAAATATTATATGGCGTTTTTGAACATGTGAAAATCGATTTATTAGCTTCATCTTTGCTCGGATGACCGATTTATAATGAAATATGACGTTAGTAGCTAATTATTTTAAAACTGTATAACTTATATGAAGTTGTTAATCAAACAGACTTAAAGGAGACATGTCATATATATAAACAACAAGTGGTTTGTTCCGTAAAAACTTACTCAAATTTTAGCGTTGTTACGGAGTACAACCTACGCAAAATATTAATGTTATTCAATATTGAAATTCATCTGCATTATTTTGATTATTAATATTGTATTCCTCACTAAAGACATTAGCCGGGTCTGTAATATATTGAGCAATTGAAAACTTTTTTCTTCTATTTAGGAATGAAGTATTTCATTTATTAGCCATTCATACATGATTTTATTTATCAATCATCTATGACACCCAGAGCGTGTACATTAATACAAATGCGCTAAAAATATAGACATATAATTTGTCATGAGTAACTACTTGTATGCCACATAAGGCATGGGTACACTTATTTACAAACTGGCCTTTTAAAGGGACGGATGGCAATCTTAAAGTATTTATCAAGTATTAAAATTAGACTTTCGATTTATTAATCCGGTATCGTTTTGACTTTAATGCTTCTAGCATATATTTAAATACACTTTTTTCATCTTTTCCTCGCTTTTCTACCATAGGTCTGAATATATTATTATTCAATTATTATAATTACTATTAATGATTGAACAAATGTAATTTATGTAGAAAAACTAACGGGACGCAGCAAGTTTTTGAAAAATCAAGATTGCCTTTTAATAGATGAAAGCAGTCATATCATCAGTAACTCTAGAATTGTACAGGTCGTCATCAGTAGAACAAACTAATCTTGAGCAGCAGTTAATTAGGTAATATATTATTCAGTATTAATAGAGGAGTTTGAACAGATTAATAATAGTCCTTGCCGCCGCATTTAACTCCACAATGGTTATTAACAACTGCCGTTTGGCATAACAGATTAGTAATAGTCCTTGCCGCCGCATTTAACACCACAATGGTTATTAACAACTGCAGCTTGTCATAACATATTAATAATAGTCCTTGCCACGTCCCTGAACTCCACAATGGGTATTAACATCTGCCGTTTGTCATAACAGATTAGTAATAGTCCTTGCCGCCGCATTTAACTCCACAATGGTTATTAACAACTGCCTAATGTCATAACAGATTATTAATAGTCCTTGCCGCCGCATTTATCTCAACAATGGTTATTAACAACTGCCGTATGTCATAACAGATTAGTAATAGTCCTTGCCGCCGCATTTAACTCTACAATGGTTATTAACAACTGCCGTTTGTCATAACAGATTAGTAATAGTCCTTGCCGCCGCATTTAACTCTACAATGGTTATGAACAACTGCCGTATGTCATAACAGATTAGTAATAGTCCTTGCCGCCGCATTTAACTCTACAATGGTTATTAACAACTGCCGTTTGTCATAACAGATTAGTAATAGTCCTTGCCTCGCCATTTAACTCGACAATGGTTATTAACAACTGCCGTTTGTCATAACAGATTAGTAATAGTCCTTGCCGCCGCATTTAACTCTACAATGGTTATTAACAACTGCCGTTTGTCATAACAGATTAGTAATAGTCCTTGCCGCCGCATTTAACTCTACAATGGTTATAAACAACTGCCGTTTGTCATAACAGATTAGTAATAGTCCTTGCCGCCGCATTTAACTCTACAATGGTTATTAACAACTGCCGTATGTCATAACAGATTAGTAATAGTCCTTGCCGCCGCATTTAACTCTACAATGGTTATTAACAACTGCCGTTTGTCATAACAGATTAGTAATAGTCCTTGCCTCGCCATTTAACTCGACAATGATTATTAACAACTGCCGTTTGTCATAACAGATTAGTAATAGTCCTTGCCGCGGCATTTAACTCCACAATGGTTATTAACAACTGCCGTTTGTCATAAAATACAGTTGACACTTTAAGTTGCTTACATTTAACAATAACGACAAACGTTGCTGCCTTTTATAAATGGATCTTAAGTATACAGTTATAGCTGCGACGATGTACACGCTGAATTTGTATTGACCTCTTATGATTATTTGCATACTAGTACAAATGGTTTCATATGAAATATTGGCATCGTATGTTAATCCTTCATACAACATATCGACCTTAGTGAATAAAAAATGAATGAATTCAAAGAGTTCTGTTTATATCCTTTGTCAGGCCAATTACTTTACATACACTTATCTTCACAATTCAGTAACGAAACTCGCTGTATTAATTTGGTTACTTTTTCGTCTTTCTACAAGGTAGTTATAAAAGTCTAGCAAAAAAATGTAGCATTCACGGACCTTAGTCAACTACAGACACGCACATAAACAACCAATAATTACCAACATGAATAAATGGTAAGATATGATATGACAAACATAAAACGGGTTGACAATAGAGCTACCTCCCTAGAACGGTCAGTGGCAAAAATGTCGATGGGTGTTTAAACTAGGTTATATGGTGCACCAAACCTGACTCCTACCCTATTGCCATCCTAATAAACGAGAAATGTAAATAAAGTTATCACCGCCAAGTTATATTCTCTAACAAACAAGGCAGCATTAATAGGCAATATAAGTAAAACATCATTTATATAATGTACAGTGCAGGGTTTGGTAACATGTATCCAAGCAATGAAATAGATATGTAATAATACATGATGCAGTTAATACATTGTATTCTTAAATATTATGACTAAATGAACTACCAAATATGATAATGCTGCCTGGAGTGGAGTGGTTCGGTGGATGGGTATAACATTTGGTAAAACGTGTTAAGAGCTTCCATTATTAAAGATGAATGGCCACCATTTTTGTAATATTATCAATTAACAAATTTAACTCCTAACATCATAATTATGAACATTTATTGATAGTCCCGGAGAGAAACATATATTTAAATCGCGCTGCTAAGTTGAATGTAAAACAAAGTATTATTTGTATAATTAGGAAACTAAACACGTATATGTTATTTTAAAGATATATAAAAAAGATAATTAGAAACACATCGGGATGTATCCAAAATTGTACTGAACAACCACACCAGTTGAAGCAAAAGAGAAAACCAATCCAGGTTTTCGACCAGAAAATCCGGAGGACAGAGGTCCATGCACCCACTTCCCCATTCAGGGTTTCAGAAGGTGCAATCATGGAGTCCCACAAGATTACCGGTCATCGCACAAGAGAAACCTGAAGCATAGTGACTGACTGTAGAGGGTTCAGTCAGCAAACATGAAGTGCGCTGTAATACTAAAGTGTCGTTAACTTTTCTAACGAATTTCCTGATTAAGTGTGTGAAGTGGTCAGGAAATCCTTTAGACCCCTTTCATTTCCGAAGTTTATAGGTCACATCTCCATAGAACAACGGTTGTGATTTGCCTAGTCGCAGAAATGTTTTTAGGTTGATGTTGTACTTTAGCAGGTTTTCGTTGCGTTGATAAAACCTTCAGACAGATCTACGTAGTTTATGATAACGAAAACCTTGCTGAAGAAGTTTACTTGTAATAACTTGATTTCGATAATCGAAATACGTTACATGTCCAAGCAAAACGAATAAGCTGGGAAATATAAACCCCGTATGATGAGGAAGTACCACATCTAAATGTGGATAGTTAACGATGTCAAAGTTCAAATCATCTCTCTAACCATATATTTTAGTATGTATGTAATCAATATGAATCGAGAGATGAAGATCGAGGTATGCTGCTATGGAATTCAAACTGTTGGCTTTATTCAACGTGAGGTCTGGTGGATAAATATTAGTAACCAAATGAGCAAAGAACGGATAATAAATATTCCAGATACCGAGATGTATTACTAAACGCATCAATAATGTCTCTCTGTTCAGCAGGTGACAAACTGGCAATACATGTTATTTAATCTTGGGAAGGCAGGATGTCAACAGTTTTGACACATTAGTAGTGGTACATGAACTAGAATTGTCGATAAAACGTGCTTTTTGAGGATTTTGTAAAGTTTTTTAATCCAGTCCATAGTATGGAGCTTGTTCTGCTTTATATTTACAGAAACGTTCATAGTCTCGAAAAAGGACACATGCTGGGAAACTATATCCTTCTCCAACAATGGTGTGGTTTGATAAAAAAGCGTATGATAATGGATCTTTGGAAACGGCCGAGCACGACACATACGAAATATTGCAGTCTCGGTTTGATTTAGACAGTTCATGAGCGGTAGTGAAATATGCTAGCTACCGCTCGCGCCCTCTAGCCCCGGGATGTGCAGAACTCAATATTCATAAAATCAATAGTACACAATTTTAACCATCCCGAAGATGGCATGCATACGGCGGTGGACATGGAGTTCTTTGCTTCCCCATGTCGTACGGCGTATGGTCCCAGTATCTAATAAAATTAAATGCCCCGAAGAGCGAAATAAACATAATGAAATTTAGTTGGGAGCAGCGGTTATGAAGCCTGCGTATCACAAGTAACAGCCAAAAGACTAAATTAAAAAGCATACAACATATCCTATAAGTGGTTAAACAATACCCAGAGTCTTATATCGGCCGGAGTAGTGGAACCACCGAATCAAAAATTAAAAAATAAAACAAAAGAAATTGAAAATGTACCACCGATACATTGATTACACCGAGTGTTTGCTAGCTCTGCATTCAAAGTGCCGTTTGTCATAACAGATTAGTAATAGTCCTTGCCTCGCCATTTAACTCGACAATGGTTATTAACAACTGCCGTTTGTCATAACAGATTAGTAATAGTCCTTGCCGCGGCATTTAACTCCACAATGGTTATTAACAACTGCCGTTTGTCATAAAATACAGTTGACACTTTAAGTTGCTTACATTTAACAATAACGACTAACGTTGCTGCCTTTTATAAATGGATCTTAAGTATACAGTTATAGCTGTGACGATGTACACGCTGAATTTGTATTGACCTCTTATGATTATTTGCATACTAGTACAAATGGTTTCATATGAAATATTGGCATCGTATGTTAATCCTTCATACAACATATCGACCTTAGTGAATAAAAAATGAATGAATTCAAAGAGTTCTGTTTATATCCTTTGTCAGGCCAATTACTTTACATACACTTATCTTCACAATTCAGTAACGAAACTCGCTGTATTAATTTGGTTACTTTTTCGTCTTTCTACAAGGTAGTTATAAAAGTCTAGCAAAAAAATGTAGCATTCACGGACCTTAGTCAACTACAGACACGCACATAAACAACCAATAATTACCAACATGAATAAATGGTAAGATATGATATGACAAACATAAAACGGGTTGACAATAGAGCTACCTCCCTAGAACGGTCAGTGGCAAAAATGTCGATGGGTGTTTAAACTAGGTTATATGGTGCACCAAACCTGACTCCTACCCTATTGCCATCCTAATAAACGAGAAATGTTAATTTAAGTTATCACCGCCAAGTTATATTCTCTAACAAACAAGGCAGCATTAATAGGCAATATAAGTAAAACATCATTTATATAATGTACAGTTCAGGGTTTGGTAACATGTATCCAAGCAATGAAATAGATATGTAATAATACATGATGCAGTTAATACATTGTATTCTTAAATATTATGACTAAATGAACTACCAAATATGATAATGCTGCCTGGAGTGGAGTGGTTCGGTGGATGGGTATAACATTTGGTAAAACGTGTTAAGAGCTTCCATTATTAAAGATGAATGGCCACCATTTTTGTAATATTATCAATTAACAAATTTAACTCCTAACATCATAATTATGAACATTTATTGATAGTCCCGGAGAGAAACATATATTTAAATCGCGCTGCTAAGTTGAATGTAAAACAAAGTATTATTTGTATAATTAGGAAACTAAACACGTATATGTTATTTTAAAGATATATAAAAAAGATAATTAGAAACACATCGGGATGTATCCAAAATTGTACTGAACAACCACACCAGTTGAAGCAAAAGAGAAAACCAATCCAGGTTTTCGACCAGAAAATCCGGAGGACAGAGGTCCATGCACCCACTTCCCCATTCAGGGTTTCAGAAGGTGCAATCATGGAGTCCCACAAGATTACCGGTCATCGCACAAGAGAAACCTGAAGCATAGTGACTGACTGTAGAGGGTTCAGTCAGCAAACATGAAGTGCGCTGTAATACTAAAGTGTCGTTAACTTTTCTAACGAATTTCCTGATTAAGTGTGTGAAGTGGTCAGGAAATCCTTTAGACCCCTTTCATTTCCGAAGTTTATAGGTCACATCTCCATAGAACAACGGTTGTGATTTGCCTAGTTGCAGAAATGTTTTTAGGTTGATGTTGTACTTTAGCAGGTTTTCGTTGCGTTGATAAAACCTTCAGACAGATCTACGTAGTTTATGATAACGAAAACCTTGCTGAAGAAGTTTACTTGTAATAACTTGATTTCGATAATCGAAATACGTTACATGTCCAAGCAAAACGAATAAGCTGGGAAATATAAACCCCGTATGATGAGGAAGTACCACATCTAAATGTGGATAGTTAACGATGTCAAAGTTCAAATCATCTCTCTAACCATATATTTTAGTATGTATGTAATCAATATGAATCGAGAGATGAAGATCGAGGTATGCTGCTATGGAATTCAAACTGTTGGCTTTATTCAACGTGAGGTCTGGTGGATAAATATTAGTAACCAAATGAGCAAAGAACGGATTATAAATATTCCAGATACCGAGATGTATTACTAAACGCATCAATAATGTCTCTCTATTCAGCAGGTGACAAACTGGCAATACATGTTATTTAATCTTGGGAAGGCAGGATGTCAACAGTTTTGACACATTAGTAGTGGTACATGAACTAGAATTGTCGATAAAACGTGCTTTTTGAGGATTTTGTAAAGTTTTTTAATCCAGTCCATAGTATGGAGCTTGTTCTGCTTTATATTTACAGAAACGTTCATAGTCTCGAAAAAGGACACATGCTGGGAAACTATATCCTTCTCCAACAATGGTGTGGTTTGATAAAAAAGCGTATGATAATGGATCTTTGGAAACGGCCGAGCACGACACATACGAAATATTGCAGTCTCGGTTTGATTTAGACAGTTCATGAGCGGTAGTGAAATATGCTAGCTACCGCTCGCGCCCTCTAGCCCCGGGATGTGCAGAACTCAATATTCATAAAATCAATAGTACACAATTTTAACCATCCCGAAGATGGCATGCATACGGCGGTGGACATGGAGTTCTTTGCTTCCCCATGTCGTACGGCGTATGGTCCCAGTATCTAATAAAATTAAATGCCCCGAAGAGCGAAATAAACATAATGAAATTTAGTTGGGAGCAGCGGTTATGAAGCCTGCGTATCACAAGTAACAGCCAAAAGACTAAATTAAAAAGCATACAACATATCCTATAAGTGGTTAAACAATACCCAGAGTCTTATATCGGCCGGAGTAGTGGAACCACCGAATCAAAAATTAAGAAATAAAACAAAAGAAATTGAAAATGTACCACCGATACATTGATTACACCGAGTGTTTGCTAGCTCTGCATTCAAAGTACTGATATAGTGCAGTTGTCAGATTTCAATGATATTGATGGAGGCTTTGTCTGCAGTAACTGGAGAACATTTAGTATGAATATTCTGGATTCCCTTCTTCAGGTGACGTAACTTGTGAGATGGCCGCCGTGGAAGCAGAGAGGAATTCGACTCATAAAATTGTATCCATAGTTCGATAATTTCAAAAATTGTTTTCATCCTGACAGTAAGTGTATTTTTATCTGTAGTTTCACGTTTACACCACTTAGTAAAACAATGGTCTAATGAATCCGCAATTTCATTACGACATGCATTAAAATCAATGTCCGATGGAAGGCGATACTAAGGACCTTTGCCTGATCTTTTTATCCTCAATACTATCAAGAAATATAAAAAGATCGGACAGGGTTGCCAGTGACCGGCAGGTTCATAACTCAATGTAGAATTTTGACATTCTCAATCAGTGGGATTAGACGTCTTGATTTCAAGATCAGAAACTATCCTATTATTTGAAAATAAGATTTCTAGTTGATTTCTTATAACATATATTAGTAGTTTCAATCTTTTTGAACATTTTCGGAATTTTGTCAGTCCTACGCCTGTCACCAAAACCACTAGCTAAAATAATGAAATCGTTGCCTTTGTTTAAGAAAGTAATTTAAGAAAGTAAATGCCTTTGATGGTCAGATAGAGCAGCAATAAGTGGACATAAAATATGTTGCGTATGGCTTTGGATTATAGACGCAACATCGTAAAGTGGATAAATTCGGATAAAAAACGTAAACAATAAAACGACAGACTGACGACGTTGCTAAGGAGCGCGTGTCTGCCAGAACTTTTACAAATAGTGTTAAGTTCTGCGGCAGAAACTTATTTCTTAAATTGACGTTTTATATAATGGTTCTTGTACGACCATGCGATCGCCGTTGACGCTTACGAATAGACACTATGCTGAACACATCTATATCAGGATTATTTGAAATGTTTATTCCTTATAAATGTTATCTTTTAGACCCAATAAAGTTTGTAATTTGTTTTATCCATTTCAGTTCAGCAAATATGTATAGCTTGTGTATAGTATGCTTGGTAGCAGCTTTATTAATTCAATGAATTCCACAAGATGAATGCTCACATCATGTATAGAAAGCCCCGAATCCCTAAAGTGTGTATAACGAAAGTTTTTAAATCGTTTTAATTGACGCATTTTATAACAAATGTTCACGAAAACGAACTTTCATGGAGCAACCAGTTTGATTCTCATACTGTATACCATATTTAGGGTAATTTCAGGACAAAACATAAACGATATCACTCGATGATTATGAAATGTCTAAATCCTAAAGGTATATTGATACTGAAATCCCTTCCATTTGGTGTGGATTTTACAATGGTCTTTTGTGACAAGTATTTACATGCACTACATCTTTTCGAGTTGCAGTTGAGAATAGAGGTATAGAATGTACGTCTCCTGTTAAACCTATCATATTTAATGGTGGTCTAACTTTGAATCGGTTGAATACAAATGCCTTAAGGGATGTCAGTTTGAAGGTGTATTCTGAATATTGAATTTGTGTCAGGAATATAAACGGTACACGCCAAATGAAGATTAATTCGTGATAAATTGATCGATAATTTACGTGTAATGTTTTGTTGAATTGCCTTGGTGAAGATAAACTGTAGACACAGAGTGAAGTTTAAGACTTTAGGTGTTTTTATTAGCAGACTCATGGTTGGATTTTACAAGGTATAATTCGTTTATAGTACAGCGCAAAATCAAGCTGCAACAACGGTGGACTCCGCCATCTCTAGAAGAAATAAAAATGTTGATCGCATAACAACATTAAGTAAAACACATAAATGATCATGTATATATAAGAATAAATTGTAGAAAGCCACAAAGTGAGTACTCATTGACTTGTCAGAAGCCAGAAACCGAGCAGCGGTAAAGGGTGAACTTGAAAAGACAATACGATCGCTTTTACAACTTGTTCGGGTCTGATGAGAAACGTGAGCAACCCAAGGTCACCGCCATAAGTACGCATACAATACAACCCATGGTCAACACCATAAGTACGCATACAATATAATCCTTGGTCACCGCCATAAGTACGCATACAATACAACCCAGGGCCACCGCCATTAATAAACATTCAATACAACCCATTGTCACCGCAATAAATACGCATACAATACACCGCAATGTCACCGCCATAAGTAAGCATACAATACAACTCAATGTCACCGCGATAGGTACGCATACAATACAACCCATGGTCCCCGTCGTAAGTTTTGGACTTCCAAATTACTCGTTACGTTTGTTGCAATATTCCCTTTAGTTAGCGCTTTAATAATGATTATAAGGTCCCTGTGTTCGAGTGGTTAGCTACGTTGCGTAGCCCGACTTAAAAGTGAGAAAATGTCGATATTTACGGATGGCAGCAGGTATGGAGTTGTACTGGTTCTACCCAGTACAAGTGGGTTGTCCGCCTCTACCACAAAAATATCGATCGTCATATATATCCTGAACGTTTCTTAGAATGACGAAAAACACCATTCAAACAAACACATAAAGTGCTGGAGGTAGTAGCGGATCAGTTTATGTTTACATTTTATTTGCCGCCGCATTTAACTCCACAATGGTTATTAACAACTGCCGTTTGTCATAACAGATTAGACTGGTTTAGCTGCAACTACTATGGTTGTTCAGTACGATTCTGGATACATCCTGAGATGTTTATTATTTTGTATGTGTATCTTTAGTTAGTTTCTCTGGATGTGGACTTTATTGTTGTCTATTTGGGCGCTGAGGACAGGATAATAGTGAGGATTGTGCGCATATCGATTCAAGCTAACCAGTAGGCATTATTGCCTACTGACCGTTCCAAGTCGGTAACCCTGTCTTCATCACCCTTTCTGTTGATTTTTGTCTCTTTCATTGTATTATCAAGTCCTTGTTTGCAGTACAGTGCGGACCTACGATGCCATTGCGTTCGAACGCTGTGGTTTCTATAGGACCCTATATCTCATTGTTGAACGTCAAATGTGTATTAATGATATGTGAGGCTACGACAACAGAATATGCTGATGTCCAGTCAGTTTCTAAATTATACCACTTCAATTAACCTTTTAATGCAAATTACCAAAGACTGGAGCGATGCAGAATAATCGTCTGTTTTGACGGCTAAAGGCAATTCAAAATGAGAGAATTATGTTTATATTATAATAAAGATAGATTTATCAGCATGTTTCAATATTGACAATACTATATCTCGGGGCTTCGTTACTAATTAACTTCCCAATGATTGTATTTCTTATTTAACTTAAACATATTACAGTTACAATTCATAGCAGGCTTGGAGCAGAACAGGTTGATGTAGCGGATTATTTGTGTTGATCGTGTTTGACTTCACTAATCGGGTTAGTCTGTTTCCTAGGATCTCTTTGGAGAAGGACTTGTCCATATTTATTATAAGATGATGGCAATTTGTAGATGTTTTTTATCAAATGTGACAGGATGTATTGTTTCGTTGTTTGGTTAAACACGTTCATGAGGCTTTAGTCCTATGTAGGAGCTTAAAGCAGATATACAAGACAGGAAAACCTCACTCTTGCCCGATTGTCGTCCCAATAAAACGGGACAGTGTAAATAAAGATATCTCTTATAATCTCTAACAAACACAGCAGCATTAATAGGCAATATAAGTACAAAACATAGATGATCATGTACATATGAATATAAAAAGAAAAGCCTAGAAATCCTCAAAGCAAGTACTCAATGATTGGCAGAAGCCAGAGCAGCAAGTGAACAGACAAATACGGGTACGACAAGATAAGATTTAAGACAAGCATCAAAGGCATCCGTAGGGTCATAACCTCTTTTGATAAACGTTTTAACAAATTTAATCAAGATCATATTAACGTGATTATTACCAAGACTCTTACTAAGTATGTAAATCACATCACCATAGACGTCGAACAGTCCTTGTCGCAGAAGGGTTTTTAAACGTGTTATTCTACTGCATATGGCTGACATGGCTTAGATGTGGTTTCCTTGAAATAGATACTTCCCCCACCTGGACAAATGTCAACCGAACATAATGTGTATTATATAAAATATATAATGATAACGAGTCAATATAATCAAGTAATCTCCAAAGATGTCACTTTATATTGCGATCAATGTTGCGAGATGTCTGACAACAAATTGTTATATTTTCATGCATAGTATGTGTTATCATTAGTATAATTTGCAAAGTGTTTTTTATAAAGTTTAATGCAAGAACAAAACAAATAATAACAAATATGACAGGCGGCCAAAGCTGTTTAAATAGCTAATAACCAGGGCCCAGTTTTATGAAAGAACTTTTGATCGTAAGTTATTTTCTTTAATTCTGTACTTGGATTTACAATTCACAACTGAACGCGATTTCATTTCATTTTCTAATACATTTGATAGATCTGCACATTATGTACACATACTTGTCTACATTAAATGCTTAGGTGCAAAAATGTGAACAATTTTACAATTTAAGACTTATTGTCATATGTTTAATAAAACGGGGCCCTGCAGTTTATACCAAACGATAATATATACCTTGCACCTACTGTCATGCTAGTAGTATGTATCATTGTTCTTATCAACCGGTGTTCATCTCTTAAGGGGTCACACGACAGTCTTGAAGTTTTTGTCAAGTATTAATATTAGTACCTTGATATCATAATCACTTTAAACCTGCTTTCCCATATTTAAATGAAAATAAAATATTCACTTTCTTCGTTATTCTACCGCCAGTTTAATTATAGTATTGGTGCACTATAATCAGTAATTAGTAATATGACAAATAAAAACAAAACAAACAAAAAATAGCAATTTGTTTAACCTATTCAAATAAGTTTTAATAATGATTTGTTTTCAAATATGCAAGTTATTCAACTAATGCCGCGAGTTTAAAGTAATCGAGGTTGACGTGTGTACCTTAAAGAATTTAACTTGGACATTAATAAGCGCAATAATTTTGATGCATACTATAAAAAAGTATGAAAAATCTGGAAATCCTCGAAGACGATAAATACAAAACATATTGCAGTCTCGGTTTGATTGAGACTGTTCATGAACTGTAGTGAAAAGTTCTTGCTACAGTTCATGCCCTCTAGACCCGGGTTGAGCAAAACTCAATATTTAAAATGCCAAAAGAACAGAAATTTGAGCCATCCTGAAGATGGTATGTATATGACGGTGAACATGGAACCTTCAATGAGGTGTTTTCACACCATTCCATGGCCAGCGGCGTATGGTCCTAGTTTCTAACAAAACTTTGTTTTGCCCTAAACGAGAAATCAATGGGAGAAACAAACAAATTGGAATTTAGCTGGGAGAAGAGGTTATGAAAGCTGCGTATCACAGGTAACAGTTAATAGACTAAATGAAAAAGCAGGCAACATATCCTAACGGTGATTAAACAATACTCAGTCCATATACATGCTGGAGTAGTGGAACCATCTATTCGAAATGCAAGATCTCCAAAAACCGGAATGAATTATAATGCTGATCTTTGTCATCTTTCAAGCAAATCGAAAAAAGCACATCAGTAATATCACTCAATGTTACGGACTGTAGTTAAACCCATGTTAAGATTTTAAAAAAGGTCAAACTATCCCGTTAATTCTGTAAATTGTATATGTAATGCCAAATAATATAAATATACTGACGAGATAAAGAAACGCCTCAACGGGAATTTCCGCTATATATTGTATATACCGCACACTTAATGCCACATAATATTCCAAAGAAATCCCAAGATGTTTTGTAAAACAAAGTTGCAGTTGGTTAGAGGAAGGACACAACTGTGATGTTGTAGACGTTTTAATCACAGTACACTTTATAACAAGAAATTCATAAATATTGAAATTCCTCTTTGAACAATTGACTATTTTAGTACTGTATTTAACGTAAAGAGTTTGCATCCTAAGTTTACTCACATGCTTGAGCCAAACAGATACTCTGGCAATAATCAAACTTTGCAGAAATACTATTTACTGTATTTTGTGTTGTTTTAGAATTTTTTCCGAAAAGAAAGGTCTTACGTAGCTATGTACCATTCGATTTACAGCAGCATAGTGTACATACAATATATAGCGGAAATTCCCGATGAGGCGTTTCTTTATCTCGTCAGTATATATCAATGAAAAAATGCGAAAATGGTCTCAAATAAACCAAAGCACGCACATGTTGTGAAACCGTAGGTCCGCTCTGTACCACAAATAAATACATTAGTAAATTAAGCCAATAAACAGGACAAAACACGACAGAGATAAATACACTGTTTCCAACTTGAAATTGTCAGTAGGCAATACGGTCTTCTTGTTAGCTTAAATCGATTTGTTGTGAATACAATTTCGCTATATTCCCATCATTAGCGCCCATATTGACCGTCATTAGCGCCCATATTGACAAGACTGTGAATAAAATAGCACACAAAAAGGGAAATCTCTCACAATAATGTCTACCTCGAGAGAAATTAGCAATCGATATTTGTTAGATGTTGTTGTTAAATTTACATAAAACATATACATGTACTCAACAACCACAACAGTTTCAGCTAAAGAGAAACACTATCTAGTTTTTGACCAAACATCCGAAGGACAAACTTTCCTGCGCCTTTTTTCCTTTTTTTTCCTTTTTACTGTTTCAGAATGCAATCGCAGAATCCTAGTAAACGCAATCCTTACATGTATATATGACAGAACTTTTAATGGCAACATATATATATATGTACATGTATCACAATTGAAGAATAAGGCTTACCAAAATTATTTGTCTGACTTTGAGTGAGAAATTATTAATAATAGCATAGGGATCTGTACACAATAACGGAACGTTAACGAGTCAAAAACTGTAACTGTTCATAGCTACGGTGTCGTGACTTTCTCATTTGTTTAACATTTAAAGCACCCTTGATACTATTTGCCAGACAGTAGGAATGTAATTTACTAACTGTTTTGACCTCATACGCTTACTGTAAAATGCTTTGTATTATTGTGATTTAACAATGTGTCTGCTAATTAGAGTTACATACAGATGTAATATGTAAACTTTTTGTTTAGAATGAGGAATTTAAAACTTATGAAATATCACCAGTTTTGAAAGAAGAGACATTTCTTTCTTTGCGGGTTTAGTTGACACAGAGAAACTTTCTCATTCCACACAAAGTGTTAAAACAAATCGGATTGCAGTCGAAAACATCAGTAGCTTAGCAAGTGTAAACACATTCAGCTCGGATCCAATATTGTCGCCTTAGTCACCTGGCCGACATTTCGTTTTGATATATTCTAATGGATCTGTGACATATTCTTGACCTACTATTGAGGTAATTTAAAAATGTCAACTGATGATCTAATTTAAATTTCCAGGTTACAATGATATTAAATGTTAAATGAAAGTTTACTTTGATTTCTAGCATAGCTTCAGTTAAGCAGTAGGCCATATTGCCGTCTGACCGTTCCAAGTCCTGTCATTCCATAAGTACAGTGCGGACCTACGATGCCATTGCGTTCGGACGCTGTGGTTTTTATAGGACCCTATATCTCATTTTCACCACTCTTTGTATCGGGATGGCTCAAATGTATGTTCTATTTATATTTTAAATATTGAGTTCTGCTCAACCCGGGGCTAGAGCGCGTTAACGGTAGCAATACTGATGGTTTCTTACTTGAATTTCGAATAGGTGGTTCCACTATTTCAGCCTTTAAAGGGTCTGAGTATTGTTTAATCACCCTTAGGATATGTTGCCTGGTTTTTAATTTAGTCTTTCGACTGTTACCTGTAATACGCAAGCTTCATAACCTCTGCTCAGAGATACATTCCAATTTGTTTATTTCGCCCATTGTTTTCTCGTTTAGGGCAAATCGTTTTGTTAGAAACTGGGACCATACGCCCTGGCCATGAAACCGTGGGAATCACTTTTCACTACCGTTGTTCATGAACAGTCTCAGTCAAACCGAGACTGCAATATTTGTTGTATTTATCCAGTTTGACGATTTCTAAATTTCTCTTTTCATACTTTTTTTTGTTATTTCCATTGCCTTATTAATTTGCTCTGTGATAATGCACGGACCTACGTTGTCATAGTGTTTGGGTGCTGTGAATTCTATAAGACGTGATTTCTATAGGACCATTTTTTCACATTTTGACCATGTCATTTTGTTGGTTTTATACACATACCGATTAGAATGGCAGCCGCATGGCATGTATGTTAAGTGACACGTGTCTGTATTTTAAAATGAGTATGTAGGTCATTGTAACTGACTTATTGGTCAACTGTTTTATCTTGTTTTTAAAGCAATATTTAAAATAGTTCAGCACCTATTTCACTTTTTAATTCAGGGACTTATTGAAATATATTTGAAGTACATGAACGAAAGTTGATGCTCCTACTTTCGTGGCTATGGTTTCAAGAGATGCAATCATACAATCCCACTATGTTTTGGAGTCTGCACACGAGAATAGTGAAGCTCAAGTGACTGCCCGTAGACATTAAGTGCACTGCATTACTAAATGGTTTGTCATTAACGCATACTATAGAATTATATGAATATTTCGCGGTAATCCGGTAAAGATTCGTATTTCCAACACGAGATATAAATGTTTTCATCGGAACCGAGGCCCTACCGAGATTCCGTTTAGAAAAAATTACACCGAGGGTTGAAATATAAGATTTGTTCATGGGTATGCGGTGAAGATCCCTATCTGAATCGGATACCCATGATTGGTTCCTTTTCTTGCATATCACTGACACTCTACGCATTGATGTAGCCAACTACTAACGTGTTGCATGATTATTTACACAAATACGTCATGCAACTGTCATTGTGAATATCAACGCGCGACTTTTATCTTTCCCTATGTATAATATCAGGTTTTCTATCATGTAAAATGCGGATAACATTATCCGGTATGCAAGCAATCCCTATCTGAACCGGATACCCATGATTGATTCTTTTTCTTGACTATCATTGACGCTTTAAGCGTTAACGCCGTCAATTACTAACGTTTTGCATATTTCGTTTTACACAATGACGTGATGCAAATGCTGACGCTCTTGACGTCATTGTTGATGCGCGTGATTTAACATTATCTTACCCAATGTATAAGGCTTTCCATCACCCATGTAAAACGCGGATAACCTAATCCGGTATTCAAAATGACATTGGGAAGCAATATTTGAGGGAGTTGAGTTGAATGTTTGTTACTAAAGAGGAACATTATGTTTTTGACTACGAGCTCTAGTATGAATGCTGGGAATACGATCAAAATTCAATCAAAATCCAAAACAGTGTGCACTCATGTTGCATGTGTCTATGTTGTACAGGACAACATCACATAGTACTCTACTGATATTGTAGGCACACTAGGTACGATATCTAGTACACTACTGATATTGTATGCACTCTAGGTACGATATCTAGTACACTACTGATATTGTATGCACTCTAGGTACGATATCTAGTACTCTACTGATATTGTATGCACTCTAGGTACGATCTCTAGTACTCTACTGATATTGTATGCACTCTAGGTACGATATCTAGTACTCTACTGATATTGTATGCACACTAAGTACGATATCTGTCATCAGACGCTTTCATCTCCATTGAAGCTTTGACTATACTGTAGATATTAGTTACCGATGCAAAGAAGAGAACCCTATAATATACCTCATGTGAACACTGTTATGAGGCATGCTACTTTGGATGATATCATACAGTGCCAGTTTAATCTGGTAGGATACCATGTCCGACATAGATCCATTCAACTGCACTTATAATTCATATCACAGCAATAAGAACTATCATGCATTTTTACTAATTGTTTTTTGTATTTTATGACATGAACACTTTGATATAGTCTTAGAGAAATAGTATACTTTTTAAATATCAGTTTGTGTCTTTTAATAGATAGACCATTTCCACAAATAAATTGTTATTGTAGTTGTTCAAATAAGGCAATGACCTGATATTAGCTTTTTACGAAAAATGTTATCGTCAATACACTATATCCATATGATTTCCACCGACGCAAAACAACACTCGCAAAAATAGAAAGTAAATCAACTTAAATATACCAGACAAATCAGACTTGCGGAAATTATCTGAAATATAAGATATTACGCCAGTCAATTGTCCTTTGTGAATATTATCAGACTTATAGTTGCTGGGATTTGTTTGAGAATCTTGATAAATAAGTGTGAATCAACATTATTATAGTCGCTCTCTACCAATTGTTATCATTTTAAATACCCTACCTCTCCGTTTCTGTATTGCTGACAGAATATTTACTAGTACTTGTCCGAGATTACTTTAAACAAACAAACAACACAGTTGATCCTATATGACATCACAACAGATAACAGATAACTAAAAATATGTGTCATATAGGGCACATATAGTGCTTGGAGAACATCCTCAGCTAAGTGGGGATAATTAACAATATCATAATTAAAATCATATCTCTTGTCATAGATGTTACTAATAGTTTCTCCATTTTCAGTAGAGAGATGTAAATCAAGAAAATAGGCGTCAATATCAGCACTGTTAGCTTTGTTGAGTTCAGGTTTTGATATGATGTTTGAAATATACAATATATGCTAGGACGAGTAAGGGTGATCTTAAATTTTTGAAAAAAAATACGAGACCAAAAATTATTCAGACGTAGTTTGTCCAATCGGAACTGCCTAGTCGATTTCTGTCTACATTTCCAGAATACGAACATTGGCGAAGAGTTGCGATCGGTAGTTTGTCTACGATTTACGGATACTTCCAACCCAATCGGAACTGCGAGGCCTTTCTTATTAATGGATTACTATTAAAATGTACGAAACTATGGTTTCTGTCTGCTGTGGATTCAGTGCTCAGCATTTGTAGGTTTCTAACTGGGACAAAATACAAAAATGTTCGCAAAATTGAACGAAATCTGTTCGTATTATGCCTTAATATATTTAAGCAATTTGTTTTAACTGAATTAACACTATACAGTTTACCTGTAAGCTAATCTCCAGGTAACATGAGGTAGACAAGTGGATTGAAATTCTTAAAATAGAGACACGTATTCGTCTCTTTTAAAGAGGTATGGAGTGCGTTCCAACCTTTATTATATAATAGTGAAGTTTATACTTTTGCATTGATCTGATCGGATATATTATTAGAAAATAAAAATAAAAACTTTATTAAAATCGATATATTGTTTGAAAAGAAGTCGCATTGGAAATCATATATTTAATGACGTTATGACCTGAAACGAGCAGTCAAAAAGGATAAACATGCACAACTAGGTCATGAGTAAATAATTAAGCAGAGGGTACGATGACGTCACTGGCGGACATTTTGGATGACGTCATCATTTACCAATTCTCATTGCACAACTAGACATTGAACTCCAACAAATTTGACATGACAAAACTAGAGCACAAGTACATGATTTTGTCAATGTGTTAGTATAATCAAATCATTAAAGAGAAGAAACGTTATGACTACTTTCAATGGGGTCATGTTGGATCCCGTTATATCGTCTAGCGGTTATGTGCACACCAAAAACTTTTATCTTTTAAAATGTAAAGAAATTTCAGGCGCGTGATATATATTGAGATATATTAAAAATAATAATAACATTAATAACAATAAGAAATAGATAGAGCCCAACGAGCTGAGACAGACTCTATCTTTTTTGTAGCATGGCACACCTATTTTTTTGGCGGCGGAGAGTGAGTCGCTAGAACCTGTCAATCAAACTTTGTCGCATGATCACGTGACAATTGTCCTTGATCTTTTGACGGGTGCGGCATTACCTCGAAGTATTTTGATCAGAATGGATGACTTTGAGTGTGCAAATGACGATATTTTATTGTCTCAAGTAGCCGATAAAATGGAAATTTCCTACCTAGAAAACGATGTGGAAATTTCACAAAGTGTCAAGGACTTTTTGAAAAATGATTCTTGATACGTTAGAGATCCTTTGGAAGAGATTAGTTTTGAGCTCCGGACGATTATGGACTCTGAATGGTTTGACTCGGAAACAACGGCGCTCCGCAAAAGCAGGAAATGGGAGAAAACAACGGCGCTCCGCGAAAGCATGAAATGGGAGAAACTATAAAAGAAGAAACTCGTTTCGCTATGCCAATTAATGACAGCGAAATCAAGACATTGATAGACAATCAACAGAATGCAAACACGAAGAAAAACACTAAATGGGCCTACAACGTGTTTACGGCTTGGCGAGTACGCCGCGGTTCCGTGCCAGATATAACAGAAATGGACGCTACAACTCTGGATTTCTATTTAACTAGGTTTGTGATGGAAACACGCAAGCAGAACGGTACCGAGTATCCCCCAAAATCATTGTACTACCTGGCTTGTGGTCTATTAAGGTACCTACGAGAGAGCGAAATGTATTCCATGAACTTTTTGGATGAGAGCGACGCGCGTTTTGCCCACTTCCGAAAGGTTTTGGATAGCCGCATGAAGGAGCTGGTTACCAAAGGATTAGGTTCAAAAACAAAAAAGGCCGAGAAACTGTGGGGAGAAACTGCAAGAACTACAAAGGTGGCTTGGGTAACGTCACACTTGGCTAACGTCACACTTCACTATTGTGCTGAAGGTAGGCCTAATGTATTTCAATTTACATTGTAGTCTTATGGTCAGACGAGGATTCAGCCGCTCGTTCCCCTATCCTAAAACCCGAGAAATTTTGAAAATGCATTTGAAAAAATATATTATTGTTTTTTTAACTATTCCTTAAAAACTGCGCTCTCGCCACTCACCAGCCATACTAAATATGAAGTTATTAAAATACCTATACTGTGTTATAGGTGCGCCGCAGATCCCCAACCCCCTCTCCAATCGTGGATCCGCCACTGAATTGTTGTATTTGATGTGTGTTCCAGTCACTGCGGTGTCATTTCTGAGGTCAGAAAAAGTGTTCTAAATCTAGATTTCATTTTTGTTTCTTTTTCGTCCGAACCGTTCATTCTGCGAGTCATTTTTCTGAGGTTTTTGTCCCAATTATACTTTGAATCTTAATTCTACATGTATTTTATATTACTATTATTATTAATTTGTTATCTATTCATTACAATTTATTCATTTATAGACATGTATATATTATTTTCTATATTAAATTGTAGCATGTTTGGTGACTTTGTTTATTTACTCTCTCGGTCTGTCTCTCTCCGTCCGTTTCTCTCTCTCTCTTTCTTTCTCTCTATCTCTCTCTCTCTTCATATTTTATTTTAAAACATGTTTTCACTATTATTGACTCACATTCTCTCTATTATTATATCAGAAATAAATGTTTCGACTTATTTACTCCCTCAATGTTTATTTACTCTCGATCTCTCAATTTTATTTTTATTTGAAATTGACTTTATTTAATTACTCTGCCCGTTCCTCTCTCTCTCTCTCTCTCTCTCTCTCTCTATCTCGCCCTCTCTCTCTCTCTCTCTTTCTCTCTCTCTCTCTTTATTTTATATTAAAAATAGTTTTGACTTCATTTATTTACTCTCTCAATTTATTTTTTATATTGGAAATACATGTTTCCACTTATTAACTCTCTCGCTCAAAAAACAACACAACACATATATTAAAAAATGTTTCTACTTCATTTATTTACTCTCGTTCTCAAAAATTTATTTTATATTTGAAATAAATGTTTTGATTTTATTTATTTACTCTGTCAGTCCGTCTCTCTTTCTCTCTCTCTCTCTCTCTCTCTCTCTCTCTCTCTTTTATATTAAAATAGTTTTGACTTCCATTTATTTACTCTCTCAATTTCGTTTTATACTAAAAATGTTTTTTCGACTTTTGTTGTTTACTCTCTCTCTCTCTCTCTCTTTCCTTTTACTATAAATTTATTTTTTTTCATTCATTTACATTTATTGACATCATTAATTTATGATTAGTTTATCATAATCTGTTTATTGCATTTAACTTGTTTCTACAAAATTTAAATGTTGATTCAATATTTTTCCATTTATATTTTATAGGTCCCCGTTGTTTGGCCGACTACTTCGAGAAGTATCTCAAAGCTCTGGACTTCACGGGATTCTTTTACCGAAGACCGTTACCTTGACTACTATTTTCGCAACAGCCGGTTGGGATAAATAATATCAAAACGTTCATGGGTACCATATGTAAAAAGGGAGGAATCCAGGGGAACTTTACCAATCACTCTGGTAAAAGAACGTGCGCGACAACTTTATTTGATGCTGGAATAGACGAGCAAGAGATTATGTCGCGTACTGGACATAAGTCGGAGAAAACAGTGCGGCAATATAAGCGTCCCACACCAGCAGTTATTGTCCGTACTTCCGCTGCCCTTGTACCCCCACCCTGTGCAGAAAAGCGTGTCAAGCTCGAAGGAAGAGAAAATGAGATTGTTGACAAAATTAAAAGAATTTCGGCGGAACCTAGCTCAGCGGCTTTCAAACCTAGTGTGCGCGAACCACTTGCTGATATGACACATAAATTCACCAACTGTGTTTTTAACTTCAAGTAGAGTTCAAATGAAACTGTTTCGATTCTGTTATGTCAACAATTTGGTGGTTATATCTCGAGTAACCATTCCGTGTTTTATTATCTTAAGAATGGATTGTTTGATACAAGATAATACAATAATTCCGTTCCGTGGATAAATTGCAGGATATATTACATTCAAAATTGAAACACTTGTTCTTTAAGTTTATATAAGTTAGTAATTTGTTCTGATCGTTTTCTGGATTATCTTTGTTCTTTGAATTATTGGTTTATGCTTGTTCTTTGATTATCTTTCTTTGATTATTAGGTTATATTTGTTCTTTGATTATTATAAAAATATGATTTAACATTCGATTTTAACACTCGATAGAGGAGCATTATCTTCCAAATTAGAATTTAAAAAACAACGACATTCAAATTAGAAGATAGAACGATATTGGACAAATGTGGACTAATTATGTTGACTTACTTGAAAATAAGTATACATTTGAATTGATTGTTCTCATAATATGCCATTAAAATGATAAAAAGTTATTAAAAAAAATAGTGTTTACTGTACATGTGTTTCACTGTATATGTGTTTCATGTTGCTTTGAACCCGATAGTACCTGGTGACCTTGTCAGAATAAATGCCGTACTCTAACTTCCATTTATTTGAAGTTAGAAGACGGTATTTTAACTCCGCCCATTTAGTTATTCTGTATTAAACGATTTAATGTGTAAAGGAAATTGCACCAACCATGCTACAATAATAATTATTATACTACTAATACTACTACTAATGATAATAATAATAGACAGCAACTACAGTAAAGCGCGAAATCCTAAATATGGATATCTGAGAGCTCTCATTTTTTATTTGATTTAGGGAACGTATTTGACATTTTATGTTACTGACGATAGTCACACGGACGCCAAATATATGGCAAGATATGCAGTTGTGTGCCCTGAGAGGATACGAAATATCGCAAAATGTCGAGTTCAATACACTATTATTCACAACAAATATGTGTGCATAGCTATTTGTTTAGTCAGTTGTGTACCAGTTTATATAGTTAAGGAATTATTAATATGTGAATGTTGGCAATGAATGTTTCAACATGTTTCAGCTAGTATATACACGGTGAGTTTATAGAATCATATTCCTTACAAGGTCAAACAAATGCATATAATATAGAATTACGTTCGGTTTACACAAACAATGCGATTCGAATAGCCACCTCTGAAATACAACTTGGCAAATTTCTTCACAATCATGTCGTCCCATTTGTTTTTCTGCATCCCTTGCTGATATTTAGCTCGTTATTAATATTTAATTGAATAGGTCAGAGCAAATGGTAGTGCACTCTGCTAATTGGTGATACTATTGCATCTGTAACGTATTTAAAACCCGTGGTAAATTAACGAAGACAGATTGAGCACTTCAAGGTTTGGTTCCTTTTATTTGCTTATGTGAAAGCCGTTTTAAAGCCAATATGATACAGGATTATTAAATAGTGGTGCTAATTGAAACGTTTAAAACATATGTTAAGATTGCCATTTGCCCCGTTAAGCTCCCCTGTGAGGTATTACTTTAAACTATGTTTTAAGTTCCTACCCAGTTTCCCACCCGCTATTTCGACTTGCGTAAACAGGTTTTCCTTGATCAAATTAATGGTTCAACACAAAACTATCTGACAGTGTCTGCAGTTGTGATAGTCTTGCATTGAATACTGGCATTATAATATTAGGTTTGGTTCTTGTTTATTATGTAAACTACGTTCATGCCATTGTAATTCAGCATTGCTGCTTTGCGTATTTCTCAATTTATTCGATTAGTAAGGCATTGCTATTTGTACTTATCAATATCAGATAGCGTTCAGTAAAACCACATATTATCAGATGGCGTTCAGTAAAACCTAATATTATTTCCAGGCTTTACTGTAACTGATGCGTTAACGGATATAAATCATAACAAGAGACATCATGGCGTGGTTATAAACAGTCAGTAATAACAGGATCACACATTTATAAAGACATAATGCAAATTACTAAAGATCAGACTATTGAAATAATATCAGTGTCATTCTAAAAAATATGAAACTATGGAATATAATTTGTTTTGATGTCTGAGGAAATTGTATATCAGTGTCAGTTCAGGAGAAATAATCGCAACAATCAAAGAAACGCACCCATACAGGTTATACTTTAGGTAGTATTGAATATAATCTATGGTAGAACATCGCATATCAGACACACATTTGATCATATTGTTAGAGAATCATACTATATTATTAAATATATAAAATAATTATGTTTTACATAGTATACATGTTTTTCCATACTGATATAATACCAACCCCGTTTTGTCAGTCTTTCTTTAAACACATGTTCATCGACATTTTGGTCCGTTTTATTAGGGTTTTCCTCAGCTTTCCACGTGATCTAGTATTAGACACTGTTGTCGAGGTTTGGACCTGTTTGAACCGTCCGTAAATCTACAAATAGTATTTCTTATGGATGTTTGAAATGATTCTTTTTTTGTATCTCTAATAACTGACTAATTGGCCCTTATTTCGTTTTTCACAGAATGGTATTACTTTCTAAATTGCACATATGAGTCTTTAGTAAAAACACAACACTTTCACCTCTTCGGTTACACTCTGCGTCATCAATACAAATTCCACAAAATAACGCTTTATTTCTTAGAACTAAAACATATGTACGCCTTACACCTTTAAATCTTCATTCCGCAACCTCGTTTCATGTTCCTTCTAAGAATATTCCCAGGACTTTTACGGCTCAAAAGTTTCAGTTAATCCTCCTGGCTCACCTGTTTTGAGGAAATACCATATAAAGTCTATTTTCAGAAATCGTTTAGTTCATTCAAGAGGCATGCTGTTTCCCCCTATTAAAAATAGCAATGCTAAGAGGTGCTGTGGTTGCAATTATTTATCACAGCTTTAGGCATTACTAAAATAGTCAAAAACAATAAAAACACAAAGAAAAGAGAAATATCTGGCTAATGGGACAAATTCCGGTAGGGAATTATTTCCCAGGAAGAATTGTCACTTTTCTTTCCCTCTTGAATCCAGGTAAATCATTGCAGTAATTGTGTAATATTACCCAATATAGCCGAGTGGGGCATTTCAAACCCATATCAAAAGCAAGCTAATAGAAAAATCAAAAATTATCTAATGTGCTGTGAATAATATCTGAATACACGTTCGGTAGAAGTAATATATATCGTGATTATATCTACGACATATGACAGGAGGAGAAAATAGCTGGGTTCCGCTTAATTCCTGGATGTCTTACGTCGGCAAAACTCCGCATCGCAGACAAAATAATATCTAAACACAATAACGACTAACGTTGCTGCCTGTTATAAATGGATCTCAAGTCTACAGTTATAGCTGTGACGATGTACACGCTGAATTTGTATTGACCTCTTATGATTATTTGCATACTAGGACAAGTGGTCGAAAAATTGGCACCGTATATTAATCATTCATACACAACATCGACCTTAGTGAATAAAAAGATATTCATTGTACAAATGAATACATGAAGAATATTATGCTATTGAACAGAGCCATGCGTTTTTGATGTATTTAAATATATAACGTAAATTTCGGGGAAATATATATCGTGTTTTCAATAGCTGGCAGGCAAAGCATAGTATTTTAATGTTTAAACTCAAAGAGTTCTGTTTATATCTTTTGTCAGCCCAATTACTTTACATACACTTATCTTCATAATTCAGTAACGAAACTCGCTATATTAATTTGGAGATTTTGTTAAAAAAATAGCAATCAAGTACCAAAATCTACTAGAGACGCACAGAAACAAGCAACAAATACAAATATGAATACAAGGTAAGATATGACATCAAAAACATAAAAGGGTTGACCATAGGGCTACCAGGTTCTATGGTGCACCAAACCTCACTCCTACCTAATTGCCATCCCAAAAAACGGAACAGTGTCAATAAAGATATCACCCCAGGTTATATTCTCTAACAAACAAGGCAGCATTAATAGGTATAAGTAAAACACATACATGATCATTTATATAATGTACAGTTCAGGGTTTGGTAACATGTATCCCAATATGATATAGATATGTAATAATACATGATGCAGTTATTACATTGTATTCTGAAATATAATGACTAACTCACCAAATATGATAATGCTGCCTGGGGTGGAGTGGTTCGGTGGATGGGTATAACATTTGGTAAGACGTGTTAAGAGCTTTCATTATTAAAGATGAATGGCCACCCTGTTTGTAGTATTATCAATTAACAAATTTAACTCTTAAACATCATATGAACATTTCGTAAAAGTCCCGGAGAGAAACATATGTAAAAATTAGTATTATTTGCATGATACTTGTTTTACCACTGCATGACTGCACAGGGAAATGAGGTAAATCTGAATTGTATAGCTGCACAACTATTGCCAGATAATTGATAAATACATTTACCTGTGGACTAATTTACCTCTTCAAAGTTTTCTACGTCATCAAACAAAATCTCATTCTCGCTTTTCACAGATATTGCAATACGTGAATTGTAAATATCTATGGTTGTGTATTGATGTCGATTTAACTAAACATAAATGTGTTCATGAAACAAAACATGGCTCGAGAACTTTAACATTGATTATTAACAGTTTACTTCAGAGATTGCATACTCAATATAACCGAGTCAGCTGCTTTACTCATTTGTTTGTGTTTGTGTTTGTTGCTTCCATGCGTTCACCTTTTCAGTATTTGTTCAATATTATTTATCTTATTACGGTTAGTAACTGGATCGTCATCAATAACGTTATGCTTTAACACTGAATGTGTCTGTTTATCGCGTGTGCTTGTGAATATCAGATCAATAACAGTTGTTGATATTTGGAAAGAAGTTACAATATTTCTGCAGGACTGCATTTGACTGCAGGAATGCATCCAACTGTAAGACATTATATACGAACTCTGAAGAATTAAGGCAGGAATGAATATTCAGAGGAATATCCCATGACTCCTGTAGTCAGAATGCATTTTAAAAATATTTGTTTCATGTTTAGTAACAGTATGTTGATTTAACTACATATCAATTACATTTGTCTACTATGAAACAAATATACCATCCGTATATTATGAGTATATACGCCGGAAATCGGATCAGTAATGAGATGCCTTACGTCGTATTTAAATTTAAAAAAATGCCTTCATATAATTATATTGCATACTGGTATAATTCACACAAAACAACAATACAAAAAAAGGAACAGCAGCGTTGGGATATTCGTCTAAAGAGTTTTTCTTTTGTAAAATTGAATACATATCATATTATTTCCTCCTAACAAAGTCGAAGTATATAGATTTTGCTATTACTTTGTCTTTCTTGTTAATTTGTGTAGTGCTGTGTGGCGGCTGTAAAACGTTACCCCGACTTCAAATCAGTAGTGTTATTACTTATTGTTCCTTTAAGATCATGAAGCCAAATCGTTGAGGCTTTAAAATAGAACAACTCAGTGCTATGATGCATGAGAGGTGTTGCACTTAACATTACCTCTCATGACAAGTTTCAATAAAACCGAGTTCGCCACGTTTATCTCTTGTTTGTATTTGTTCTTTCGATGGATCCACTTTTCAGTATTTATTATCATTCACACTAGCGTTTGTTTAGTGCTGTGTGGCGGCCGTTAACAATTGCCCCGACTACAAATCGGTATTGTTATTAATTACTGGTCCTTTGAGATCATCAAGCCCAATGTTTGAAACTATAAAGTAGACTATCGTCAACAGACTCAATAAAACCGAATCTGCCACGTTTATCTCTTGCTTGTGTTTGTTGCTTTCAAGGGATCCACTTTTCAGTATTTATTGTATTACATGTTATATAGAAAGATTGGCTACAGAAAACCATTCCTGTTTTGACGTTAATAAAACACCGTCCTTGTCTTTTTTGTCGTAGGGTTGAGTGTTCTTTAAGACGTTCATATCCAGAGTCAGTGATATTAATGAACGCTATTGCTACCTTCTGTAAACGACAATGATCCTAAAGTCGTATACGACATATTTCTAAAATATAAAGATTGTACATGAGCAGGTATCAGAAACGCATAGGTCGTTTTTTTTTGTTTAAGAGATGATCAAACAACCTCATAAATACCACAAAACATGACAAGTGTCCTTTTAAATAATAATTGACAGATTGGTAGACGGATTGGGTGGGTGATTTCAATCATCAATTGAAAAAAACAACAACAAAAAAACAAAAAAACACAACACAAGTCTACTTGTCATACTTCATGTAATATTATTAATCATATAGTTACATAACAGAACAGCTGCATTATGAGCAAGACTATACAATTATACCTGGTGGTAAGCAGCGATTGCTAACTGTAGACTTAGAAATATTAAAATTCGTTTTGCTAACAGTAGTTCCGATTGCCCAGTGAATTGAACGTTCGACTTCAAATCTAAAGATCATGATGGCTGTGCGTCCTTGGGCAAGTAACTTTCTCTATCCACGATCTTTCGTGAGCCGGGCATCCCCGTGTATCGGAGTCTATCCTCCAAGCACGTTAAAAACGATAGAAATATACACTATACACGTTATGCAAACACATCCACTAATGCTACTAATTCAACTAATCTGGTCTGATATAACAGTTCGACGCTAGTAAAATTAAGTATAACAATTAAATAGCTTAAAACGAAATCTCATTTGGCTGTTCATTTTGTTGCTTAAATGTGTCTTTATTTTTCGTTAATATTCTTTCTCAATTTAAAAACATGTGTACCATTATATCATTTGCTATTGTTAGGCTGATGCAGAAATAGGATATTATTTATTGATAGAGTTATATAGTAATATCGCTATAATACGATAGAGAAGCAGCGTGGAATGTTTAATGCTGCTATATAATGACATTGAAATTGGAGGTATTTGTAAACTGTGTATGATGTTAACATTACAACAGAAGTGATGTCTAGACATTTACATTTCTTTCTAAATAACAACACGCAATGAATATCAAAATGGTTGTATTGTGGTTTCCAGACATAATTTACAATCAGGATGTTTTGAAAAGCAATATTCTTGCAATGTTAATGCAATACGCTGGAAACTATCATTCAGTGCAAGTTTATGTACGCGCATGTGTACAGGCATAAAACAGACAACATGGGCAGAATACAATTTGTTAGACATGATTCGTGATTATAAAGACCCGATTAGTAATAATCATAAAGCAGACAATTTGGTCAGAATGAAATTTGTTAGACATGATTCGTGATGGTAAAGACCCGATTAGTAGCAATGTAATCTATCAAGAGAAAGAGATTGCCAAATAAGCAATAATAAGCTTTTCAGACATTGTTAGTAACTGATGCATCACTGTCTACGCAAACAGCCCGTGCTAAGTATTGCCAGACTGACATCAGCAATGCGGCCCTTTTTATGCTTATATAATAATATAATCCTCAGGGCATAACTCAATTTGCAAAGGTCTTTGGTAAGTATTGCACTAAATGACTAAATTTACCTATTTGATTTTATTGAATCCGAAAATAAGTTAATTTGTCATTTATCGTTGACAGTGTCATACAGTCAGGAAATGATTTTCCTCTGAACACTTATAGGGTTAACGTCATGGTTTGGAAAAAATGTTTCAAAACTATTCAATGGAGTTATTTATTTGGACATAACTGGATTATCAAGGGTAAAAACTATTTTGAGGTAATATTTCACAAGCAATAAATTGTGTGAATGTATATGAATATGTCATTTGTTTAACAATTTGACTTAGATGTCAATGCCATTAACACAACTCATGGCATTCAACGTTTTGGTTTTTGTGTTCAGCATTAAAAGGGCGTAACATATGTTGCATCTTGTACGCAATTAGTGAACGTAACTGTGTATGTACATTTCATGGACTTAAAGCATTTCATATTCTATATTGTAATAATACATATTCCAAACTTTTTAATTTCTTTTAGATATACGTAAAACAAATGATTGCACAACATTTTTAAATCAATTCATTAATAATACAATGCTGAGACATTAATTCGGGAAAAACGCCTCATAACGTCATGAACATTATTTATAAATCGATGCAATTATCAGCGTATATAAATATTAAATCTTACGTATACATTGTATTTCATAGAACAATAGAACAATAACCTTGGTACATAGTGAAACAAGATAAAGAAGAGAGTGTGTTGTTTTCCACTAGAGTGGCATTATTTTGGTAATTGCTGTGTCTATTATTAGCATTATCAGCTGATACTGATTCTTTGGAATTGCTCACAACCTCCAATTCCACCATAGTTATCTGTTTTTTCAAAACCTTGACAAGAAACTAAAATGATGTTGTTCGTTTATTCTTAACTTAATAATATCGTCTATTTCATATAACTTATGACTAACTAAACTCAATTATAGTGAACTCTGTGGAGTAGCACAGATACGTCTTCGCAACATCAGACAGTAGAGAACAACAGCACAACGTCTTTCGATGTTGTAGTAGATATAGTAGATGATGTGTCATCTATGAACATGTTATGTTAATAACCATCCCGCAAAATGTCATCTTAGGCAAAAGTGATGTTGGTATTATGGAGATATGGTCTATAAACTTCGAAAGTTAAAGGTGTCTGACGGGTTTCCTGACCGCTTTACAAATTTAATCAGAAAGTTCGTCAGAAAAGGATATAACCCTTTGGTTTTACAGCGCACTGCATGTTTAGTTATTGACCCCTCTACAGTCAGTCATAACGCTTCACTTTTCACCTGTGCGATGACTGGACTACCTCTTGGGACTCTATGATTGTACCTACTGAAACCCCAACTAACGGAGGTGGGTGCATGAGCTTCGTCCCTCGGGTTTTCTGGTCGTACTCTAGATTGGTTTCCTCTTTAGCTGCAACTACTATGGTTGTTCAGTACGATTCTGGATACATCCTGAGATGTTTATTATTTTGTATGTGTATCTTTAGTTAGTTTCTCTGGATGTGGACTTTATTGTTAGAGAATTCCTTTTGATGGGATGTAGTTTTGTTTACACTGTCTTGCCTATTTGGGCGCTGAAGACAGGATAATAGCGAGGATTGTGCGCATATAACATCGATTCATGCTAACCAGTAGGCCTTATTGCCTACTGACCGTTCCAAGTCGGTAACCCTGTCTTCACCACACTTTCTGTTGTTTTTTGTCTCTTTCATTGTAGTTTAAAGTCCTTGTTTGCAGTACAGTGTGGACCTACGACGCCACTGCGTTCGGACGCTGTGGTTTCTATAGGACCCTATATATCATTTTGTAGTCAATTTGAAATATATATATATATATAGAAACTAATTCCTCTTTAATTGAGGACGATTAATTAATAATCCTTTATTGAATTTTTCAAAGATCATATGCTGACATATACCTAAAGCCAAAAAGGACGGTAACGTTTGATGTTTGTCTGCAATTCTGTCATATCGTGCCCTCAATGGATTGTTCTCTTGTTGCTCTGGCTTCGGCCAAGTCATTGAGTACCTTCTTTTTGGCTTTCTTTGCTATTCATTGTTTGTATTTATATATAAACGAGCATCTTTGTGTTTACTTAATGTATTGCCTATTAATACTGCCTTGTTGGTTAGAGAATAGTTCTTTATTTACATTGTCCCGTTTTATTGGGTTGACTGTAGCGTAAGTGTGAGGTTTGTTGCACCCTAAAACCTGGTTTAACACCCAAGCGACCATTTTTGCCAGTGACCGTTCCAATGCGATAGCCCTATGGTCAACAGTGGTGTGTTTGTGATGTCTTATTTGGCCTTTTATTCATATTTAAATGTGTTCTTCGTTTCTCTGTGTTTTTGTGGTTGACTGTTGTCCTTGAATGCTGCTTTTCCTGTTCCGACTTTTATATCTATATTTATTCGGATGACGGTAGGGTAAATGTGAGGTTCGTTGCAAGGGACATTACGTGGACGCCGCCTTATCTTTAAGACTCCAAGGTCGCATCTTGGTTTATATGGCGAAACGGAGTACTTTGGGTCTTCATTTTAATCTATTTAATCTGCCTTCAGTGGTCTCAACCTTTGGATTTTTCGAAATATATTTGATTTGATATGCATAATATATCGTTTGTATATTTTTGCCGGGTTTAAATATGTGTTTAAGACGTCAAAATATCCCTTAGTACGAACACAGCTCTTGACCGAAAACATAAGACCCGCCTTCTTCGTGACGTCATAATTTATTCATCCTAAATCTACGCGCCATTGTTCAGTTATACGTTCACTGTTTAGCGTGCTAAATTACAGTAAATTATTAGCCGAAATCAATGCATTATCTTAAATTGTTCATGCTTATGATGGAGCGGTTCGTTGGAATAGAAAGAGACAAGACGAGATAGTGATATAGCATACAAATGTACATATCTCTCTTTCCACAATATATATCCGTTGAAATGAAGGCTTAAATTGGTAAGGTGGTGAAGGGCCTATAATGCTTAAATAACACACCATTACATTTGGTCTAAAATGTCAAATGGATACAAACGTATAGTGAATGTATCTGCAACATGCGTATTTACATGTGGGAATGTAGAAGCAACCAGATTTCAAGTCAAAATGATACTGGGTTCATCAGACAGGCGTGGTTATTTTGATGATTCACCCACTTCAAGAGTCAATGTGCTTCTTTAAAGAATGTGTTATATTAACAAAAAATAATGGATGTATAGGCTAGGCGGTATATATTAAAGGGACACACGGCGATCTTGATTTTAAAAAAATCACGGCGTTACGGTATTTTTTCTACTTTTATTTGTTCAGTCATTAATATTAATTACACTAATAGAAAAAGAAAATTGTTTTTGCATATTAGTAACTGTTGATAATGTTTGCACCAATAATAGCTTATGGTAGAATAAGATGAAAAAGAAAAGAAAAATCAAAATTATATTATTTATTTTTTTAATTACATGTTATTTATTATTTTAAATAAAATAATACTGGATAAATAAATCGAGACGCTAATTTCTATGCTTGATAAACATTTCAAGATTTCCGTGTGTTCCTTTAATATAATTCTGTAAATATCTAACCGGGCGATATAACCGAGCGATATACCAGTTTGACACGGTCCGAAGCCGTGATGTGTAAAGGATCAAAGGAACGTGTTGCGTCATAATTGTGGTAAACATATTCACAGATGTGAAATTGAGACAAGTATCTACGTGATAGGCGGCATCTTCAAAGATCGCGGCAAGTGTCATTGATCGGTAGCGTAGGAAATAGACAATATACACGATTAAACAGTTTTGTTTGTTTGTGTATGTGGTGTTTTACGTCATTTTCAACACATGTAAGATTATATATGACGGTCAATTTTTTTGTGGTGGAGGCAGACCACCCACTTTTCCTGGGTAGAACCAGTAGTGTAAGCCTCCCGCCACGATTAGACAGTATATATAATCATAAAACAATGTCTACGCTGGTGTGTTTTATGAATATAACAACGATGCACGCGCTTTCTACGACTAAGGGACCCGGTTTGTTAAAAAGGAAAAAAATATTGGCTTTAATTTTAAAATGGATTTGTAATTACCTGAGGAGGTCCTTCACAAATGTGAGAAACACGTTAGTATATGGGCATTTTTGTTACTTGAGTTACACACGCTTACCTATTTGATTTTTATTGTTGTAGCTTTATACGGAGCAATGGAGTGTAAGAATAACTTCATTACAATTGTGTATTTTTTGTCAGTGTTTTAAAAATATCTGTTTATTTTATTTTATTCAGACTTTAATCACCAATTATGATATCATTCAATTCATACCATTAAACAAATCGGCATAACATGACAAGCAAGTTTCTGGCATGTTTCTCGGATTTGTCTGGACTGTTACTTTAAATAAATAATTTTACGGCGTTTCTTGTACATTCGCAAAGAATAGTATTAAAAAAAGTAGTATACATAATGTATTAGTTGCGAATGATATAAATTATAAACCATTACCACTCAGTACTGTGAAACAGTTAGCGGTGCGCATTTAATTTTAAACAATTTATTATAATCCGTGAAAGCCGATGATAATTTATAATTATTAAACGCTGCTCACAAAATGATTGAGGCTTCCTTCTTTTTCACTACATTTATCATGTTTTAATTCAGTTTGTACTATAAATACCGAGACAAATATCGATCTTTTAGTAGAGTAGACTTGATTAGAAATAGTCCGATAAGCTCCGCCCACAAATTATTTGTATCGATAAAACTATAATAAGCTCCGCCCACGGCTAATCTGTAGTTGCTTTAAAGGGTCCTCCAAATTGAAATAACTTTCCTTTGTATTACAAAGATAATGATTAGCAGTTTCTAAAAATACTTCGGTCAACATCGTAAACCTATTTGTTCATCGGTAAATCACGAATCCATACGGCACATTTGCCCCTAATACACACCTGTCACGGAAACGTAACTGAGGTTTTACGGAAACAGCCGAATGGAAAACCCCTGTTGACGTCACGCATTACCCATGGTTCATTAGAAACGAAAATGGCGGACACAAACAAAGTAAACAATGCGAGCAAAGTGGAAAATGTTGAACACATTTTGTTTTCCCCATCCACTTTAATTTTGAGCGTATAAAGCATAAATGAAAACAATAAACGAATAATACAAATAAACTCATGGTATTGGATTCTTCAATGTCTTCATCCTGTGACTGTGTCTCCGTCTGTGGGTCTGCAAATCGGAGAATCGGGGAATTGCGTCAGGTTTCAGCATTGGTTTTAAGTTTTCGATACCTACCGTATTTACTCAATGAGTCCGGACACTCATTAATTCCAGACACCTAATTAATTGAAGGATATAATAAAACTAGTGTTCGGACATATTAAGAAATTAATCTTATTTCAATAGTTTTGATGGTTTTATACATTCGGACAGCGGGAAAAGATGAACTATTCGCCGAAAATGACGAGTTAAAATTACGATCAACGACTTCTTCTAATTGCTGATTGCATCTCAATAATTACCAACAGAGGCAGCAGAATATACTTCAATGAATTTAATTGTAACTTGTTTGATGCAATTAAATAAAAAGTTTTTGGTTGTGATTTTTACTGTTATTAACGAGCCATTTTGAAACAGTTACATTATTACTGCCCATGCTATAAACATACATCCATATAAATTCTGTGTAATCGGTCAGGCGCGTGTTGAAACAATTGTTTAAACCAGGTAAAACCATTCCAATGTAGGTGTTACGGGTTGTTTTGTGTTGTCGCTGTAGTAGCTAGTGGGCCATTCCATTATCAGCAAAAAAAATACGGACTCGCTCACACAGGTAAAGTGCTGTGCGATTTGGTGTCTGTACAACTACTATTTTTTATTTCATACTATAAGCATGGCATGCTTTGTTTTTTAGCTTCGATTTGAGGAATAACATGATGGTGCAATTAAATGGACAAAGAACACGACTATTTTATAATTTTAATTTATTTTCTGCGATACCTTATATGTTTTTATTTTGTAATAAAATAATCAACATGTTTAGAAATTGCATTGTCTCATTATTCAATAAAGTTCATTGCTACATTTCAAACAAAATATTATAATTTAATATAATAAACTAAATGTCATAATTGTTCATTAGTTCATTGTTTACATATTTTTTATTAGTTCACTGTTGTGGATTAAATATCGTTGATTTAAACATAAGTTTTGCTTTGAAAACTATCTTACCAACGCACTATATTGTTCGTTAAAATATATAACCAAATTCAGAACAAGAAATCACAGGTTACCAGTTGAAACTGGCAATTGGAATAATACTCCGTATAATCGTAGAATATGCCAGCTTTGCAAAACGGATATAGGAGATGAGTTCCGTTATCTGTTTGTATGCCGCGAATTCAAAACTCAACGTAGTAAATATATCAGTCCAGAATATTTTAAAAGACCCAATGTATACAAATTTGATAAATTAATAAACACCAAAAATAATTCAGAGTTTAGAAAATTGTGTGAATTTATTAAAAACATCATGCAAAGAGTCAAATAGATAATATTCATGTTGTAACGTAATACTGTTTGATTTTGTTTAATTATCATATGTATTGGTTTCGACATTATTTTTGCCATGCAATTGCCAACAAATAAATGAAGAACTCTCCCATATATGTGTATACAAAACAGATCTTTAGTTATATGATAAATGAGGACTACCTGGGAGGCCATTTCTTCTCCCAGCTATTACCAAACTGCATTACTCTTTTGTAATTAACCACGTCATATTACATCTATAATATCTGTCTTCTATTATACTTATGAGCCTCGATGATGATTTAAATGTTGTTATACATACCTCATATATTCATGTAAATGTGAATTGAGTGAATAAAAGATATTGCATATAGCACAGTATACTATTACACAGTTCGCACTAGCCAGCATATACATACACTTGTGACTAGAACGTGTACCATAAACGTGACAGTTCCACAGATCAAACAGTGTACCGCTCACTCACCGCATAACTAACTCTACCCGCGTGTAAAGTGTGTCTCGGCGTACTGATTTCACAGGTTTTACAGTTTGCCCAAGTTGAGTACCGTAATTTTAGACAGTTTATAGAATAGCCGAATAATTACCAATAAGTGATAATTAATGGATGGATTTTCGTAATTACCGTAAACAACGAAGGTGAGATTGCCCCGAACATCACAATTAAAAATACTTACTGTAGAATGTTAATTTACCGTTCCCTCTCAAAATATTCGTACATTGGCAAAAATGAATTAATTTTGGAAAGATATATTTCCGGACACCAATTTTTATTTTATTTTATCCCGTCCGAACTGATAGAGTTAATACGGTAATCTCGTTTTCGTTACATATCTTTCTCAATAAAATGGTCCGAACATACGCAAGAGTGCTCTGAAAAATTCCATTTCACACCATTTTGCAAAACAACAAGTTCAATCCATTTAGTTCGATGACGGCCACATGGAAATGTGTGGAGACTTATACTGCCTTCCTGTTTACTTTTTCTACAAAAGCTTAATGAGCACCTTTTCACCCATGATGAAGACACGAACACATCAATATTCCAGTGTTTAAAACACTTAGGCTATATGAGAAAAATGAACATCCAACAAGAGAAAGGGTTTGTTTACACATAGATACGCGCCATAATTGATTATGTAAATTAGGTAATTTGTACGGAAGATGTGATTGGTCAACCCCTTATGACGTCATTTTCCGAAGATCGGCCGCGCACCAGTTTTTTTTATGTACAGGTAAACTTCATACCAATAAAACTTGCTTTTATCAACGGTTTTTGAGAAAACGGACGATGACATTGACATTCTATTATAATAAGCTTTCATTTAAAATCACTTTATTTTTCAATTTGGAGGACCCTTTAACGAAATAAGCCGTGTCCACGTAGTCAGAACCTGGTGTAAACCCCCAGCAGAGTTTTTTTGAGAACCGTTCCACGGCGGTAGCGCTATTGTCAACCCTTTTAAGTTTGTGATGTCTTATTTGACCTTTTAGTCATTTTTGAAATTGTTCTTTGTTTCTGTGTGTGTTTGTGGTTGACTGTCGTCCTTAAATGCTATTTTTCCTATTCGATTTTTATATCTATATTTAGTGAGAGAGAGAGGGATTATAATATCATCAGCTACTATATATCAAGTGATCGTTAATAATCAGTGTTTCATTATCTTTTTTTAAATTTCAAAATAGCTCTATTTGCCATTATATTGGTCAATCGTGTGTTTAAAAAACACAATCAAATCTTCAATATATTTTTTAAAATATAAATATCAAATAAGGCATTCAATGCGATATTTACCTCCCAATAACTTAATTTTATTGTTTTTTGCATACACAATTTCATTTAAAAAATACAATTACTACACAAATGCTAACAGTACATTAGAGTTAAATTACATTACACTGTTTAGATAATATTAAATATATTGTATGACTATATTTTAAGAGGTGTAATATGAAGGAAGAGGAAACATAGTATTAGAAGAGTATATTTGTAATATAATGTGATATACATACTTTATAGGTTTGTCTAAGATATACATGCTTTATATGCTTTGATGCCTGGGATATACCTGCTTTATACACTTCCATGTCTGAGATATACATGCGTTGAATGTGTTGATGTCTGAGATATAAATGCTATATATGCTTTGATGCCTGAAATATACATGCTTTGTATTCCTTGAAGCCTGAGATATACATTTTATATATGCTTTGATGCCTAAGACATACATGCTTTAGATGCTTTGATGCCTGAGATATACATGCTTTGATGGTTGGGATATACATGACTTGTATTCATTGATGCTGTAGATGTACATGCTCTATATGCTTTGATGCTTGTTATGTGCTTTGATACCTGAAATTTATAGATCCTTTATATGCTTTGATGTCTAAGATATACTTGCTTTATATGATTTGATGTCTGCTATATATTTGCTTTGTATGCGTTGATGACTGATATATACATGCTTTATATGCTTTGATGCCTAAGATACACAAACATTTTAATTATGATTTGATGCTGCATGTATAATTACCTAATATGTGTTGCTGTATGAGGCATACACTCTTTATATGTTCATAGTCCGAGACATACATTTTTATGGGTATGCTGTCTAAGATATACGCATGCTTTTCTGCCTTAGATATACATACTTTATGTGGGGTTTCTGCCTGATATAGACATACATTATATGATCGACTGTCTGAGAAAGCCTTTGCAGCCTGAGATATAAATACGTTATATACTCTGAGAGACGATACTTTATGTGCTTTTCCGTGTGTTATATGCTGCTCTGCCTGAGAGATACATACTCTATATCCTTTATTGTCTGAGATATAAAACTGTATATACTTTGCTGCTTGAAATATACATACTATATAATTACTTTTAGATGTCAGATATACTTACTTAATATGTTCTGATGCTTGAGATACTTATTGTTATGCATTGGTGCCTGAGATATACTATTTAAGAATATGTGTTTGCTGGAATAACTCTTTAATACTTTATGTGTGACTTTTGTGATGTAATCATTTTGTGCTTTTTTGAAGCTCTCTGATATAGTCCACACGTAGAAGGCTTGATATGTTCTGCTTTCTGATATTTAAAAGCTATAAGAAGTGATTCCGAGATGTTTTAGAACTTGCTATTCTTCATTGCGTTATACCAATAATATGCCTTATTTTCTGAAATACATTTTTTTACTTGGAGTTAAGATGTATGTATTGTTTGCATTGCATCTACTTATTTTGTATGATAACCATACCATGATCTTTCTATTTTATTTATATTTCCAAAGGGGTATTTTTAATTATGTTGATTGAGTTTTAATACCTACTTAAATTTTTTGAGACCTGGTATATTCTTGCTTCATATGGGTTACTGCCTAGGATACACTTACTTTAGGGTGACTATATATAATGTAATTATTACTTGAGGCTTCTTTGATATATTCACTGGTAAGATACTGAGTATTATGGTCTGAGATTGTATACACGTTACAGGATAGTGCTACTTTCTACGGTAATATAATTGTAGCTACTGGCTTATGGTGATATTTAAATGCAATAATATTTAGAGAATTATACTTATATATGTGGCTTCTTGAGGTATACTATCTGGCATGACAAGCTTCAGAATTACTTAATATATAGTATTCGTTTACTATTACCATCATTACCAAACAAATACCATGACAACATATATTTAGGTTTATGTCAAACGTTGTTTTTAAAGAAATTCTATGAACAACTATATACTAGCAAAGACAATTAGCTGGAAAATATTAACTTAGAAAATGACTGGAAAGATTCTAAATTTACAGACAATGAATCAATTATTCTTGAAGGTCATATATCCTTTGAAGAAGCCTCTGAAACACACAGAAATATGAAAAAATAACCGTAGCCCAGTGTCAGATGGATTTGGTGCAGATTTTTTTTAAGTATTTTGACAACAAATGGGGCATTTTGTAGTAAGATCTTTAAACTATGGCTTCTGTAAGTGTGAACTATCAATAACTCAAATAGATAGAATAATAACCGTTATACCTAAGGAAAATAAATCGAGACTGCATATAAAAAAAACTATAGACCAATCTCTTTTTATTTTGTGTGCTGAAATATTGGCAATTAGTATAAGAAATAATAAAAATATAGAGAATGTAGAAATTAAACTTTCGCAATATGCAGACGATACATCTGTCGTTTTGGATGATACATCTCTGAATGAAACACTTTCAGAACTATTAAAATACTCTAAATATTCTGGTTTAAATATACATTTTGACAAAACACAAGTTGTATGGATAAGAAGGAAAAAAACACAGTTCAGATACAATCAAAACAAAATAGAAACTTAACAGGGGAAAAGATAATTTCAAGCTTCTAGGAATACATTTCAACGTCGACTTAGGTAAAATGATAGAATTAAACTATAATAATAAGATATTAAAATCCAAAATAAAGTAACGATATGGAAGCGAAGGTATTTAACACCAATTGGTAAAATCACAGTTATTAAAACATTACTACTTCCTATTTTAAATCATTTATTTATATTTCTTCCAAATCCAAAGGAAAACATAATAACAAAAATTAATAACATATTTTAAAAACTTTTTGTGGGAAGGCCCTGCAAAAATAAAAAAATCAGTAATAGTTAAGCAACATTCTGAAAGTGGTCTCAGTATGATTAATCTTAAAGCATTTATATTCAGTCTTAAAACTACCTGGATAAGACGAATCATAACTAACGAGGTCTACCTTTACAAAATAACTGAAAAACAAAATAGCAATGAACAAATTAGAAAACCCAATTTTACCTGCGAATATTAAAGTAATCATCAAAAACAAGAAAGGTTGCACTGATATGTATTCCATTTTTAATAGAAATAATGAAAGTCCAACATCAAAAATCAAATGGGAACATATTTATGATATTGAAGCCGAAACATGGAAAGACAAACATTCATCCCCTTTCAAAATTACATCTAGTACAATACTACAATGTTTCAAACAAGAATTAATCATCGGCTTTTTTCAACACAGCATTATCTGCATCAAATAAAAAAAGCTGAAAACCCTTTCTGCCACTTCTGCCACCAAGACGAGACTATAGGCTCTCCCTTACCCCAATGATATATAGACTAAGGTATCTGTATTAATCTCACAGACAAATCGCAATTAGAAATAATCAACTAGAAAGATATGAAAATTCATGGAGCAAGTACAAAACCATTGTAGATTAATCAGTAGTCTACTAATTCCTATCCATGCATTTCTCCGGGTACAATTTAAGAGCAAACCCAAGACACTGACAATTCGTAAATCAATTATATCAATATTGAATATTTAATACTTACATATACACTTTTTATAAGCAGATGGTCCTTTGGGAAGCAATCTACTTTAGGTAAAGGAGTGTGTTTTTTCTTAAACAGATTTGTTTTCCCCAGAAATCATAATTGTTATGCTCCCTGCCATAACCGTACAATATATGTATATTTCTGTATTAATTTTAATATGCTAAAATATTATTTCATATACATATTATATGTAAATGTAAAGATATTGTAAGGTGTGGCAAGGGATAGTCCTCCCTGACTCTTGCTCTACCAATTGACGGGGAGATTAAATGGGTCGTCAGAAGACGGCTCAAAAAAAAAGTCATGTAATAGATACTGGGTTAGCTAGAGAGCATCGTTGGACAGCCCACGTATTATTAATAGTTTTCTCTAAGTTTCTACAAATTAATGTCATTTTAAGGGCAGAGTACAGAATTCTATGTTAAACCTATTTTTGAATTGTATTAAGAACGCTTTAAATTTCGGTATCTCATCTTTATATTTACATTTAAATATGAATTGTTTACCCAACATGGTTATTTTATCTCGTCCTCCAAACTAACTCTACAAAAACATGCTAGTAAATTAAAGTATCTGTGGCATTGTAAAATCGTACTCGTCTTTTTGGGAGTATCATAATTACAAAGATTCTGGACATAATTACAAATAATTATAAGCCAGTGCTTTCAAATTACTTTTAATTTTAAAGCTATATTAGTTGGTATATGCAAATAACAATTATTTTTTTTATCATTTTAACATTATTATTATTCCTTTGGCCTTTTTAATTTGATAAGTTTATTTATTAAAACTAATGAATATTGTCCATGTTTTTTTATTGGTTTTATCTAGAATTTGTCTTTCCGTGGAATTATACACTGGCATTTAGTGAAAACAGTTATTGCTTTTTATTCAGTCTCAATGTGTTTGATCTTATTGTATATATAGTGGAATATTACTATTAAACTATTAATTGTCTAACACTGTGTTCAAGATTAATATGTGACTTATTGCATAATATGTATGAACTTTGTAAGGTTTATTTGGGCCTAGACCAAATAGACCTATGACGAGTCTAATAAAAGTTCTGCTTCTTTTATTACTGATTTGCGAGAAGAAAAAAAGCATTTCCAATAAATATATTTAAAAACGTTAATAGTGTCAGCCAATATCGTGTACCTCAAGGTAATGGGAAAAACATGACGCGGTGCTTTTTTTGAGACAAAATGCAATTATAACCCTGAAATTTCTTAAAATTGATGGATTTTGAAAAAAAGTTGCTTTTAATTGTTATCAACTATATAGTACCCATTTTTGTATTTAAATGGATTCTCATGCGTAAAAATGTGAAACAACATACAACCATAAAGTCATTTATATGCCGTGTTTTAGAGTTAATTATTACGTTTTAGACAGACGGTAATGCACCAAGTATAAAAGCTATAGCGGCTAAATACCATCAATCTCTGCATGGTTTTAACAAATGATGAACTATACTGGATTTTATGTATGCTATTTGTGTACATTGTTGGCAGTTATGTGCCAAAAAATATACAAACAAATGTAAGAAATGCCAGTAAGAGAGTTTTTTATATTACCATCAAATCAAAGATAGTTCGACAAGAAGTATTTGTTTCCGTCATTCAAAAGATCAATCTCCGTAACCATTAACGTAATTGCTAAAAGGTGCCAAAAAAAGCTTACATAGAACCTCCTTAAGGAAGAGAAGGATATAAGCGTTGACATAATTCTACAGGTTGGAATTGTCAAACATGCCATTTAGGAGGATAATAGCATTTGATGAGAACGTATAAATGGTTGGCTCTAATAAAAATACTTAGAAAAAACAAACTGTTCTTAATCGTGTGTATTAATTTCTGTTAGGTTTCTACACCTAAACCTAAAAGTTAATCGTATTTTGTCCAATATATTTCATCCGGATCAGACTGATGTTTTCAAATGAACATTTTGTATGAGGGATACGTAATTAAGCCGGAAACTCATTAGTCAGATAGAATATATTTATAGGTATGTCCAAATAATGCATTTTGATTTGTATGAGCACCCCGATATACGAATAAAATGCCGTCGATAACATCAGATCCCACGACCGTCGGAATATCTTCTAGATGAGTCTGAGGAGCCTTTCTTGTTCTTGTGGACACTTCAACTTGTTTTCTAATCCGGTTTCTTAAGAAATGTAACAAATGCATTTCGGTTTTCTTTTACGAATGTAATCAACTTTTGAATGCAATAATCAGTTAACAAGTGTCTGCGATTGCAGAAAGCATCTGATCTGCCTTTTGTTACCGGATTTAGATATAGACTAAACGAATGCTTCATTGATATCCGGTGAAGATAGGGCATTCCAACACGAGGTATAATTGTTTTCATCGGAGCCGAGGCTCTCCCGAGATTCCAAGTAAAACCGAAGGTTGAAATGTCCCTATCTGAACCAGATATTGATGTTGCTTTTTTGCCTATCATTTACATTCTGCATATCAACGTCGATCGCAAACTACTAACCTGTTGCATGTTTATTTACGCAATGACATCATACAACTGTCTGTGTTAATCTCTCTTTTGTCTTCCCCCATGTGTAAGATCAGGCTTTCTATCCCCCATGTACAGCGGATAACCTTATACGGTATGCAAGAAATATATATATATATATTTTTAACAAATTCAAAAAGAAATAATCTTCTTCTAAATACAATTTAGCAGTTAAACCTTACTTACTGGTTTAAAGACGCAAATTACTCGAACACCGACGACTTGTCTGATTTATGGATGGTATAAAAAATTTCGAATAATATTTAGGGCGAATTAGACAATTATACGATACAGGAGGAATCGGACCTTTGATGAAATATTACTACTAAAAATTTGATTCTTATTGCCACGTCGATAGCGTTATTCTGTGCACATGATGTTATTTCCCTTATAATTACACCATAGTTAAAGGTTATAACCGGTAGTAAATTAAAGGAACATACGGCAATCTTGCATTTATTCAATCATTAATATTAATTATTAGAATAGTTCTTTAGCGAATTGTCTTTTTACCTATTACTAACTATATATTATATTGCACCAATAATATATTCAAACTTTTGGTCGAATAATGAAGACAAATTGAAATCTCATTTTACTTAATTATATGCGAGCAGTTTTTAAAGGAAAATAATACAGGAGTAATACAATGGGGTGCTAATGTTAATGCAAGATATAAAACTGAAGGTTACCGTGTGTCCGTTTAAAACTGGTTCCTAACATTGAAGATCAAAATCGTAAAATATCAACTTATCAAAGAACCATATGCAAGAATGCAATGTAGAAGTTACACCTTACTAACCAGTTAAAATCCATAAACTACTCGAACACCGATGTCTTATCTGATCTATGGATGGTATAAACAGTTAAGAATAAGATTTACGGCGAATCATACAATTATGCGATATAGAAGGAATCGAACTTTTAATAAAACAGTCTTTGAATAATGTATTTAATATAATGTTTGTATGTAATATTTTCTGATATATGTCTTTATAATATCATTATAAGCTGTACAAATTAAAACAAAGTAAAAGTCTTCTTCAGTTTCAGTTGAATTACACATTTGACAAACTCTTTCATTTCTTTCAATCATATGTCTTGCATACCGATCTGTCTCAATTCTTAAGCTCTTTCAAGATAGCATATTTTAATAGAAATACTTCGTAATCCTTGTGTACATAACATATTCAGATAATGTTCTTATCCCAAACAAATAGTGTTCAATTATAATTGCAATTGTAGCAATCAAAAGTCACACATCTTAGAGGCGGGTATGTCACCTCGACGTCACGTTATTTCAGCAAGATGACGTCACTTGTAAATCTAGCTTAGTGTGAACTGGCGTTATCTTGCTGAAATAACGTGACATCGGGATGATTTCCTAGATGTCACTTGTCAGTGTCAATGTTACGCAACACAATTTAGGTCAATCATCACATCATATAAGGACACAATGCACTCCTAAATTAAGTGCAAACTGTTAAAACTTGCTTTTCACTTCATTAATAGAATATCATCTTAACTTTAAAACTGCATGCATATAAAACATATCGAGGTAATGCCGTTTGGAAATAGAAGATGTCATCGTTATTTTACCAATGGTTTAAATAACGTAGTGGCAAATTTTAAACGTGTATCGTTTCCTAATTTCTCCGGCGTGTGTAAATTATATTAAAACTTATTTGACCTAATTGTACCCAATTAGTATTTAAACAAGTTTTCATAATGTATCGCTAAAACTAACTTTTACCGATCTGAGACGGGAAGTGCCAGACATATAGTTTAACAATATATCGACTAAGAAATACCTTAAATCAGGTTAACAAATAAGTGGCGTATCATTCTGCCTATAACTGTTCGCAGTATAATTATGTAGACATTTACTTACTCATTTATATCTCATGTTGATCTACCAGCTACTATGTTTAGTAGTGCCATTACTGATGATAGATTTTGATGTTTTCTTGGTAAACTATAGGGTTAAAAACACATTTCCCAACTGAATGTAGTCATGGATAGCATGCTTTTTAACTGCTTACTTCTCGCTGACTGATTACCACAGAGACAATATATTGAGGCCTCATCACAGTTTCTTTTTTTTCATTTACTATTACCTTAGTTTTTGATATAAAATATATTGTAACTAAAAACACTAGATTGTTTATTATGGGGGAGCATATAGTCGCCGCTTTTTCTGTTCGTCCGTTTGTGCGTCCGTGCGTCCGTGCGTCACACTTTTTGTCCGGAGCATAACTCAAAAAGTATGCTTGATTAAAGTTCGTGTGAATGATTAGGACACTGGGGCGGGTCCAAATTTGACCTCAGGGTCGCCATTAGAACAAACTAGTTAGAGGACCATAAGACGATGTTACATGCAACATATCACAGCTCTATATATTGTATTTTTGCAGAAGATTTTTTAAGATTCGTTAAATGAAACAGATAAGCCCCATTGCGGGGGCATTTTGACCTCAGGTGCACTATTCGAACGAACATATAATGATGCTTCACATAAACTTGGGGTCGTCCGTGGTCGAGTTGTCTCAGACTTGAAATCACATGTCCCTCACCGCTGTGGGTTCGATTCCCCATGGGGCCAGGACTGTATAGTATGTGAGTATCAAGCTACCCAGCTTGCTTGCGGAACGTCGGTGGTTCTACTCAGGTGCGCGCCCGTGCATGAAAAAATGCCCGGGTTTGCACCTCGGCTCTTCCTCAACCAATAAAAAGCTGGAATGTCGCCAAATGACCTTAGCTGTTGGTGCAACTATAAAATCCAGTTTAATGAATTCATATAAGATTTGGTTGAATTCCGACAAGCGGTTTCTGAGAAAAAGATGACGACGACGGACGACGGACAGACAACGGAGGGACGACGGAGGAAGAGTGATTCCAAAACATCACATTGAGCCTTCGGCTCAGGTGATCAAAAACACTGACAGATGACAACGATTTTTGAATTTTGAAGTCCCGATGAGTTTCTTGCATTTCAGATTTACTAAAACATGGCAGAGAAGTAACTGATAATAGAGTATATTGTGCTAAAAATACAAAAACCATTAATTGTTAACACGGGTCTTTTAAAAAATGTCATCTATACATAGATGTTTTAACATATATACAAGTGCACATAAAATGCAAAACGGTTATAATTTTTACTACATTAGTATACACTCTTTATGGGACGGGCCTCATTGTTTGACAAAAAACTAATAATCTCAATTTCCATGTGCAAATGTATTTCTAACAGCGATTTACAGTTACCTATAGACATTCTCTCCCCCACCCCCAACCCCAACCCCCCCCCCCCCCCCCCCCACCCCACCCCAAATACAATAGGCTCAAAATGTGTCTTTAACTGTATTGAAAATTTGTCTTTTGCGACGGTATATCAGTCGTTTAATGGTCGCACATTTTGTTTAATGATTTGCGACCGATAAACGACTGATATACTGTCGCAAAAGTCAACACTTTAAAAAACTAAACGACGTCACGTTTTTAACGTCTATCGTCACATGACTGGATTTGCGACGGTTATGCAATATTTAATAGTCGCGAATTTTTAAACGTCAACGAATAGGATTCCAGATTTGTTTTTCAAGTGCGTTAGACTAACTTTTTAACATTTTGTTTCTGAAATAAATACTGAAAAGGGGCTCCCTTGGAAGCAACGCATGTAACCCAGACAGAAAAGAAGCAAACTCGGTTTTATTGAGTCTATTCATGATGAGCGATAACATCTATTGTGCAACACCTATCACGCCCACTAACACCGGCTTAAGAGATATTTTTTGTTTGTGTTGTAAGGGTTTTTACGTCATTGTCAACACATTGTTTTTGGTGTATGCAGACCACCCACTTTTCCTGGGTAGAACCAGTACTGTGCACCTCCCGCCATTCGTAAGAATCCGTAAGAATCGACACTTCCTCACTTACAAGTCGAGCTCTCAGTGGGAATCGAAGCCACAGCGGTGAGATGCAAAAGTTAACAAACGCAACGTCGTTAACCATTCGGCCACAGAAACGTTCAGTGATATTCTACTTTAAAGCCAAACATAGTGGGCCTGATCATCCCAACGGACCAGTTAGTACTAACATTAATGATCTGTAGCCGGGGCGACATTTTACAGCCGCCAAAGCGCTAAACAAAAGCTTGTGTGAAGGTCAGTACATTCTGAAAATAGGATCCCGTCGATGCAACAGAAACATACATAAGAGAAAAGTAGCAGACTCGGTTTTATTTAGTCTCATCTTTTTTAACAGCCTTATGTCATACTTTGCTTTTTAAGTTGTATATTGCTCAGTATTGTATTAAATGCTATTTCTTTCATTCTCTTAAATACATCACTTACATGATTGATTGTAGGAATTCTTGCTTTTTTAAAAGATATTTTAAGCGTTTAAACCTTAGTTTTAATAAAGCAGTCAGTTATATGCCGTATTCGGCGCCCGAATGTCGTTTTGGATACTAAATATCGGACAAAACATTCAATAGACTATCTTAACATATTTATTATAGTAAGCTAGACGTAGTTTACGAGAAAAGACGACATGCGGATAACAAATGCATTTTGTTCGAACAAACCTTTACTGTTCGTTTTCGTGTTTTAGGTCAGTTTATCATATTTGAGATTCTAAATTGAGATTATGTCTCAAATAAGAGCCATTCAATGAATTGCTATACAACATCCCTTCTAATACACAACTTAAAACACGGGTACTAAATATTAACTCCAGCTCTTTTTGGACATATATAAAAACGACAGTCAATGACTCTTCCGACGTGGAGACAAGGACGAAACAAACACAACAGAGGGCGAGTTCAACTCGTTATTTTTCATTATATCATACATCCAATGATTTATTTGCTACAATCGGTGATTTTACTTAAAGATCTCTCTCTAGAGAGATTTTTTTGTACGAACTATGAATATATTGTGATCAATGGGAATCAGACCTGAACGAACAGTGTAACAGATTTGAAACAAATCTTTAATTTGACAAAGATACATACTTCAAAACGAGGCTGGTGTCAACACTATTCATTAATTGTGTTTATATATACAGTTAGATTATTCTTTTTGTTTTACTTGTTTTTATAATATTCGCTTCTCAAGTGCCAGTGTCGCGGAGCTTAGTCGGTTAAGACCGTACATTGTACCGTTGCAATTAAAATGGTTTTGGGACTATCGACTGCAACAATCATTGACGCTATCTCCATGTCATTCATTGACACTAGCTCTTGCCAAATATTGACGATAAATCCGCTATACACCGTTTTATGATATTAAATTATAAAACTATGTTATGAGTAAATGATGGGCTTTTCGTCTCCAAATAAACACACATCTGACTTTAATGAATAAATACAAATATCTAACGAAAAATGCGATCTGTCGAAGAAACCACACAGACGTAAAATTAAACAATAATTGTCAATATGTGTGCAACAAAAAAAATGGTTTGAACAACATATAGTTGAGATAGCATTCCCCAATTGTTCAAATAAATCGTTGAATTTATGATATAATGAAAACTAACGAGTTGACCTCACACTCTGTTGTTTTTTTCGTCCTTGGCGCTACCTCGGAAGTGTCATTGACTATCGTTTCTATATATCTCAAAAAAGAGCTAGAGTCAATGTTTAGTACCCGTGTTAAAAGGCACACATTTGCTTTAAGATAGAAAGCGTCAAAGATAAAACTATACTTAAGCCATTACAGTTCATTGCAAAGTACGGGTTATTTAAAGTGTTATGGCGCCAGTTCTTTTAGTGTACATGTATTTAAAATAACTATCCCGTCAACAATAGTCAAATATTACAATATATATACATACACCATTTCTAAACATACTGACAACGAGATATACGTACAATGTACCTGTTTTGAGAATCCACACTCTACAGACACAAGATAATCGTCTTTAACCAGCCAAGCAAGACGGGAGCATTGAATAAAGAGTTACCAACTCATAATTCATTTTACGCATATTCAATCACGGGTATTTAAAGGACTCATGAAAAAAACTAAACTTTTAATCGGCACATATACGTTATTATATGACCTAAACATCTGGCTAGGGCTTTGATAAAGGATGTGAAGTAAGTGTGCGTTATTTGGAGAGTTAGTTTCTTTAACTAGTAATACTTTAATGCAAAATTTACTGTAAAAAGTTTAAATGATCGTTTATAAATGTGAATAGTTTGATATATGTTTCACTCATATAAGACGGAATTGCCAGACATGATAATAATAACAATTTGTGGAGAAAAAAGGCTTCACAGACGGCGACAGTTATGATAAAAGATATCAACATGTCATTTATTACACGATTTAGACATTTTTATTGGTGATGACGTAGCTGTCTTTTCTTTTCATCAAATGTTATACTAGAGTTTTTTTTTAATAAAACTACTGGGGAAATACCAAAAATCCGCAACAAATCATTCACGTGGACCACGAAGATAATATGCGAAACAAGACATGATACCTATCATCTTTGTCAAGTTTCGTTGAAATTCGGACAGGGGTTCATAAGAACTAGTCCGGACAATGATTGTGTAAATAAAACCTTTAACGAGCCAAAAAGCATTTAACCGAAACACAGAGATGATATGCGCAACTAGGCTTGGTACAAATCATCTTTGCCAAGTTTCATTGAAATCTGGCCAGGCGATCAGGAGAAATAGTCCGGACAATTAGGAGTATGTATTAAAACATTTAAAGGGCCATAACTCTGCCAAAAATCTTTTAACCAAAATACAGCGACGATATGCACAACTAGGCTTGGAACTGATCTTCCCAGCAAATTTTCATTGAAATCCGGCCAGAGCTAAGGAGAAATAATATGACACAGTTTGCGTATTAAAACCGTTAAACGGCCATATGCATTCAAACGGAACACGGCGACAAGATGCACAACTAGACTTGGTACTGATCATCCTCGACAAGTTTCACTGAAATCCGGTTCAGGAGAACGAACTAGTCGTGACAGGGTTTGTGTATTAAAACATTTAAAGGGCCATAACTCTGCCAAAGGTCTTTCAACCAGAACACGGCGACGATATGCACAACTAGGCTTCGCACTGATCATCCCTGCAAAATCTTATTGAAAGCCGGCCAATGGTTCAGGGCAACTAGTCCGGACAATGTTCGACAGACAGACGGCAGACATACAGACAGATAACAGACAGACTGACAGCACAAACGAATATGTCTCCCTCCACAAAATGGGGGAGACATACTAATATCACCCACTATACGTTGAAAGGATAAATATTAAAGGTCGAATATTGTTGTTGTTATTGCATACAAAGGTGTATTGAGACGACGTCATTCATTTATTTTATAAGTTATCAATTATAAAACAACAATAACATATTTAACAACAGCATTATTATGTCCGAATGTAATCTTTATCTGAGTTGAAAAAGCAAGTATGCTCTCAAATTAGCATAAACAGCATCATTCCGAATATTACATAGCTGTAAAATATCACGTCATAAACGCGTTCAAACGTTATGTTTGAGAAAAGTTACACGTTTGACATTCATGAGAAATTCCAGAAAACCAGCAAATAATAAGATGTCTGTTATCTTGTGTTTTCCCATACAACTCCATGCGTTTTGCAATTTTGGTTTTGCTTTTTATTGACTTGAGGAACTCAAACTTTGTTAATAAATATATTTTGTATATTCTAAAAATTGATTTGCTACATGTGTCATTACAAATTCTTGAATATTTCCAAATGTAGATGTGCACTTTCTTTTTTGACTCATTATATATAGAAATCCACTTATAAAGGTAAACAATTTGCAATTTAAATTTATTGAAATATTAGAAAGAAGTACAGTTTCGATTCGCAAGTTGTTGATATCCTAGCGGAAATGTTTAATAGGTAACTGAAATCCCACACCATTCCTTGATTTACATATAAAGAGCTCTAATATATTATTAATCCATACGATGATTGACTGTTTGTGTTTATGTTTCCGGAATGCCTACTTACTGGTCCGTTTTTATGGCCACTGGAGACTAATTACAGTGTTATGATATTAACTTTGCGTTAGTCTATATGATAATTGAATAACGAGCACGCACACAAATAAGACGAATATTAAATATTTGCCTTATACGTCATTATTGGTTAGGGATTTGCTTACTACTCTGTAACCTTCTCGGATACCTTTATTGCACGAAAATTGAATTAACTAATTACTGGACATTTACATAATCACGTTACAGATTTGTGTAGTACACATTATAAATAGAGACTGAAAAGGGGATCCATTGGAAGCAACAATCCCAAACAAAAGATAAACGTAACAGACTAGGTTTTATTGAATCTGTTCATGAGAGGTAACGTTGTGTGTACAATTGGCAATAAACAAATGAAAACGGTTACAACACATTTATGTCTATGTAAAATGATCAAATAATTACAAATCTGATTAATATATGTGTTTATTTATATCGATTGTTTATTTCTTAAACAAAACGACAATATATAGGTACACATGCAATTTATTACGTAAACTATTTAGACAAGTTGCGTTATATTCAAGTTCAATGGGATTAAGATTAAAGTAACATCAGTCGCTTGATGAGTTTAAATGTACAACGATTAAAATAACATCATTTTCGTGCTGAGTTTAAATGTACAACGATTAAAGGAACATCATTTTCGTGTTGAGTTTAAATGTACAACGATTAAAGGAAAATCATTTTCGTGTTGAGTTTAAATGTATAACGATTAATGGACCATCATTCTCTTGTTGAGTTTAAAGAACAACGAGTAAAGTAACATCATTCTCTTGTTGAGTTTAAATGTACAACGATTTAAGTAACATCATTCTCTTGTTGAGTTTAAATGTACAACGATTAAAGGAACATCATTTTCTTGCTGAGTTTAAAATGTACAGTTATTTAGATTTCCCAGATTGTTATAGCCTATACAATTCATAAGAATGCACGGAAAAATCAAAATCTAGTCATTCACTCTATGCTATATCAGTAAACAATTTTCTGACTTAGGGTTGCTGATTATAATAATAAAATCTGTATACAATATGTTTACATCTTCTTTAACTCAGGGGATAACGACGTTGCGTAGTAAACTTTCTCGTCTCTAACCTTGCGGGTTCAAATCCAACAAGCTCAACTTGCAAGTGCGCAAGTGTCGATGTTTTTGGAAGGCGGGACGTATTCAGTACTGCTTCTACTCAGGAAAAAGTGGGTGGTCTGCCTCCACCACAAGAAGTCGACCGTCATACATAGGAAAATGACGTTCGACACCATCAACGAATTTTCTTACTTTACGAACTATTTAGTGTATGCCGTCTATTTAGTGTATGCCGTAACAGTGAGATGGCTCACGGACACTCACACACCTATTTCATGAAAATAAAGTAGTTGTCTTACAACAACAATTGTGATAATAATTTTTAAACAATTATATCATTATTTCTTACTGTGCTCAATGTTCAAGCCGTCTGGGACAGGATATTTGTTTAAATCAAGGAATTGCCGGCAGGGAAGTGTCCTATTGTTCTCCGAGAACGAAATAATGCAATCGCGTCTTTATTTTCCAACACATTTTTAATGCAAAGACAAAGCGTAAAATGCAGCGCGGTTTCCCGAATACGTTTACACTTTCTGATAATAGTCTTACTATTAGAGACTAATTTGCCACTCGGAGACACCTGTTCAGATGTATTGTTGATTTGTATGCTGCCATGTACTAGACAGATGATTTATTTAACTAATTTCTACGTTCTAATTAGTTAGGAATAAAACATTTGTTCCATTAAAAAATACTTTACACTCGCTATCATAAAACATTTACGAAAAGTCTGTAATGCATTATGTGTTTGCTTCAATTAGTGTAATGGTACTTGACATTAAATGTTATCGAAGATAGTCCGACCGACGTCAGTTTTATGGACAATTTGGCATTTTAGTGCCCATAGCGGTTTACTAAATGTCGGATGTTCGCAGTGCTAAATTGACTGCCATCCCCAGCAAATAGTAACACAATTCTGCTCGATTAGGTCTACATTGTCGATACAGACATTCTCTATCTGGCATATCATTTTTGAAAATATGTTTTAGATCTGTTTTAGAACTGTCATATATATATATATATATATATATATATATATATATAAACACAATAACGACTAACGTTGCTGCATGTTATAACTGGATCTCAACGTCTCACAACACAGTTAATTGTACATAGCTCTGCCTATGTAGTAGGACCACTCTTGACCACTGTAGAACATCCTGAATTTCCTTAAAAATATTTTCTTTGTGAAACTTGATGTCTGTTGCGCGAAATATCCAGCAAAAAACACGGGGTTGACCAATTTGCTTTTTTTAATAACAATAGTTTGAAGAGACCCTCTTGAATTTGTCATTTTCACTGACATTTTCTAATGTATCACTACCCAGTATTAGATTCTGAGATCTGGGCTCAGAAACATTCAGGCATATCCAAACCTGTATGAAATCATGAACTTGTCCCATTCTTGTCACCTGCAACAAAACAAGAGAAAATATTTCCACATTTTAAGAAATAAACTAGAACCTAATAACACAGTTCTTTTTCTTTAAGTGCAAGAATGTCCCTACCGTGACTGACAAGGGAAATAACTGTTTAGTGAGACCTCAAGTATACAGTCATGGCTGTGACGATGTACACGCTGAATTTGTATTGATCTCTTATGACTATTTGTATACTAGGACAATTGGTCTCATATGAAATATTGGCATCGTATGTTAATCATTCATACAAAACATCGACCACAGTGAATAGAAAAATATTCCTTGTACAAATGAATAAATGAATGTCATTCTGCTATTGAACAGAGCCATGCGTTTTTGATGTATTTATATAAATAATTTCGGGGAAATATAAGTCGTGTTTTCACTAGCTGGCAGACAAAATATATTATTTTAATGTTTAAGTTCAAAGAGTTCTGTTTATATCTTTTGTCAGCCCAATAACTTTAACTACAATTATCTTCATAATTCAGTAACGCAACTCGCTATATTAATTTGGAGATTTTGTTACTTTTTTGTCTTTCTACAAAGTAGACATAAAAGTCGAGCAAAACATTAGCAATCAAGTAACAAAGTCAACTACAGAAACAAGCAACAATTACTAAGATGAATACAAGGATGACATCACAAACATAACAGGGTTGACAATAAGGCTACCTACCTAGAACGGTCAGAGGCAAAAATGCCGATGGGTGTTTAAACCAAATTCTATGGTGCACCAATCTCACTCCTACTCTATTGCCATCCCAATAAACGGAACAGTGTAAATAAAGATATCACCGTCAGGTTATCTTCTCTAACAAACAAGGCAGCATTAATAAGTAATATAAGCAAAACCCATAAATGATCATTTATATAATGCACAGTTCATGGTTTGGTAACATGTATCCCAATATGATATAGATATGTAATAATACATGATGCAGTTAATACATTGTTTTCTGAAATATTATGACTAAATGCACTCACCAAATATGATAATGCTGCCTGGAGTGGAGTGGTTCGGTGCATGGGTATAACATTTGGTAAAACGTGTTGAGAACTTCCTTTATTAAAGATGAATGGCCACCCTATATTATTATCAATTAACAAACTTAACTCTTAAACATCATAATTATAAACATTTCTTGATAGTCCCGGAGAAAAACATATATATAAATCCGCTGCTAAGTTGAATGTAAAAAATAGTTTTATTTGCATGACGTAGATACTTCTTTTACCACTGCATGACTGCACGGGGAAATGAGGTAAATCTGAAATTTATAGCTGCACAACTACTGCCAGACTATCTATTGTTGTGTATTGATTTTGATTTAACTAACATAAATATGTTCATGAAACAAAACATGGCCGGAGAACTTTAACATTGATTGTTAACAGTTTACTTCAGAGATTGCATACTCAATATAACCGAGTCAGCTACTTTACTCACTTGTTTGTGTTTGTTGCTTCCATGCGTTCACCTTTTCAGTATTTCTTCAATATTATTTATCTTATTACGATTAGTAACTGGATCGTCATCACTAATGTTATGCTTTAACACAGAATGTGTCTGTTTATCGCGTGTGCTTGTGAATATCAGAACAATGACAATTGTTGACATTTGGAAATAAATATTTCTGCAGGACTGCATTTAACTGCGGGAATGCATCCAACTGAAAGACATTAGATAATAACTCTGAACGAATATTCAGAGCGATATTCCATGGCATTCACTCCTGTAGTCAGAATGCATTTTGAAAATATTTGTTTCTTTATTAGTAACAGTATGTTGATTTAACTACATATTAATTTCATTTGTCTACTATGAAACAAATATACCATCCGTATATTATTAGTATATACGCCGGAAATCGGATCAGTAATGAAATGCTGTACGTGGTTTTTAAATAAAAAAACGTGCCTTCATATAATTATATTGCATACTGATAAAATTCACACAAAACAACAACAAACAAACACGGAACAGCAGCGTTGTGATATTGGTCTAAAGAGTTTTTATTTTGTCAATTTGAATACATATCATATTATTTCCTCCTAACACAGTTGAAGTATATTGATTTTGCTATATTCTTTTCTTTCTTAATTGGTAACTTGTGTAGTGGTGTGTGGCGGCCGTAAAACGTTACCCCGACTTCAAATCAGAAGTGGTATTACTTATTGGTCCTTTGAGATCATGAAGCCAAATTGTTGAGTCTTTAAAGTAGAATAACTCCTAAGCCAGTGCTAGGATGCGTGAGAGATGTTGCACTTAACATTACCTCTCATGACTAGATTCAATAAAACCGAGTCCGCCACGTTTATTTCTTATTTGTGTTTGTTGCTTTAAAGGGATCCACTTTTCAGTATTTATTATCAATCACACAAGCGTTTGTTTAGTGCTGTGTGGCGGCCGTTAAAAGTTGCCCCGACTACAAATCAGTATTGTTATTACTTACTGGTCCTTTGAGATCATCAAGCCCAATTTTTTAGACTTTAAAGTAGACTATCATGAACAGACTCAATAAAACTGAGTCTGCCACGTTTATCTCTTGCTTGTTTTTGTTGCTTTCAAGGGATCCACTTTTCAGTATTTATTGTATTACATGTTATACATGTATAGGACGATTGGCTACAGAAAACTATTTCTGTTTTGACGTTAATAAAACACCGTCCGTGTCTTTTTAGTCGTAGCGTTCAGTATTTTTAAAGACGTTTATATCCAGAATAAGTAATATTATTGAGCGCTATTAAACATGTTAAACGACAATGATCCTAAAGTCGTATACGGCATATTTCTAAAATACAAAGATTGTACATGAGCTGGTATCAGAAACGCAAAGGTCGTTTTTTTGTTTGTTTAAGAAATGATCAAACAACCTCATAAGATACCACAAAACATGACAATTGTCCTTTAAATTAATAATTGACAGATTGGTAGGGTGGGTGATTTTAGTCACCATCTGAAGAAGAAAGGAAAAAAAAAAAAAGACAACACTACTTGTTACATAACAGACCTGGTGCATTATGAGCAAGACTATAACATCTAACTTGGTGGTAAGCAACGATTGCTAACTGTCGACTTAGTAATATTCAAATTCGTTTTGCTAACAGTAGTTCCGATTGTCCAGTGAATAGAACGTTCGACTTTAAATCTGGAGATCACGATGTCGTGTTTTACTGGAGCAACTGGGTTAACTCCGTGTGTCCTTAGGCAAGTAACTTTCTCTATCCACATTCTTTCGTGAGCCGGGCAGCCCCGTGTATTGAAGCCTATCCTCCAAGCACGTTAAAAACGATAGAAATAAACAATATACTCGTTATACACACAAATCTACTACTACTACTAATTCAACTAATCTGGTCTGATCTTACCGCTCGATGCTAGTAAAATTATAGATAACAATTAAATAGCTTAAAACGAAATCTTCAATTCTAATTTCACTGGCATTTTACTGTCAGAGTTGTGGCCCGTTGCAGATGACCTCTTTACGAAGATTTTAGACACACGACAGTATTCCACGACAGTAACTGTCTGTTATTAAATTTGTAAACTAATAATAAACAGTGCTTTCAGACTATACAATAAATGTCATTGATAATATGTTGATTTGGTTGATTAATTCGGCGAACAGGCATTGTTGGCATTTTATCCCATATAATGTGGAATTTGATGAAATTATTGATATATTTGACCTTTATATCAAGATGTAAAATAAATTTCATAATTTATTATTTATCATCAATTCCATTTAGCTGTTAATTTTGTTGCTTAAAAGTGTCTTCATTTTACGATAATATTTTTTCTCAATTTAAAAACATGAGTAACATGGCTGATACAGAACTAGGATATTTTTTATTGATAGAGTTATATAGTAATATCGCTATAATGCGATAGAGAATCAGCGTGAAATGTTTATTGCTGCTACATAATGACATTGAAATTGGCGGTATTTGTAAACTGTGTATGATGTTACCATTACAACAGAAGTGGTGTTTAGACGTTTACATTTCTTTCTAAATAACAACACGCAATGAATAGCAAAATGTTTGTATTGTGGTTTCCAGACAATTTACCATTAGGATGTTTTGAAGAGAAATATCATTAAGTGCAAGTTTATGTACGTGCAAGTGTACAGGCATACAACAGACAACATGGACAGAATGAAATGTGTTCGACATGATTCGTGATTATAAACACCTGATTAGTAATAATCATAAAGCAGAATATTTGAGCAGAAAGAAAATTGTTAGACATGATTCGTGATTATAAAGACCCGATTAGTAATAATAATAAAGCAGACAATTTGGGCAGAATGAAATTTTTTAGAAATGATACGTGATTGTAAAGACCCGATTAGTAATAATCATAAAGCAGACGATTTGGGCAGAATGACATTTGTTAGACATGATTCGTGATTATAAAGACCCGATTAGTAATAATCATAAAGCAGACAACATGGGCAGAATGAATTTGTTCGACATGATTCATGATTGTAAAGACCCGATTAATAGCAATGTAATATATGAAGAGAAAGAGATTGCCAAATAAGCAATAATAAGCTTTTCAGAATGTGTTTAGTAACTGATGCATCACTGTCTACGCACACAGCACGTGCTAAGTATTGCCAGATTGACATCAGCAATACGGTCCTTTTATGCTTATATAATAATATTATCCTTAGAGCATAATTCAATTTGCAAAGGTCTTTGGTAAATGTTGCACCTAATGACTGAAATCCTTACCTATTTGATTGTATTGAATACGATAATAAGTTAATTTGTCATTTATCGTTGACAGTATCACACAGTCAGGAAATAATTTTCCTCTGAACAGTTATAGGGTAAACGTCATGTTTTGGAAGAAATGTTTCAACACTATTCAATGGAGTTATTTAGTTGAACATAACTGGATTATCAAGGGTAAAAACTATTTTGAGGAAACAATTCACAAGCAATAAATTGTGTTAATGTATATTAATATGTCATTTGTTTTACAATTTGACCTAGATGTCACTGCCATTAACACAACACATTGCATTCAACGTTTTGTATTTTGTGTTCAACATTAAAAGGGCGTAACATTTTTTGCATATTGTACGCAATCAGTGTTAGTAACTGTGTAGGTACATTTCATGGACTTAAAGCATATTCCAAACATTTTTATTATTTTTAGATATACGTAAAACAAATGATTACACACCATTTTTAAATCAATTCATTAATAACACAATGCAGAAACATTCATTCGGAAAAAAACGCTTGATAACGTCATGAACATCAATATTCATAAATCAATGCAATTATCAGCGTATATAAATGTTAAACCTTACGTTTACATTGTATTTCATAGAACAATAGAGCAATAACCTTGGTACATAATGAAACAAGATAAAGAAGATATTGTGTTTTTATCCACTAGAGCGGCATTATTTGGGCTTTGGCAGTAAATATTGTGTCTATTATTAGCAATATCGGGTGATAAAGATTCTTTGAAAGTGCAAACAACCTCAAATTCCCCAATAGTTATCTGTTTTTCAAAAACTTGACAAGTAACTAAAATAAGTTTTTCGTTTTTTCTTAACTTAATAAGATCGTCTATTTGATATAACTTGAATAAACTCAATTATAGTGAACTCTGTGGAGTAGTGCAGCTACATCTTCACAGCATCAGACAGTAGAGAACAATAGCACAACGTTTTCGATGTTGTACTCTATATAGTAGATGATGTGTCATCTATTTATTTATCAGTTTTAAATGTTAATTATCTTAATGTGTACAGTTGCGTTGTTTTCGTAAAAGTGTACGTTTTCTCTCATGAATTATTAACTTTTAATAACCATCCCGCAAAATGTCATCTTAGGCAAAAGTGATTTGATATTGTAGTCAATTCGAAATATATATATATATATAGAAACTAATTCCTCCTTAACTTTAATTTATTTAAAAGAAAATTCTCAAAGACCCTATGATGACACCTAGCTAAAGCCCAAAAGGGCGGTGACGTTTGATGTTTGTCTGCGATCCTGTCTTGTCGTGCCCTCAATGGTTTGTTTGTTTGTTGCTTGGCTTCTGCCAAGTCATTGAGTACATTCTGTGCGACTTGCTATGCTTTTTATTGTTTGTATTTTTATATACACAAGCATCTTTGTGTTTTACCTAATATATTGCCTATTAAAATGATTAATGCTGCCTTGTTGGTTAGAGAATAGTTCATGGCGAGGATTTCTTTGTTTACACTGTCCCGTTTTATTGTGATGACAGAAGGGTAAGTATGAGGGTTGGTGCACCCTAGAACCTGGTTTAGCCCCCAGTGGCCATTTTTGCCACTGACCGTTCCAAAAATGATACATAGGGTCCTATAGAAACCACAGCGTCCGAACGCAATGGCATCGTAGGTCCGCACTGCACTGCAAACAAGGACTTGATAATACAAAGAAAGAGACAAAAAACTACAGAAAGGGTGATAAAGACAGGGTTACCGACTTGGAACGGTCAGTAGGCAATAAGGCCTACTTGTTAGCTTGAATCGATTTTATATGCGCACAATCTTCACTATTATCCTGCACCCAAATAGACAGGACAATGTAAACAAAACTACATCCCATCAAAAGGAATTCTCTAAAAATAAAGTCCACATCCAGAGAAAGTAACTAAAAAAACACATACAAAATAATAAACATCTCAGGATGTATCCAGAATCGTACTGAACGACCATAGTAGTTGCAGCTAAAGAGAAAACCAATCTAGGGTACGACCAGAAAACCCGAAGGACGAAAGCTCATGCACCCACCTCCCTTAGTTGGGGTTTCAGTAGGTGCAATCATAGAGTCCCAAGAGGTAGTCCAGTCATCGCACAAGTGAAAAGTGAAGCGTAATGACTGACTGTCGAGGGGTCAAGCACTAAACATGTAGTGCGCTGTAAAACCAAAGGGTTATATCCTTTTCTGACGAACCTCCCGATTAAATTTGTAAAGCGGTCAGGAAACCCGTCAGACCCCTTAACTTTCGAAGTTTATAGACCACATCTCCATAAAATGAGGGTTGTGATATGCCTAGTCGCAGAAGTGAGGCGTTAGCCTTTTTGCCAACGCTATTGTGTTTGTGATGTCTGATTTTGCCTTTCATTTCATTCATCTTTAAAATTGTTCTTTGTTTCTTTGTGTGTTTGTGGTTGACTGTCGTCCTTGGATGCTATTTGTCCTGTTCAATTTGTATATCTATATTTACTGTCACAGTAGTGTTGTATGTGCCGTGTGGCGTCCGTATAATGTATTTCTAATATGTGCGGACACTTCAGCTTGTTTTCTTATCCGGTTTCTTAAGAAATGAAACAAATGCGTTTCCTTTAACGAATGTAGGAAACTTTTGAATGCAATAATCAGTTAACAAGTGTCTGTGATTGCAAAAAGCATCTGATCTGCCTTTTTTACCGGATTTAAATATAGATTAAAATAATCATTCATTGATATCCGGTGAAGATGGGGCATTCCAACACGAAGTATAATTGTTTTCATCGGAACCGAGGCTCTCCCGAGGTTCAAATTAAGACCGAGGGTTGAAATGTCCCTATCTGAAACAGATACCCATAATTGATGTTGCTTTTTTGCCTATCATTTACTATCTTCACATCAACGTCGATCGCAAACTACTAACATGTTGCATGTTTATTTAAGCAATGACATCATACAACTGTCTGTGTTGATCTCTCTTTTGTCTTCCCCCATGTGTAACATCAGGCTTTCTATCCCCCATGTACAGCGGATAACCTTATACGGTCGGTATGCAAGAAATATATATATATATATTGTTTAACAAATTCAAAAAGCAATATCCTTCTTCTAAATACAATGTAGCAGTTCAACCTTACTTACTGGTTTAATCCGCAAATTACTCGAACACCGACGACTTGTCTGATCTATGGATGCTATAAACAATTTAGAATAAGATTTAAGGTGAATTAGACAATTATACGATACAGGAGGAATCGGACCTTTGATAAAATATTAGGAGTAAAGATTTGATAATTATTGCCACGTCGATAGCGTTATTCTGCGTACATGATGTTACTACCCTTAGAATTGAAATGCCATTTTTAACGTTTAAAACCGGTAGTAAATTAAAGGAACATTCGACAATCTTGCATTTATTCAATCATTAATAATAATCATTAGCATAGTTCAAAGCGAATTGATGTTTACATATAACTAACTATATAGTATATTGCACCAATAACATATTTAAACATTTGGTAGAATAATGAAGACAAATTGAAATCTCATCTTATTTACTTAATTATATGCAAGCAATTTTAAAAGCAAAATAATACAGGATTAATACAATGGGGTGCTAAGGTTAATTCTAGATATAAACTGAAAATTACAGAGTGTCTAGATATAAAACTGAAGATTGCCGTGAGTCTAGATATAAAACTGATGATTGCCGTATGTCTAGATAAAGAACTGAAGATTGCCGTGTGTCTAGCTATAAAACTGAAGATTGCCGTGTGTCTAGATATAAAACTAAAGATTGCCGTGTGTCCATTTAATACTGGTTCCTAACGTTGAAGATCAAAATTCGTTAAATATCAACTTACCAAAGAACCATATGCAAGAATACAATGTAGAAGTTACACCTTACTAACCAGGTTAAATCCGTAGACTACTTGAACACCGACGTTTCGTCTGATCTATGGATGGTATAGTTTAGAATAAGATTTACGGCGAAACAGACAATTATGCGATATAGGAGGAATCGGACTTTTGATAAAATAATACGGGAAATATCGCCCGAGGTAGAGAAATTGCCCCGATATAAGAACTCGTGCTCCGCACTCGTTCTTGTATCGGGGTTATTTCTCTACATCGGGAGATATTTTAAGTATCTCATAAACACTGGTTATGAAACTATATATTACATAATTTAAAATGATATTTTATTAATATTTCTAAAGATTCACGCCTTTTTACACCAGTTTGCACGAGAACGCCAAGACGATGTTACGTCATACAAAACAAACATGACCTCTAGTGGCGGAATCTGAAGACGACGTCCGTAAAACAATCGGAACGTCATTTTGCGTTCCCGCCACTGCAGAAAAGGACGAGCAATGTTCCGTAGATCTACTGGGAAATATGTCCCAATGGGAGATATTTCCCAGTAAAGCAAACGAGTAGATATAGCTTTTCTATTCCCAATATTTCCTATACAAATCTCAGACAAATATGTAATATAATATAATATTTGTATGTAATATTTTCAAATTTATTTCTTTGTAATATCATTATAAGCTGTACAAATTAAAACAAGGTAAAATTCGTATTCAGTTGAATAAAACACTCGACAAGCTCTTTTATTTCTTTCGATCCTATGTATTGCATAACGACCTGTCTCAGTTCTTATTAAGCTATGTGAAGTTAAACGTATTTTAGTAAAAACACTTCGTAATCTTTGTGTACAAAAATATTCAGATAATGTTCTTATCCCAAACAGTTGCAAACACTGATTGTCTCAAAATTCCAAAACATGATGTATAGTGTTGAATTATAATTGCAGTGGTAGAAAACAAAATTCACATATTTCAGAGGCGGGTATGTCAAACCGTTCAACCGTTTATAAGATATCACCTCGACGTCACGTTTTTTCAGCAATATAACGTCACTTGTAAATCTAGCTTAGTGTGGCCTGGCGTTATCTTGCTGAAATAATGTGACATCGGGATGATTTCCGATATGTAACTTGTGAGTGTCAATGTTACGCGACACAATTTAGGTCAATCATAAATATCATGCACTCCTAAATTAATTATAAACTGTTAAAACCTGCTTTTCCCTTCATTAATAAAATGTCAGCTTAACATTAAAACTGCTTGCATATAAACTATATCGAGGTAATACCGTTTGGATATAGCGGATGTTATCGTTGTTTCACCAATTGTTTAAATAAAGTATTGGCAAATGTTATACGTGTATAGTTTCCTTATTTCTCTGCGTGTGTATATTATATTAAACCTCATTTGACCTAATTGTACCCAGTTCGTATTGAAACAAGTGTTCATGATGAAAGCATAACATTTATGTTAATTGTGTATCGTTCAAACTGACTTTTACCGATCTGAGACGGAAAGTGTCAGACATATAGTTTAACAATATATCGACTCCGAAATACCTCAAATCAGGTTAACAAATAAATGGCGTATCTTTCTACCCACTACTGCTTGCGATATATGTAGACTTTTACTTACCCATTTATATCTCATGGTGATCTACAGCAACTATGTTTAGTATTGCCAGTACTGATGATCGATTTCGATGTTTTCTTGGTAAACTATAGTGTTAACTGTATTGAAAATTTGACTTTTGCGACGGTATATCAGTCATTTAATGGTCGCACATTTTGTTTAATGATTTGCGACCATAAGCTACTGATATTCTGTTGCAAAAGTCAACACTTTCAAAAAATAAGGAAAACGACGTCACGACTTTAACGTTTATCGTCACATGACTGGATTAGCGACAGTTATGCAACATTTAATAGTCGCGAATTTTTAAACGTCAACGAATCGTTTTGCAGATTTGTTTTTCAAGTGCGTTGGAATAAGTTTTTAACATTTTATTTCTGAAATAAATACTGAAAAGGGGATCCCTTGGAAGCAACACATATTACCCAGTGCGAAAAGAAGAAAACCCGTTTTATTGAGTCTATTCATGATGAGCGATAACATATATTGTGCAACACTATCACCTCCACTAACACCGGCTTAAGTGATATTTTTTGTTTGTTTTGTATGGTGTTTTACGTCATTGTCAACACATGTAAAGTTATGTAGGACGGTCGATTTTTTTTGGTGGAGGCAGACCACCCACTTTTCCTTGGTAGAACCAGTACTGTTCACCTCCCGCCATCCGTAAGAATTCGTAAGAATCGACACTTCTTCACTTACAAGTCGAGCTCCCAGTGGGATTCGAACCTACAGCGGTGAGATGCAAATGTTCACAACGCAATGTCGTTAACCATTCGGCCACAGACACGCTAGGTGATATTCTACTTTAAAGCCAAACATAGTGGGCCTGATGATCCCAGCGGACCAGTAAGTAATAGCATTAATGATCTGTAGCCGGGGCGACATTTTACAGCCGCCAAAGTGCGAAACAAAAGTTTGTGTGAAGGTCAGTACAATCTAAAATTAGGATCCCGTCGATGCAACAGAAACAAACAAAAGAAAAAAGTAGCAGACTCGGTTTTACTGAGTTTCATCTTTTTTAACAGCTTCTTTAAGTTGTATATTGCTCAGTATTGTATTAAATCCTATTTCTTTCATTCACTTAAATAAATCACTTACATGATTGATTGTAGGAATTCTTGCCTGTATAAAAGATATTTTAAGCAATTGAACCTTAGTTTTAATAAAACAGTCAGTTATATGTCATAATCGACGCCCGAATGTCGGTTTAACATATGTATTATAGTAAGCTAGACGTAGTTTACGAGAAAAGACGACATGCGGACAAAAAAATGCATTTCGTTCGAACAAACCTTTACTGTCTGTTTTCGTGTTTTAGGTCAATTTATCTTATTTAAGATTCTAAATTGAGATTATGTCTCAAACAAGAGCCATTTAATACATTGCTATACAACATCCCTTCTAATACACAACATACAACTCATTTGCTTTAAGACAGAAAGCGTCAAAGATGAAACTATACTTAGGCCATTACAGTTATTTAAAATGTCATGGAGCCAGTTCTTTTAGTGTACATGTATTTAAAGTAACTATTTAATATATATATATACACCATTTCCAAACATAATGACAAAGATATATACACACAATTTACCTGTTTTGAGAATCCACACTTTACGGACACATGATAATCGTCTTTAACCAGCCAGGAAAGACCCCAAAAACTGGAGCATCGAATAAAGAGTTACCAACTCATAATTCATTTATAAAAAAACTAAACTTTTAATCGGCACATATACATTATTATATGACCAGAACATCTGGCTAGGGTTGATGTGAAGTGTAATTGTGCCGTTATTTGGAGAGTTAATTTAAATGCAACATCTACTGTAAAAAGGTTAAATGATCGTTTATAAAGGTGAATAGTTTGATATATGTTTCACTCATATTAGACGGAATTGCCGGTCATATTAATAATAACAAATTTTGGAAAAAAAAGCCTTCACAGACGGCGACAGTTGTGATATGATATGTCTAGGCTTGGGACTGATCTTCCATGCACATTTTCATTGAACACTGGCCAGTGGTTAAGGAAAACTAATTCAGACACAGTTTGTGTATTAAAACATTTAAACGGCCATAACTCTGCCAAAATGCATTCAACCGGAACACTGCGACACAATTAACAACTAGGGTTGGTACTGATCATCCTTGACAAGTTTCACTGAAATCCGATCAGGGTTCAGGAGAACTATCTATTCGTGACAAAGTTTGTGTATTAAAACATGTAAAGGGCCATAACTTTGCCAAAGGTCTTTCAACCGGAACACAGCGAAGATATGCACAACTAGGCTTGACACTGATCATCCCTGCAAAGTTTTGTTGAACGCCGGCCAGGGTTTCAGGGCAACTAGTCCGGACAATGTGTGTGACATACAGATAACAGACAGACTGATAACACTAAACAATATGTCTCTCTCCACAAATTATGGGAGACATACTAATATCACCCACTATACGTTGAAAAGATAAAAATTAAATGTCGAATATTGTTGTTGTTGTTATTGCATACAAGTTGTCTTGAGACAATGTCATTCATTTATTTCATAAGTTATCATTTATAAAACAACAACATCACATTTAACAACAGCAGCGTTATTTCCGAATATAATCTTTATATACTGAATTTGCTCTCAAATTTGCATAAACAACATCATTCCGAGTATTAAATAGCTGTAAAATGTCACGTCATGAATTCGTTCAAATATCCTAACGTTATGTTTGAGAAAACGTTATACGTTTGACATTGATGAGAAATACCAGAAAACCAGCATTTAATAAGATGTCTGTTATCTTGTGTTTTCCCATTCAACTCCATGCGTTTTGCAATTTAGGTTTTGCTCTCTATTGACTTGAAGAACTCAAACGTTCCTGCAAACTTTCATGCAAAGGTATCACTGCATTCTTATTGAATATAGTTTGTATATTTTAAAAATTGCTTTGCTACATGTTATCATAACAACTTCTTGAATATTTCCAAATGTAGATGAGAACACTTTCTTGTTTGACTCAGCATATATAGAAATCCATTTATAAAGGTATACAATTTCAAATTTAAATTTAGTGAAATATTAGAAAGAAGAATAGTTTCGCTTCGCAGGTTGTTGTTATCCTTTCGGAAATGTCTATAAGGTAAAATAGCGGGTGATACTAAAATACCGCACCATTCCTTGATTTACATATTTTGAAATCTTTAGTAAACAGAAGAGGCGCAACACCCGCAATACCAGTGGTAATTTTCTTTCTCCTGTACAATTAGAAACATTTGATAATGCTTCCATGAACACAAAATTGTCTATGATATGTGATGAAATATTAAATCTCAAGATCGAACAAGCCTGTACACAAGAATTTGTTTCCGTTTCAAATGACTACTTAAAATTGGCCTGCAGCAAACTCATCAGTATAGCTATTGTTACGAATAAACAATCAGCCCTTCTCAAAACATTAGCGTAGAAATCCACTGACATTGAGGCACGTGGGAGAAGGAACAATTTGATATTTCGTGGTTTTAAGGACGTATTGTTTGACTTCCTGACTAACACACTGCAGCTTGACACGAAACATTTAGTTATTTCATGTGCACACAGACTGGGCCCCTTCAAAATAGGACAACATTTCAAGAGACATATCATCGCCAACTTCATAAACTCGAATGATGTTGAGTTGATTCTTTCTAACGCCAAAACGTTAAAAAGTTGCCCTAGCTACTCTATCGACCGGGATGTGCCACGGGAGATAGCAGACGCACGGAAGCGCTTGTGGCCTTTATATAAAGACACTTAGAAGGAAAACGCCCAATCGTCTGTCCGTATTGTTTATCCGGCCAAACTTGTGAGCAATAGGCAGGTAATACAGGGCGAATTTCCTGACTGGAATACAATCATGCAACAAAGCAGACTGGTAGATTTACCTGTATGACGAAGGCGATAATGTACCATTATTATATACTCGACTACAGCCAAGCACAACACTGAACAACCACTACTCGGTTCATGAAGACGCCCCTGTTAGCCTTACTGCTCATAGTTCTTCCCCAATGATCGTGAGTGATAACTGTATATCCTAGGAGGCCGTCCATGTAGAACGTGAATCAGCCCGTGGCCAGCACATATCAAACGAGTCCATCCTCGATTTATCACGTGGAAACTGTGAGCTCAAACGTGCAAACAACACTGATAATCGTATTTCCTCTGCTGCTGGAAATCATAATAACTCAACAAATCGGTCTATATTCCCAGCACCATCGGCTAAGATTAATCCCCTTAAGCCACCCAGACCCGAACATGGCTCGCATATTACCCGAGACGCATCTCGCCATAACGCTCGTCATAATCGGGACCAGTCGTCGTCATCTCGCAATCGATCACTGAGTTCACACTCAAGCGTGCGTGAAGGAACAATAAATGAAACTGGTTAACATGCAAAGGAGAGGGTGCAATTGAAATTTGCCTTATTAAATGTACAAAGTCTAGTTTCAAAAAATTGTAATAAGTTGCAATGTTCAGAAATTATTTAAATTGTTGAAGAAAATGATGTTGTTATGTTTACTGAGACATGGTCAAATGATTTACAGGGGTTAAATGTTAATAACTTTGAATGTTTTGCGTTACACAGATTAAAGTCAAATAAATGCAAACGTGATTCAGGTGGTATAATTATATATGTTCGAAATACTTTTGTAAACGAAAAATCGTTATTCTTTCAAAGTGAAGATGATACTTTGTGGCTGAGATTAGATGGTCATTTATTTTCTTTAGCAAATGATTTGTTTGTTGGTCTTTGCTATGTTATGCCCGAGGGGAGTAGTAGATTTAATACTATTGAACAGAATCTTTTTGAGAGATTAACCGATTCATAATGATACAAATGGTCTTTGTAACATTTTATTGGCGGGGGACTTTAATAGTCGCACCTCTGATAAGTCAGATTGTGTAATGTTTGACTCAAACGAATCTTTCGAAATTCTGCCAGATGAATATTCCATAGACGAACTATTTGATAAGCTTATATTGCCCATTTTAAATTATTCTTGTAAAGTGTGGGGTTTCCGCAGTGCAAATAATATTGAAAGAATACATACACTTTTTTGCAAACGTATTTTGAAAGTAAAACGTACAACGCAAAATGACTTTGTGTATGGTATTCTGGGCAGGTTTAGCCTTATCAATAACATATTTTATGTAATTATTAAATTAAGATTTTAAACAGCAGTGAAAACAAGTATTGCAAAGTTATTTATAATGTTCTAAAAACAGATGCTTATATTTATCCAAACAAAGTGTCTTGGGTAACCCTAGTACGCGATTTATTATCGTCAATGGGTTTTTACTACGTGTGGCTAAACCAGAGTGTCGAATATGGGAATATTTTCTTAGGTATAATTAAACAACGACTTCATGATAATAAAAAACAGTCTTGGCACGAACGTTTAGAAAGTTCATCGAGGGCAATATTTTTTAAAGAAACTGTTAGTTTTGATTTTCAATTCATTCATAAGTGCATAAACATACCAACATTTAGAATATTGATGACCATGATCATTGTATCGTCCCATAACCTTGCTATAGCGACTGGTAGGTGGCATAGACCTAGAAGTATACCATTAGCAGATAGAATATGTATAATTTGCAACATACTTGAAAAAGAGTATGAAAATGGACCTTTGGAAACGGCCGAGCACGACTCATATGAAATATTGCAGTCTCGGTTTGATTGAGACTTTTCATGAGCGGTAGTGAAATTATGCTAGCTACGATTTCATTTTAGATTGCGATCTGTTTAAAGACATCCAAAAAATATATATTAAAAATATTTTTGGATTCGACCGAGCATGTTCAAATTAAAAGAACTTTTTTACATTAAAAAAAAAGAAATTAGAATTTTAAGTTTGCATATTTTTATGCTGATATGCTCATGACATGGATACGATTAATTATAATACATCAATCATAACATTGATATTTATATATGTTTACTCACCTACTCTGTGAAATTGTAAATGGAAATTCTTACGTGTTCATGTGTTTGTTTCTATTTTTGTTTTCTGTTTGTGTTCTCTAAAAAGAAGTTAACAGTATAACTGTGTGTTTTTTTGCATCTGATATTTGTTAATACATATATGTACGGATCTTGCTATGTCTGTTAAAATGTATATGTATACTATTGTATGATCACATGGGCCTATGGCTTAGTGGTTTTGAAATACATTGCTTCTTCTTCTTCTTCATATAAAGATCTCTAATGTATCCATACTATGATTGACTTTTTGTGTTTATGTTTCCGGAATGCCCACTTACTGCTTGGTTCTAATGGCCATTAGAGGCTAATACTAGTGTTATGATATTAACTTTGCTTCTACTCTAAATGATAATTGAATAATGAGCACGTATACATATAAGACGAACATTACATATTTGCCTTGACCGTCATTATTGGCAAGGGATTTGCTTACTAATCTGTAACCTTTTGGGATACATTTACTGCACGAAAATTGAATTAACTAATTGCTGGACATTTACATAATCACGTTACATATTTGTATAGTACACATTATAAATAAATACTGACAAGTGGATCCCTTGGAAGCAACAATCACAAACAAGAGGTAAACTTAGCAGACTAGGTTTTAATGAGTCTGATCACATTGATTGTAAAATTGGCAATAACCAAATAAAACGGTTACAACAAATTTATGTCTATGTAAACTGATCCAATAATTACAAATCTAATTAATATATGTGTTTATTTCTTAATAAAAGCGACAATATTATGGTACACATGCAAATTAGTATGTAAACTATTTAGACAATTTGCGTTATATTTAAGGTCAATGGGATTAGGATTAAACATGTTAAAGTAACATCATTTTCGTGTTGCGTATAAATACACAACGATTAAAGGAACGTCATTCGCTTGATGAGTTTAAATGTACAACGATTAAAGTAACATCATTTTCGTGTTGAGTTTAAAAGTACAACGATTTAAGGAACATCATTCTCTTGCTGAGTTTAAAATGTACAGTTATCTAGATATCTCTTGCTATGAAGTTTGTGAATCACTCATCATCCTATTAGATAATATTTTCGTCAGGTATTGAACCACCGTTTATAGGCAAATTGTTGGTATCCCTATGGGTACGAACTGTGCACCACTTGTCGCATTTTTGTTTTTATTTTGATATGGAAGAGATTTCATGTTGAGTCTTTAACCAGATACCCAGGCAGATGTTATTGAAGCCTTTAATGACACCTCTCGGTATCTGGATGACATATTGACAACCCTTTCTTTCCAAATATATTAATAATATTTATCCTAAAGAACTTCAGCTTAACAAAGCTAATATATCTGATAATAACGCTTCTTTTATTGATTTAGATCTCTCTATTGAAAATGGTGAAATCATTAGCAAAATCTATGACAAAAGAGATGATTTTAATTATGACATTGTTAATTATCCCCACTTGGATGGGGATGTTCCCCGAGCAACTTCTTATGGGGTGTATGTGTCTCAACTTATTCGTTTTTCAAGAGCTTGTACTCGAGTTGAGGACTTTAATATTCGTAATCTTTGTATAAATAAAAAGCTACTCAATCGGGGTTACCGTTACCATAAACTTCGTAAAACCTTTGCCAAATTTTATTATCGTAACCCTGATCTTCTTTCCAATTATAAAAGTAATTTAAGGACGCTTCTGCGACAAATACTATCACAACATGACTTCTATGGTGATGTGATTTATAAACTTCATAAGATTCTTAGTTTAAACTTATTTATTTTACATCGATTGTAACGAAAGCTCTATGAACTTATTTGAATCACTCTCGATGTCTTCCTGGGTAGAACCAGTACTAAGCAATGCAGATAAAGTGTCTTGCTCAGGGACACAACGCATATGGATTATTGGTCATGATCACTTTCATACTGTCTTTGTTAAACTTGATAAAGTGGTTATGACCCTATCATTTTGCAACGCACTGCATGCTTGGTGGTCGACCCTTTTACAGTTCGCCACTAAGCTTTCCTCTTTAATTGTACGATGACCGGATAGGCTCTGGACCCTATGATGATGCCTACCTAAAGCCCAGTGGGACGGTGGCGTTTGATTTTGTCTATGATCTTTCTTGTCGTGCCCTTAATGGTTTATTCTCTTTTTGCTCTGGCTTCTGCCAAGTCACTGAATACCTTCATTTTGGCTTTTTAAGCTATTGTCTTTTTGTATTATATTTACACGAGCATATTTGTGTTTTACTTATATTGCCTATTGATGCTGCCTTGTTGGTTAGAGATTAGATCATAGCGGGGATTTCTTTTTTTAAACTGTCCTGTTTTAATGGGATGACAGTAGGGTAAGTGTGAGGTTTGGTGCACCCTAGAACCGGTTTAAAACCACAGTGGCATTTGTTCCCACTGACCGTTCCAAGGCGGTAGCCCTATTGTCAACCTTTTTGTGTTTGTGATGTCGTTTGTATTTTTTATTTATTTTTGCCTTCTCGTTTGTCAGTTTTCTTTTTTGATTTTGTGTTTTGTGGTTGGCTGTCGTCCTTGAATGCTGCTTTCCCTGTCCGATATGTGTTTCTAGTCATTCACTCTATGCTATATCAATATACTGTTTTCTGACTTAGGGTTGCTGATTATAATAATAAAATCTGTGTATGAATATGTTGATATCTTCTTGAGCATAGGCGCAAACGACGTTCCGTTGCAATCTTTCTCATCTCTTACCTTTGCGCGGGTTCGAATCCCACGAGCTCAACTTGTAAGTGAGCAAGTGTCGATGTTTACGGAATGCGGGAGGTATTCAGTACTGCCTCCAACACAAAAAGTAAACCGTCATACCAAGCCTAAAATGTGATGGAAAAATGACGTTCAACGCCCAACAAACAAATTCTTATTTTACGAAATTTTAGTGTATGCCGTAACATTGAGATGGCTCACAGACCCTCACACACCTATTTCATGAACATAAAGTCGTTTTCTTACACCACAATTGTGATAATAGTTTTCAAATAATTATATCATTATTTCTCACTGAGACAGGATATTTGTTTAAATCAAGGAATTTCCGGAAGGGAAGTGTCCTATTGTTCTCCGAGACCGAAAGAATGCAATCGCGTCTTTATTTTCCAACACATTTTTAATTTAAAGGCAAAGCGTAAAATGCAGCGCGGTTTCAAGAAAACGTTTACACTTTCTGATAATTGTCTTACTATTTGAGACTAATTTGCCACTCGGAGACACTTGTTCAGATGAATTGTTGATTTTGATGCTCCCTGTAACTAGACAACTGGTTTATTAAACTAACTTCTACGTTCTAATAAGTTAGGAATAACATTTTTTGTTTCATTAATAAATATTTTATCGGTATCATAAAACATTTACGAAAAGTCTGTAATGCATTATGCGTTTGCTTCAATTAGTGTAATGGTACTTGACATTAAATGTTATCGAAGATAGTCCGACCGACGTCAGTTTTGTGGACAATTTGGCATTTTAGTGCCCATAGCGGTTTATTAAATGTCGGATGTTCGCAGTGCTAAATTGACTGCCATCCCTATGTAATAGTAACACAATTCTGCTCGATTAGGTCTACTTTGTCGATACAGACAATCTATATCTGAAATATCATTTTTGAAAATATGTTTTAGATCTGTTTTAAAACTGTCATATATAAAAGAAAGGTTGCTTTTTTAATTAAACTTTTATAGTTCGCTTAAGCATTTGCCAAAATAGTTGTTTAATGTTTACCGGATTATTTTAGTAAATACAATGATTTATGCACATCACTCGGACAGATGACCTCTTTCTTTACATTTAATGTAATTTCAATTAGGTTACATTACTTTTATTGATCATTTAACTTTAAATGTTTCATAAGTATGTTTTGTTATTTTGTGATATTTTGTCTGGTTTAAATCTAAAATGGTCTTTTTGACACTGCTCTTTCTTTGATGTTACCCTATTGTCAAGCCTTATATCTCGAATACTTTGCGTTAAGTTTTCACGTAATTGTTTCTTGTTTTGATTGCATTGTTTGAATTGTTGGTTGACTGTGTTCTGTGAATCTTTGGGGGGGGGGGGGGGGGGGGGGTTAAGTTTTCACGTAATTGTTGCTTGTTTTGATTGCATTTTTTGAATTGTTGGTTGACACTGTGTTCTGTGAATCTTTGGGGGGGGGGGGGGGGGGGGGCAAATTGGACGTGTTGATGATTTGAACCAGGGGTTTTGCGATCTTTAATCGTTGAAAGTGCTCTGTGATATATGGACATAACACTACAATCGATGTTGGAGACATCTTTAATTAAAAATAAACACAAAATAAAAGTAAACACAAAATAAAAAAAAATGCACTTTTAATGGCGTTTAGTAGATGTTTTGAGACTGAATCTTTAAATATTTATTTGTAGGTTTTAGTTATCCATAAACTTATGAACAATACTAACAAAGCGTCTTCAATCGATAGAATAATATGTTTAAACAGTTGATGCAATTTACTGAAGATATTGCTAAGAAGCTGTATGATTACGGACTCTGTTGATTGAATATGACCTTTTTTAGATGTCCCATATTTTAATTGTTCTGATGTTCTTCTTTTTTATATGTTAAGGGACATTTTTCATTTTATTTAATGGTATTATTATCGTTTGTTGTTTGTATGTTTTTTTGTGCGTGTTTATTTTTGTGTTTTTTTGTTTTGACTTTAAACATGTTAAACTGTATTTATTTGTATGGTGCAAAAAACTATAATAATTACTACAACATTGAACTAAATTCGCATTTCAATTGTGTATACCTTATATTGTTGTTGCGTTGTTCAAATGCATTTTCAAACAACCCTCTTTCTTAATCGCTGCATGTTTGTAGAATGCCTGTTAGCAGTTTTATTAATCTAAATTAATAAGTTTGCAGCATACCAATTGGTCTATAACTTAATTAAACAAAGAAATTGAAGTGTTGAGAAGCACTCATCAAATGCTTAAATAACCGAATTATATTTGTCAAACGACAAACTGAAAAAAACTACATCCTTCTGTTATGTTTTATATTTTGATATCTGGTATTGTTTTCTTATATAGTCACGACATGTTGCCTTACATAATGGTTTGCGAGTATAGTCCTGATTGTATACCATTGAACTCAACATAAACGTCAGTGAGATATGTTGCCATAACATATGGGTTAAAGTCATTTCTAAATGAATGCATTATGTTTGTATATTGGTGATTACTAATTAAATATATAATCGTTCTTAAACAATATTTTAAATATAGCGTATACACATAAAAAAAGGCACTGATACAGCAGTGTTGAAGGTATTATTAATATCCCAAACATTAATTGATATTATTAGTTATTTAAAATCTTGACCACATTACCTGCTCGGTAAATATATTCACCTTAGCCGTAAGGTGTAGTGTCTGGAGTGGGGGTGTTTGTGTTGAGTAGATTTTGGGAGGCGCTTACTTTCCAGTCAGGTATTGTCAGACCATGCCCAGTTACATATACCTCGTCGTCAGTAGGTTAAGAAATTGCTTACATATGTTGTAAAATGTGGGTCCTTGTTTACAGTACAGTGCGGACCTGCGATGCCATTGCGTTCGGACGCTGTGGTTTCTAAAGGGACCCTTTATCTCAATTTTTTAGTTGGCTAGCTACTTTAACAGCCAATTATGTGAGAGCAATCTGTGTGGTGTTCGTATAAGGTATAAAGGAGAACTTCTTAAAGGGACAAACGGCAATCCTGATGTGTTTATCAAGCACTGAATTTAACATCTCGATATATTTATCCAGTATCAATTTGACTTTAAACCTGCTTGCGTATAATTAAATAAAAATGTGAGCTTTTGATTTAACTGTTCGTATTATTCAACCCGAGGTTTAAATATATTATTGGTGCAATATAATCTACAGGTAATAATATAAAGTAACAATTGACATTATACTCTTTTTATAATTCACTAATATTAATGATTAAACAATGAACGTTATGTAGAAAAACTAACTGGAAGCCTTGAGTTTTAAATAAAGTCCAAGATTAACATGAGTCCCTTTAAGTTTGTCGCATTTGTGAAAATAAATGTTAGATGTTTATATTTGCATACCCCAACCTTCCTCTGATTATAACTGAACATACTGTTTTGCGACCCAGTGAGAAGTGTAACACGTTTAATATGACACATATTATGTTTGAAGGTTTACCGTTTTAGCATCGATTGATTTAGGAAACCAACTTCCAATTTTGAAATAAAAATGCGTGTATTCTAATACCAATTATGTAAAAATGACGTGTCTACGAAATTTGTCTATGATTTGTTTTTATCCTCTATTTTAAAATGACAACATGAGTAAGTTTTCGCTACATACGAGACACATTGTGCAATACTTTTCTTTGAAAACCCTTTTACTTTGTTTATTTTTACAAAAAGCTTTGCGCCAAAAGCAAATCAAACTTGCCATTGTAAATGCCTTTGAGAATTTAAATTGTATATTACAAAATGATTTCTTCTGGGGAAGTAATAAAGTTATGGCATAAAATGTGTATTGCCCTAGACTAGAATGTAATAAATATGATAAATAACGCTTCGTCATCTTAAACAATGTTAGACAATGCAAGCTGATAGAGATTTACTGAAAGTCCAATTCGCTGAAAAAACAACAACACGACACTTTGCTCTAAAGAATGATGATTTGCATGTACATTTTGAGCAATGTTGAAATGTTTTTATTCATTCAAATTGTTAGAAAATTGTTGTATGTATGGTAATTTACAAAAACGCCCGTTTTTATTAAATAATCGCTTCTCTATAGCTATAGCCCAGGGTCGGTTTTAATATTTAAATACTGAATTGATGAAACCAAGTTACAACAAAACTGTAAATGTTATTTTCTAAAGAAATCGGTCTCTGGCTATTATTTTCTAAAGAAATTGGTGTCTGACTATTGCGTGTTTATTTTTGTAAACGAAATGGAGTAGAACTGAGGTAACAGTTTAACGTGGAGGAGTATACTTCTATAGAATATCGTCAAAATAAGTCGACCAGTTCTCGGCCGACCCTTGGGAATTAATTACCAATTAGTACATATCGTATGTAATGCATTTGTCGTTTACATATAAATATAGATATAAAATTTGAACAGCCTGAGGAAAAGCAGCGTTCAAGGACGAAAGTCAATCACAAACACACACAGAAACAAAGAACAAATTCAAAGATGAATAAAAGGCCAAATAAGATATCACAAACACAAAAGGGTTGACAATAGGGCTACCGCCTTGGTATTAGCTGGCACAGTTACAATATTCTTTGTTTGTATATATATAAAGGTTGTATTTGAGTTATGTAATCTTTGGCACTTGCAACATTCATTTTCTCAAATTAACATTTCCGCCAATATTAATATGTGATATTTTTATCGATGACTATCATAATAAATGATATTGTTAACTTTAGTTTAAGATGTTGTTTTTCAGCGGAAATTATTATCATAAAAAAGCGTGCTTTAATTATGTGAAACTACATGTATCCTTTAGAACGTATGCATTTAAGAATAATTTCCAATTTCACGCGGTTTCCTTTAAATTACATTTTGAATGAGGTGCGTACCATTTTTTCAATTTTTAAACCTATTATGTTCTTATTGCTGTAGCTTGTAACTTTTAACCAAATTATTCCACTAAATGCATAGCAAAAATGTTTATAAGACTGTTTTTGCAATTTAAATATTTTAAGACAAAATATGAATGTTGAATTAAATATTCGATTTTTTTCATTATATTAAGAAATTAACAGATAGTAGGTCAGTTAGCTCGTATGTAACCGACGATTTTATAAATTAACCAAATTAAGCCTTTTATTCATATTTTGGAAGGCAAAGAATGAATAGTTATTGTTGCTGTATTATCACATACCATATACAGATATCTTTGGTCAAAACACATTTTTCTTCATCACAATTTGCAAATGCGTGTGTTTTGTCCTTTAATCTTAACTAATAAATTCTTCTTTCTTTTCTTATTAGAACGTAATGAAACTTATTTGTTGTATAGGTAAGGAAATTATAATAATATCTGCAGCTGATGTTTCGGACTAGAAAGTTTCATCAATTTAATCATATTCAAATTCGAATTTCATGTTAATTTTCTCTGAAATCGTGAAAAACGACAAATAGCAAGAAAATACATATACCACAATTTTTATGTTGAAATATGGACATATAGGAATACTCTAACCATAAAATACAATTTACAAGCATTGTTTTAAACTTGTATTGCAGTCAAAACATTATTTTCAAAAATACGGAGGCAGCAAAATGTTAAAGCACATACTAGTGCATGTCATAATGTTTTATATCGAAGGAATCATTAGACTTGACCTATTCGGCGAGAAGGTCAAGATATTTGATTCAATTACAAAATGAAAGTGTAACATTATAAGTTTAACACGTCTTGTCTATGTCGAATTTTACGTATAGTTGGTTAGTCCTTAACGTTCGCCTTATGCCAAGGATTACATATATTTTCTGTACTTTGAATAGTTGAGGATTAACGAAAATAAAGGCTAATAAACATAGCAATATAATAGTGTAAATATATGAACTGTACAGTAACGTACACATAATTGACTGTTTGGAACATTCCTATCCAGTGTTAAAGCAATAAAAAGATAATAATATTATAATGGATTCTTAAATCTAATTTTCCGACAATTGCTTTTATCTGTTAAATTAACATTTTCTATTCCAAATCAAGGTGTGAAAAACAAAACGGAAAAGAAAATCGTAATACTCAGTCTATAATCGAGTCTTCTCACATTGAGGAATAATTTTTCCAATAAAAGTATCAAAATGAGGCTGCGACCACATCATTGCTATAATAAAGTGCCAGTGCGCAGAGGAAGGCAAACAAACCTTGTATCGATATTAGCGGTATCGTTTCACAATTTCTGATAAATGTCTAAAATAATAGTAGATTCATAGTTTCGTTGATCAATATTCTATAAATGGAAATAAACAATACGGACGACTTGTCGCGAAAATTATAAATTATACATAGATTGATACAGGAACAGTGTTTTGTTTTACTGTATCTACAAATGATTCATAATAAAAGTTTTAAGGCAATTACTCATATGAATGGTAAGCATTTGAAATTAACAATTATTGCGGATAATTTAAATGATGGTGTTTAAATAACATGAACACAACCAACAAATGAAACTGTTGACCAGAATATAAGGCCAGGTGGAAATACAAGTATCGATATATTCCGCTTAGAAATATATTATTTATAAGCATGATGTCATCAGTGATGGATCTAATAAAAGAGATGACCAGAAAAAAAAAAACGAAACCTGTAGAAACAAGTTAATCAGCAAGCTAAACATGGAAGGTGAATATCGTTTTATTTGAAATTATGCTGTCACAACGATGGATCATAACTATATATAGTATAATTATGGATCGTGTGTGTCCACGTGGTATGTTAAAGATAACATAACTGGCATAACAAACGGCGCATTTCTTATTACCTCGATTGCTATGGATTTAACTATACGTGCGTGCCAAAGAATGTGTCTCTATTGATAAGGACATTTACACGTTATCCATTTGTGATTTGTAAAACAGCTACAACATATTCCTTCAGAGTAAGTACACACACGTCATGTAGGTGAACTATTTTCAAGACACACCAATCATTAAATTACTTCATTGACTTCTAGCTTTTGATGTTGTTACCTAAATGCGGGTAATTGTTACTGGAATGCGGGTAAGTTAATTTAATTTTATAGCGTGAACATTGTTCTTAGAACGCTGTTTGTTTCCTGCTGTTCAAATTTTAAAGAAGGAATAAAACACACGTGATCATTATTTTGCGTCATGAATAACACTAATGATATGGGCGCTTGTGTCAGCCAAAGGTTTTTCATCAATAACACAATTAATTAACAATATGTACATGAATTATATATCATCGGAACTGGCATTTATGGTAAAAATGATATCTTAGTTTTGAAAATCGGTTATATTTTACTGCCAAAATGCTTCAGTTACCAGTAATAGTTTGCAATAAAAGTTTCAGGATCAAATAAAAAACATAATTATGTACAGCAGATTCAGCCCATTTTGGGGTACAAAGTCTGGAAACAAATATTTTCCCAAGTTTAGATGCAACAACATTTTCCATAGAAATTACCCTATCAAATACCCTATTATCCTTTCACATACACTTTTTTCATTTGTCAACTGATTTTGAAAAGTCAGGTATTTTTATTTACCTCTAAACGTCTGTTGCACTGGATATAAAACTTATTAAGATTAAAGTTGAATTGTGTCTGTAAAGTCCAACAACGTAAACATCTGTTTCACTGTTATAAGACTTATCAGGTTTTAAGTTGAATTTTGTCTGAACAATTAAAAAATATATTTTGTCCGAATCAACCCCCACTTACCGCCCCAAACCCTCAACCCCATGAACATTAGTTTAGTGGTACTTCGAATATGACTACATGTAAAAGAAAATGTCATTACTATGCATATATGAATGTATGTCATTTTCATCTACTGACATGTCCAAAATGGAATTAATTTTCTGCTTCATTTGTAAATATATAAAATATGCATGTGTGTATTCTTGCCTTTAAGAATGAGAATAATTTATAAGGTGTCCCTGGCGTTCTTCATTATCAATGTATTTTTTAAATGTGTTTAAAAGGCAACTTAATTAAAAATTATAACTGTTGCTTTAGTACAAGTCTAAGAGTATTTACTTCTAGGAGGTAGACAGTGGGATCGCCGTATTCTAGTCCCTTGGCCGAGTCACTAGTCGGGGATCGATATGCCTTTCGTTATGTATATAATGTGGAAATACAACATCATTATAATTGGCTTAAATGGTTTGCAACACTGCTTTTACATCTGTTTCTAAAAAAAAAAATCAACATTCAAATAATTAGCCCAACATACAAATAATTAACTCAACATACATATAGTTAACTCAACATACAACTAATTGACTCAACATACAAATAATTTACTCGACATACAAATGATTAGCTCAGCATGTGAGTCTTTTAAGGTCGAGAACTTAATTAAAACTTATGCATATCGGTAGGACTAGGTAGCCCTTGTACTGGTAACTGTAATTCATCAATATGAAGTAAAAAGGAGTATGAGAGTGGACCTTTATAACACGATAAATACGAAATATTGCAGTCTCGGTTTGATTGAGACTGTCCATGAACGGTAGTGAAATATGCTCAAGCCCCCTAGCCCGCATTTATCAGAAATCAAAATTTATGAAATCAATAGTACAGAATTTTAACCATCCCGAAGATGGCATGCATATAAATGTGTATGGGAGTGAACCTTTGGAAATGCCGAATACGATACATACGAAATTTTGCATTCTCGGCTTGATTGAGATTGTTCATGAACGGTAGTGAAATATGCTTGCTACCGCTCACGCCATCTAGCCCCGGGTTGAGCAGAACTCAATATTCATAAACTCAATAGTACAGAATTTTAACCATCCCGAAGATAGCATGCATATGGCGGTGGACATAGCCACCTTAATACTTATTACACCCCATCCCCCATGTCCAGCGGCGTATGGTCCCAAAATCTAACAACATTCTAAGCTCCGATGAGCGAAATAAACAAAATGAAATTTAGTTGGGAGCAGCGGTTATGACTTTAGATATAAAATTCGAACAGGAAAGGCAGCATTCAAGGATGACAGTCAACCACAAACACACAGAGAAACGAACAACAAATTTAAAGATGGATAAATGTCCAAATCAGACATTACAAACACAAAACGGGTTGACTATAGGGCTACCGTCTTGGAACGGTCTACGCATCACAAGTAACAACCAAAGGACTAAATTAAAAAGCAGACAACATATCCAATGGGTGGTTAAACAATACCCAGAGCCTTTATCTACCGGAGTAGTGGAACCACCGAATAGAAATTTAAGTAAGAAAACAAAAGCAATTGAAAATGTACCACCGATATCTAAATATAAGTATCGAGCTCAGCAATCTCCAAAGATCGAATGAATAATAGTCCTGACAGCGCGGGGAGACGGTCGATGGACATGCTATTTAACTGTCATTATTCCATGTTCAGCGGCGCATGGTCCAAGCATAAAACAAAATGCAATGCCCCGGAGAGCGAAATAAACAAAATTAATTTTAGTTGGGAGCAGCGGTTATGAAAGAAATATCTGAATACTACATTGTTGTTACATGTATCTACAACGTCATATTTGCTATAAATAATACACTCTCGTATGAGATGAATAACCATCAGTTACCATTTAAGCCAAATATAGAGCAATAGTGAACGGTCATACAGATTAATAACATTCGCCTTGTGGTGTCTATCAATTCAAGCCTAATAATGTGTTACATGAGATAAAGAATGTTTATCATGAATAGGCAAAAGACTAAGACGCCGAGGTAGTACCAGATTTGTGGATGACATTGACTTCATGAGTTGCTGGTAATACATATTTTATTTAGCACATTGTATATGAAATGGTTGTTGCTGTTGTTTCCTGTTGTTCGATTGCTCGGGGCGCTTGTTTCAGTCAAAGTATTTTTTTTTTTACTTTTAAGACACAATTCAACTAGTAGCTAAATACAAAGGTAAATCATTGAAACATACAATTTTAGTGGTATATAAAAAATACCTTACTTTTTAAAATTGATTGAGAAATAAATATGTCACTTGCACAAGTTGTTTTGATAGAGCATTTGTAATGCAAATTTCTTCTGTATCAAACATTTGAAAACCTTTTTCGTTCAATTACATTATTGCTAACTGTTATTTGAGATTATTTGATTTTCTGTTGTCCCATCAGCAAAGAATTTACATGCGAACACACCCACCGAAAAAACATTTTGGCTGTAAAATATTTATTTCTCAACCGATTTTCAAAACTAATGATTTTTTATTTACCATGTTTACGACTACAAATACCAGATGTACGTGTTACTTAAATTGCTCAAGCTACTATAGAAACAATGAAGATACGACGTCTTCCTAAACCTGCTAATGCAATCAAAATATGAAGTGACAAAACGTTTTGAAATATTGGTCGTCATTAGATTGATTGAATTAACCGTTACTAATATAAACGATAGACAGATTCCCTTTGCTGTTTAATGCCTTTAATGTATTATATTTGATTCAATATATGCAATTTGGATACTTTTACATGTATTATTAATTGATGATAAATATATGAGTTCATGCATGCACTTCATTGAGAAAAGTATGCAGGGTGAAAGTAGGTGTAAATAGGAATTTAATATGCGTAACATCCGTTAAGCTACTGCATCAGGGTTACCGATATCATAAACTTCGAAACCCTTTGAAAAAATGTATAATCGTAACCATAATCTGCTGTTAAAATACAAATAATAATGTTAGAACTATTCTGCGACAAGGCTATCATGAAACTCATGTCTAAGGTAATGTGGTAAAGATCCTTTTTCATGCTTACTTTCATTCATTTTTTATTAAACTTGTTAGACAGTTTATCATAAGAGGTTATGATTATTTTACAACGGACTGCATGTTTAGTGGTTAACCCATTTAAAGTTCGACACAATGTTTTCCTCTTTGATAATACGATGATCAGTCAGAGTGCGGATCATATGATGACGTACATCTGAATCCTGAATCCTAAAAGGGGTGGAAACGTTTAAGGTTTAATTGTGTCCTGTCGTGCCCTTAACGTTGTGTTGCTCTATTGATCTGGCTTATGTCGAGTCATGGATTATATTTCGAGATATTCTGGGTTTGTATATTCATATATACATGATCATGTTTGTATTTTACTTGATCATAATACTGCTGCTTTGTTAGTAAATAAGTAAGTGGGAACTGTGTTGTTTACACTGTCTTTTTTACTCCGTTATTGGTATAACGGTATGGTATGAGTATTGTTTGGCTTATTCCTGGTTTAATCCCAGGTGGGAATTGTATCACTGACCGTTTCAATGCGGTACCCCTATCTTTAGTCTTCTTATGTTTTTTTATGTTTGTGGTACCGCATACTTTGCTGCTATTTATCTTTTTAAGCGGAAATACTGCATTCTTGAAGTTTTTAACAAGCATTAAAATTATTCTCTCAATATACTTATCTAGTATCATTTTGACTATAAAAAAGAGTATGATAATGGAAATAACCTTTGGAAACGGCCGAGCACAACACATACGAAATATTGCAGTCTCGGTTTAATTGAGACTGTTCATGAGATGAACAGTCTCAACCTGTATAAACCTGCTTGCATATATTTAAATAAAACTTTGAGTTTTCAACTATTCTTCGCTATTTTACCATATATTTGACTATATTACTGGTGAAATAGGATAAACAGTTAATAATATGCAAAACCCATTTGCTTGATCCTATTTTTATTATTAACATTAATCATTGAACAAATGCAATTTATGTTGCAAAACTTACTGGACGTCACGACGTTTACAAACATCAAGATTGACGTGTGTCCCTTTTCTTGTATGTTTGTTTTTGGTTATCTGTGATATAAATGCAACATTTCTCTTGTTCGACTTTTATACCAGCTTTTATTTTCCCTCCCAAATAGGCAAATGATAGATGGTAACCTGTTGGAAGATCAAGTCTTTCAATATCGTCATCAGAGTTGACACATTATGAACACTTAAAAAAGGCAATATAATCTCGACGAAAGTTAAAAGTCCGTTCTATGTTTTACTCGCACAGAATATTGCAGATATGAGGACCCTGTACAAATGACATATTAACTTTTTAAGCATTTATGCTACCTTTTCGAATATTTTAATGTCCTTTGTATCTCTATTTTATAGTTTTAAACATCAATTTCAACTGCAATGTCATTAAAGGGAACCTTGTTGTATTTTGTCGTTAAAGCTTTCAAAAAGACATGGCCACTTCTACCCATATTTTTTCTGATAATGTTGCACTATGACCATGTGGCTGATTAGCTTCTATTGTATCGAGTAATTTAATAACTACGCTTCCCTTTTCCCTTGTGCGATGAGCGGGCAACCTTTTTGGATTCTAGAATTGCACCTGCTGAAACCCGAACAAAGGGAGGTAGGTGCATAAATATTCGTCCCTAGGTTTTTTTGGAAGTGCCCAAGTCAAGTTTTCTCTTTGGCTGCAGCTGCTGATATTGTTCAGTTCAATCCTGGATGTATCCTGAGGTTTTTCTATTGATATTTTTTATATATCTTTAACAACATTTAAGTGTATTGTTTGATAATTTCTCTGGATGTGGACTTTATTGTTAGGGATTTCCTTTTAATGGGATTTACCTTTATTTACACCGTATTGTCAATTTGGGGCGATGAAGACGGGATAATAGCGACGTTGTGTACACATAACGTCGATTTAAGCTAAGCTGTAGGCCGCATTGCCTACTGACCGTTCCAAGTCGGAAACCCAATCTTCACCAAACCTTTTATTACGTATTGTCCCTTTCGTTGACATTTTAAATATGCTGATGTTTCGGTTTATGATGCGTGGCGGACCTACGGTGCCATTGCGTTTGAATGCAGTGGTTTCATTTCGATCTGTGGAGATTGCTAAGCCCGATATTTACATTCCAATTTCTGTACTATTTGTATTTTATATATTGAGTTCAGCTCGATCCGGGGCTAGAGGGCGTGAACGGTAGCAAGCAGTTTTCACTACCGTTCATGAACAGTCTCAAACAAGCCGAGACTGCAAATGTTTTTGTATTTATCGTTTTCGACGATTTTCAAATTTCTGTTTCATACTTTTTTTATATAGGACCATTTCTTCTGATTGGTTTTATATATTTACATGCACACATTAAATTAATGCAGTACATGTTTTATGATAGACCGCCTGGTTAGCAGTTGGCCAACCTAAATAATTACTGCCGGGAAATACACGTTTCACGTTTTTAATGTTGAGGAGCAAACACACTTGTTAAAGTATTTAGCATGAATCAATTTCGTGTGCTTTTTTATTTTGTTTCTTTGCATTCCCAAAACAATATTTGAATTATGTTATATAACTATTCAATGCCTTTTACGGAGCTAGTTATAATTAGTTTACACCTAACCGTTTAAATCTCACCGTATGTGTTTGAAAGAAACTCAGCGGAGTCATTCAGAAGACTATTAAATCGTCTATCAAGACAATAAATAAAATTTCATGAAATTGTTTCTGTCAATGTTGCAGACATTATGATTATTTGTCTCCAACATTTCAAATTTGGAAAGCAACACGTTTGATTGCTTTAGTTTGAGGAAGTCACATTCTTAACATTTAGAGTCAATATGTTAAATCAAAACGCGAAGTCGAGCCGCCATTAACAGCTCAGAGGCGGTACCCATAGTATTAAATATTGTATTCCCGTGATGACTCTAGTCTCGACCTGCCAAGACAGTCATGAATATCTCTTACTTGCAGAAATCGGTCTAGGCCGATTAAAGCGCCAACTAGCGATTATTCCATACAAAATGGAACTTTGAAGGGATTATATTTGGTGTTTTATATGATGTTTTGGTAGTTTTTTCCGAAAGAAAAGGTCTTGTGTAGCCAGGTACCATTCGAATAACATCAGCATAAATTATTGATTTTATTAATATTGAGTTCTGCTCAACCCGGGGCTAGAGGGCGTGAGCGGTAGCTAGCATATATCACTACCGCTCATGAACAGTCTCAATCAAACCGAGACTGCAATATTTCGTATGTGTCGTGCTCGGCTGTTTCCAAAGGTCCACTATCATACTCTTATTTTATAGTATGCATACAATATATAGCGGAAGGTCCCGAGTTGCGTTCCTATTTTCCTTTAGTATCAATATTTTTTTTAAATACGCCTTTATTATGTCTGCGATGTGTGGATATTTAAATTCCCACTAGCCTCGGTCACCCGGTCTGTTTCTGATTTCTACGCTACGCTACGAGACTTTAAAAGATTATATGAGACTTCATAACATGTATTTTTAAGTTAATTAAATGTCAATTTCTTTGTGTTAATTTGTGGAAAGCTGCAAATGATGTCAACACGTGTAACTGGGACATCAAAACGTCGACTTTTTGTGCATGAATCAAGACGCGAATAAAATCGTCTAATCGATAGAGGGCGCTTTATTTGGCCTAATCTGCCCAGACTGATATCTGCAAGAAAGACATATGGATGATACGGTATTAGCAGGTCGAGACTAAAATCCCGCTCGATCTTTAATATATCGTTACCTATATACAACACGATAAACATACAGTGACATAGGCAAAATACTATACAATTCAATTCAAGTCATTTTGTTTTCAGATAAACTGATACCCAGTGGAACTAGTACCGCGATAACAATGAAAACATGAGACGTATACCAAATCACGGTATGTTATTATATATATTTATGTAATAGGTTAAACAGAAATTAAGGCATTTTATTAGCAAATATAGATATACAAATCGAAAGGAAAAGCAGCATTCAAGGACGACAGTCAAAAACAAACGCACACAGAAACAAAGAACAGATTTAAAGATGAATAAAATTCCAAATAAGACAAACACAAAATGGTTGACAATAGGGCTACCGCCTTGAAACGGTCCGTTGCAAATAAGGCCGCTGAGGGTTTAAACCAGGTTCTAGGGTGCACCAAACCTCACACTTACCCTGTTGTCAACCCAATAAAACGGGAAAGTGTAAATAAAGAATTCCCGCCATTAACTATACTCAAACAGACAAGACAGCATTAATAGGCAATATAAGTAAAAGACAAATATGCTCGTGTATACATGAATACAAGACAAAATAGCCTAGAAAGCCACAAAGAAGGTACTCAATGACTTACAGGGGCGGATCCAGGATTTCAGCTTAGGGGGGGCGTAATATTTTGGTCAATTTTCGGGTCCGTCTTTAGCCTCATAAAACGTTTGCGGTAGTGCATTTATAGGGTAAAAAAGTCCGTTTTCAAATAAAAGGATTTAACAATGTGTTAATTAAACCACTTATTAGCCATTATGCGTCGAGCGAGCGAAGCGAGCGAGAAAAAACATTATACTGAGGGCGTCCATCTAAATTGTTTGATGTTTTATCTACAGTAACATGGACATACACGTATGAATAACAAAAGTCCGTTTTCAAATAAAATAATTTAACAATGTGTTAATTAAACCACTCATTAGCCATTATGCGTCGAGCGAGCGAGAATTTTTTTATACTGATGGCGTGCAACGAAATTGTTTGATATATTATCTACAGTAACATGGACATACATGTATGAATAAAAAGTCCGTTTTCAAATAAAAGGATTTAACAATGTGTTAATTAAACCACTCATTAGCCATTATGCGTCGAGCGAGCGAGAATTTTTTTTATACTGAGGGCGTGCATCGAAATTGTTTGATATATTATCTACAGTAACATGGACATACATGTATGAATTATAAAGTCCGTTTTCAAATAAAAGGTTTTAACAATGTGTTAATTAAACCACTCATTAGCCATTATGCGTCGAGCGAGCGAGAATTTTTTTTATACTGAGGGTGTGCATCCAAATTGTTTGATATATTATCTACAGTAACATGGACATACATGTATGAATAAAAAAGTCCGTTTTCAAATAAAAGGATTTAATGTGTTAATTAAACCACTAATTAGCCATGATGCGTCGAGCGAGCGAAGCGAGCGAAAAAAAAAATTATACTGAGGGCGTATTTGATATTTTATCTACAGTAAAATGGACATACATGTATGATCCGGAATTTTTAGGGGGGGGCGCGCGCCGGGTGCGCCCCCCCCCCCCCCCCCCCCCTGGATCCGCTAGTGACTTAGTAGAAGCCAGAGCAACAAGAGAATAAACCATTGAGGGCACGACAAGACAAAACTGCAGTAAAACATCAGACGTCACCGTCCTTTAGGGCTTTAGGTAGATGTCATCATAGGGTTCACAGTCCGTCCGGTCATCGCACAATCAAAGAGAAAAGCAAAGTAAGTCCATAACCAATCATGTAGTGCGTTGCAAATGATAGGGTCAGAACCTCCTTTGATTAACCTTTAAACAAGTTTAATAAAGATAGTATGAAGGTGATCATGACCAAGAATCTTACGAAATTTGTAAATCACATCACCATAGAAATCAGGTTGTGATAGTCATTGTCGAAGAAGAGTTTTTAAATTACTTTTATATTTGGAAAGAATATCAGGGTTACGATAATACAGTTTTGCAAAGGTTTTACGAAGTTTATGGAACGGTAACTCTGATGGAGTAGCTTTTTAGTTATACAAAGATTACGAATATTAAAGTCCTCAACTCGAGTACATTATATTAGGAGTGTTAAGTTGAGGTTATTTAGGGTATATAGTATTAACCATAGTAGAAACGAAATGGTTGTCAATGTTTAATATGTCATCAAGATACCGAAATGTGTCATTAAATTAAACGCTGCCTAAGCTTTTAAAGGCCTCAATAACATCTTCCTGGGTATCTAGTGAAATACTGAAATATGCTGGTTCGTGAAAAATTCGCAAAGCTGTTGCTACCTAGACTGACTGTTATTAAACTACAGTTTGCCATTAATGTAAACAATTATATATCATATGTTTTTTATGTTACGTCGCAAACCATTGCTCATTTTTGTTTTACAATGCTTTCTTTGTATTTGATTTAATATGTATTTTCTTGGTTTTGAAATTCGGTTTAATGTATTGATTTATACAATACAATTTGTTTTAGAAATTGTTCAAAATAAAAACAAGATACAATCTTCAGAGCATTTGTTTTAATTTAAACTTTCAACAATAACGTACATGTACATAGAATTTATCCAATAACATCCTTTAACGAGTTCATGTCTAGACAACTAATCTTGTTTTATAAGATACAACCATACAGTTAAAATATTTGCATATATGTCTTTAAAGATAATATATCTTGTAAATGCTCTTCAGTGCTCGAGACAGTGGTAACAACGATTTTGATTGTACTGGAGGTACAGAACGTTATGGGTAAGTAATATATTTTTCTTCCATTTCTAGTCATGTGAGATAGGTTTTTCCCTCATGTGAGATAACTCTATCTTATATGACATGTGACCTATGACGTCACTATCAGGAACTACTTTTATGTCGTCTGTTTGTAAACAAAATGGCTTCAAGATTTTGCAACGTTGAGCCAGACGAATTTATTGCTCAAAATGAAAACCAAAACACTTTGAGGAAACCATGTGAAATTATTACAACAATTTCTTACAGAAAGGCACCAGGAGACAAAAGAAATTCACCTGATTTCACCTTCAGAATTGAACTGGTATCTTTCTGAATTGATAATAAATGTCAGAAAAAGTGACGGTGGTGAATACGAACCATCATATTTAAGAGGGCTTGTCAGCTCGTTTGAAAGACAGTTAAAACGGCACAAATATGGGGAAATTATTATGTCATCATCCGTCGAATTTGCGGGTACAAGGGATGCACTGCCAATGAAGCAGCGTGATTTGAAGGCCAAGGGAAAAGGTGCCAAACCATTCAAGTCTGAACCTCTAAGTGACGAGGACATAAATAAACTGTATCCATGCAAACAGCTAGGAACAGACACCCCAACTTCTCTTATAAACACGTTATGAAATTTAAATACTTTGCATTTTGGTATTCGCGGAGGGTCCGAAGAACACAGACACATTTTTTGGGGAGACATAAAATTGTTAGGCGACCACGGAACAAACGAGGATTATCTTGAGTACCACGAACGCACAACAAAAACAAGGACAGGAGATGATACTAGAAATGTAAGAGTGTGTCCTCCAAGAATGTATGTCATGCCTTTGAACAGAGACAGGTGTCCTGTTGCGACGGCCGGAAACCTATTGTCAACCGGATGATCCATTTTATTTGACTGTGGTTACGAACAACATAAACTCCAAAGCAACCGAACAGTAGTTTCTTCGTGGACCTTTCGGAAAAAATAAAATTGAAGGAATTATGAAACACATGGCCGTGGCAGCCAAATTACCTGAGAATAAACGGATAACCAACACAAGCGTCCGAAAAACTCTCGTTCAAAAAAAACGGACAATGATGTTCCCGACTCCCTTCAGGTGTACTTGACTGGACACAAACATGTCGGATCACTTAATAACTACAGATCCCTGAACGATGGTCACACGATTGTCCCTGGCTGAAATTCTGATCCCTCGGGTGAGATTTATCTATCCCACATTGATACTCATGATGGATTCTTACAATCTTTATGACATGTTTTAAAACGCTATCTATTTTTCTATTCTCGAATACAACTCTTGAAAGTGTGCACACTACCGTAACAACTGATGAGAAAAACGTGTGTCTGATATACACAACACTTCATTATGTTTTTTCTATTAAACACATAACATGCATTTAACTGATGTATACAAGTATTAATGTAAGTTTATTATGTTCGTTACCTATAACAGTATCGTGTAAAGTAATTAAGTCGATTTGGGAGTAATTTGAAAATTAATTAAACAATAGACAAACATTCAGGAAAGTTAACATGAATTACAAAATATGTCGAAGATAACTAGTCAATACACCTGATATCAAATAATTGAAGCAATAACAACATTTTGTTTAGATGAATTGCATTTTCCGGTAAACCAACAAAAAAAAAGGCCAACATTCATGAACATCCGGGTCCATCCTTTATTCACAATGATATAAACATATGCAGATAGTCAATGAACATTTTCATCTGCTCAAGTACAGATGTTGTAGACATTTAAGACTACATTTACGATAGAACTCGTTATTTTATGTCATCATGCCGTGGCCATGATCAAGACGTATAATTAGCTTGACAAACGAGTATGATAGTGGACCTTTGGAAACGGCCGAACTCGATAAATACGAAATATTGCAGTCTCGGTTTGATTGTTCATGAACGGTAGTGAAATATGATTGCTACCGTTCGCACCCTCAAGCCCCGGGTTAAGCAGAACTCAATATTCATAAAATAAATAGTACAGCATGTTAACCATCCAAAATATGGCATGCATATGGCGGTGGACATGCCAGTATTCTGTTAACATATATAACTAGAACAATGTCTCGTGTTTAAGTACATTTGTATGAAAAGCAATGCTTTGTTATCACACTTCAAAGAGTCTACAAACTCGTGCATTGACAACGACGTTATTTCCTTAACAACGATGCTATTTCAGGAAGCATAGATCAACGGTCTTTCTTACTGCCAGTACTACCGGAAACGACATATGGATTGGATGACGTCATAGTACTACCCCGGAACAAGGATATGACAGATGTCACGGTGATTGATATGTCAACTAATACCACGCTGTTTGCGACCAATGTCACTCTGCACACAGAGTTTCACCTGCGGTGTGAAGATTGCACAAATATTGCTATCAAGCCAGGTTGTTAACGAATTTTTTACTTATTAAGTGTTGTCATCGTCAAAACCCACGTTTGATTGATAACGTTATCACTTGAATTGAGTGATAACCCTGTCGTGATAACGTAATAAATCAAACGTGGACTTCAACGATGGTGTTGTATTAAGAACTATAAAAAAATCGGACTGGGAAATTAGCATTCAAGGAGGACAGTCAACCACAGAACACAGAAACAAACACGCAAACAGACAAACAAGAAGGCAAACGTAACACTAAATGCATACGACATCACAAACGCAATAGGGTTGACAATAGGGCTTCCGCCTTGGAACGGTCAGTGACAAAGTAGGCCACTGGGGGTTTAAACCGGTTCTAGGGTGCACCAAACCTCACAGTAACCCTATTGTCATACCATTAAAACAGGACAGTGTCAATAAAGAAATCCCCGCCGTGAAAGGTTGGTTAAACTAGTTAAATGTTATTTTGCATTATTTCAGTCTATGTCACTAACCTCAATGTAAGACTTATGCTATAAAAACTATATAACAGTATACGTTTCGACAGATTAATTTGAAACAATTAAACTTATTTTTCTCGTACAAGCAAGTGTTAATAATTTGCTTTGAAAGTAAAACACCTATCTTAGTGAATAAGACAAAGGAAATAAAGCTCTGTGATTAGCTTACTTTTTCATCAACTTTAAATAACGCTACATATAGAAATAAGAACAACTGCAAAGATTAATAAAAGGCAAGAAATGACATCACAACACTATATAACAGTATAAGATTCAACAAATTAATTTGAAACAATCAAACTTTTTTTTCTATTACGAGCAAGTGTCAATTTGCTTTGAAAGTAAAACACCAATCTTAGTGAATAAGACAAAGGAAATGAATCTCTTTGATTAGCTTATATGTTCATCAACTTTAAATAGCGCAACATATAGAAATAAGAACAATTGCAAAGATTAATAAAAGGCAAGATATGACATCACAAACATAAACAGGGTTGACAATAGGGCTACGGTCCTGGAACGGTCAGTGACGAAAAGGGCCGTGGGGGTAAACCAGGTTCTAGTGTGCACCAAACCTCACTTTTACTCTATTGTCATCCCAATAAAACGGGACAGTTTAAATAAAGATATCCCCGCTTTTATATTATATTCTCTAACAAACAATACAGATTTCAGAGGCAACATCAAGTATAACACATACATGATCATGCATATATAAATATAAAAAACAAAAGCCTAGAAAGCCACAAAGCAAGCACTCAGTGACATGGCAGAAGCCAGCGCAACATTACGTTGTTCTTCCTTTATTCCATTAAGCTTATACTCGCAGAATTTATAACGGACATTTCGACAACAAACATGATAAAACACCTTTAAAAAACATTTTTTTACTTAAAAAATGTGATAACTTGATTAAAAGTATCTATTAAAAGTTTTAATTTTATAATATGCAAACGTTTTAAGCCGAAATTAAGGTTTTATTTCATACCCAAGCCAACCCTGTTTTCGCTTCTTCCGGAAGGTGTTGGATGGGGTATGAAAATTAATACTCGGACCACGTAATGCCATGAGAACAAACCCTAAAGGGTTAGACATGACAAGATTAAAAGCAAGTATCAGACGCCATCGTCCTTCTGATACTTTTGATAGAAAGTCGTATCACCATAAAGGCATTGTTGTTCGGGGCGCTTGTTTAAACCAATGTTTTTTCTGCAGTAGCTTAAGCAATTTAAACAATACGTCAATCAATTGTATTTAGTTTGAACTGGTATTTTGAGTGGTAAAGAAAACTACCTTAGTTTTGATAATCGGTTGATAAAGAAACATTAGAGTACCCTAGAACCTAGTTTAAATCCACAGCGGCCTTTTTTGCCACTGACTGTTCCAAGGCGGTTGCCCTATAGTCAACCCATTTGTGTTTGTGATGTCTTATTTGGTCTTTTATTAATCTTTAAATTTGTTCTTTCTTTCTCTTTGTGTTTGTCGTTGACTCTCGTCCATGCATGCTGCTTTTCCTGTTCGATTTTGATATCTATATTAAATTGTTTAAAGAGACACACATGCATGTTGATTTGTTTAAAATTCGCGGTGTCTCGTTAGGTTTTCGACATAACGTGCATATTTGCAATCATTAATATTAATTATTAGAAATGTTCAAAGTAACTTGTTTTTTGCCTATTATTATATTACTAACTAATAAATTATTCAAACATTTGGTAGAATAAGGAAGAAAAAATTGAAAACTAAAAACTGTATTTATTTATATGCAAGCAGGTTTAAAGCTAAAATGATACTGGATAAATAAATCGAGGTGGTAATTTTAATGCGAGATATAACGTGAAGGCTTTAAGTGCCGTGTGTCTCTTTAATAGTTTCGGTGACTATATTATACTTTATAGATAATAAGTGTAACTAGATTTGTAAAATGATATCTTGTTATTTTTTATTTGTTTTATTAAAAAACATATGTGTCATCATTTACATTTTTAAACATTTACAAATTGAACGTTTAAAATGGTAAGACAATATTCCCCCTATTTCAGGCATGGTGCTCCAAACATCAGTTGATGCTTCATTATATGTACAATTGCATCCGGCAGGCGATATATTACTACCTCCGCCACTGCGTGAATTTGGACATAAGTATTACATAATTGATACTGAAAATGATTTACAACCTGGAACGCTCGTGAATCTTTTTCTCTTCCCATCAACGAATAACACCTCCATCACTTTGTGCTCAAACCAATCTTCACCAGACGATGAGTTGACCAATTTAGCGCCAAAATTTGTCAGAGTTCCCCAGATGATTAACTGCGTCCAAACGATACTATCTCACTGTGGAGGATTAGTATTAAATAATATATCAATGCTTCAAGGAATGGAAATCAGTACGGATCACCCTGTTGGTATGCTAGAAGGGCGCTCTACTACTATGCAACGGTATTCCGAATACGGACTGCTTAATATCACTCCGAGAGGCCAACCAATCATCTGGCATATCTATCAGCCGCTAAAATCCTGGGGAAATCAATTCATTCTTATTCCACCAGGAAAGGAATATGAGTTCAATCTTTGTATCATATGTAAGTATGTTTGGACAATTTGTTAGATTTAGCTTGTTATTCCAGTTAGAAGTTTATTAGATTGCGGAATATTTCTCTATTCTGTTAGCATTTGTAATAAACTAAAGCAGCAATAATTATTGTTCTAATCATAGTTGTTTCATAATAGCATACTGAAGCGAAAAATAAATGCAACTAATGAATTTTCGCTATATATTGTATACACTGCAAATTTAATTCCACCTAATAGTCAATCAAATCTCAAGATGTTTTGTTAAAATAATAGTAGTAGTTATTTAGAGAAAAGATACAAGTCTGATGCTGTACACGTTTTAATCACAGTATACATTGTAACAAGACATTTATAAATGTCGAAGTTCCTTCCCCTTTGTAAATTTGAGACATTTCATTACTGTATTTAACGTAAAGAGTTTGCAAAACTTTGCATCCGAAGTTAGCTCACATGTTGTAGCCAAACGCGTACTTTGTCAATAATGAAACTTTGAAGGAATAGCATTTGGTGATTTATGTGTTGTTTAAATATTTCTTTCAAAAGTAAATGTCTAATGTAGCCATGTACCATTCGATTAACAGCAGCATATTGTACATACAATATATAGCGGAAATTCCCGAGCTGCGGTTCTTTTTCGTTTCGGTATAATTAGATTATTGCTATACTATAGCGTAGCGGATTCTCTAATTATTACTTCGCGTTGTGTACTTTAAGGTATAACGAGATTCCCATTTTAATAACATTTTAATAAGCGTATTTACATCATGGCTTACCTTTGAAACTGACACAATCCGATCTTCTGATTCACCTGATCTTATCCACTCTGGTCTATGTTACCTTAATATTTATTCAGAATCCGTGACATTTCTGAATTCCAACTCAGGAGAACTTGTGTCTGTTCCTTGTACCAAATAATATCACTCATGTTACTAATTAAAGAATTGTGTTTTAATTCCCCATGCAATGCATATTATGTATGGTATATTCAACTTCTTTCAACATTTTATTTTAATCTAATAATAATGAGTGTGTTGCTGATGCAAGTTTAACGTATGAATGGACAAATGTGCCATCAACATTATCGAAATGTCAATGTTATTTATTCTTCAGTGCATTTAAGGACCAACAAGCTCAATATAGGTGGCTTTTAAGTAGAATACTGACTGGTTTAAACAGTATTTATTCAAGAAATGTGATGAACAATGTTTCGATAGTACATGTACAGGATTTGAAAACAAGCTTTCGATGAAAACTTATGTAAATTCATCTCCGCAGAATACTGATTAAAACAGTGCTAGGATCTCTGAGAGATTTTTGCAGCAACAATACCTCTCATGAACAGATTCAATAAAACAGTTTGCTACTTTATTATTTTGGGTTTGTTTGTTGCATCCAAAGGATCGCCCTTAGCAGTAATTATTATCATACTCTTAAGTCTGAGCTAACATTTATTTCAGTAGCTGAAAGTTGCACCGGGCAATATACACCGTTTAAGTAGATACATCCCAAAATGTAGTTGACATGTTTATCTTCTTGTGAGTAAAATATTATTTAAAATAAAGTTACATAGTTAACTCTTGGTCAATGTCACATTTGCAAAAAAACTTAATTTGTTTCTGAGATTCACATGTTCGTTTTCATGCAAAATATATTAACATTTGATGGATCTTGAAGAAACTATCCTGCTAATAACAGCCACATTTTACAGCATGTGTACACCGTTTCTAAACCTAATGACGACGAGGTATATATAAATTACATATTTTGAGAATACAAATTATAGATACACAATGCAAAACGGCTTTAACCAGCGTGACTAAACCCCAAATATGGAGCGTCGAATTAAGTTTCCAATTCTTAATTACTTTTACGCTTATTCAATCACGGTTATTTTAAAACCCCGTTAATAAAGCTATACTTTTAACCGACAAATATACATTGTTACATGACCTGAGCACGTGGATAGTTTTGATACACATGTATGTAGTGTAATTATCTTTATTTGGTGATTTTTTTTAAATAAACATTAATTCCATGTATCATACCTATACACATGACAGAGACCAGATGTTGCCACTATGTTGCCTGGTATGTATATACAAGACAAAGCTGCTGGAAATACTGATTTCGTTTTCAAGCAATAATTTTAGTTGGAATAATCGCATTTAAAATTGTTGTGTTTAAGACGAATACCGTTAAAGCCGGTGCTAGAGGTCGCGAGAGATGTTGTCTATTATATTACCTCTTATGAACAGACAGTAATTATTGTTAGAACTATGTCTAAATTAATTCAAATATACCGCAAAACTTTGTTTTACATTAGTATGTAAAAGGACAAACATGACGATCACTAACGTTTATTTGCAAGGCGTTGCTCCACAAGTGCAAGACATCTATTTCCAAATTTGTATACGCATACCTATCTGTATAGTTGTTTTTGTTGTGATATAGAAAAGTGTCATATACGTAGGTTTGTGTTTACCTAGTGATTTCGAATTAGGTTCAAACGTGACTGCATTTCCGTTTGTATTTGGATACTAACCTAATTATTCATACAGTACAGGTCACGCTCGGTGTATTGATGTTCTAAATTAAAACCTATGCATTTTCATGAGTTTCGTGTGCTGTCGCTTTGAATGTGTCTAGCTTGTACTTTACCTCTAAAGCACTATCGTGATTTGATTTTATTTTTCAGCCAGTACCGACAGTACAATGAACGTGTCCACTACAAACACAGAAGCGTCCCATAATTTAATCAAACACGAACCAAAGAGCTTCACCATAACATCTGACAGCTACGTTCTGTTAAGCGCCAGTGACAAAATATTAATACGTGGCTCAATGATACCTACGAATAACAATGCTACACAAGTAGATCTACAATATATACAACCTATCGATATGAATAGAATAGAACACACGACTTTCGAATTCGAAACAACGGGTGGAGAATTCCAATGGATATACGTTCATGAAGAAACTGATGTCATCCTCGTCTGCTCACAAATAACAAATGCTTCGTTTATTTCAGCTGATAGTACATTTATATTGCCATCACATCAGAAAAGTATTCAAGCGAATGGCCGAATCATACATTTAGACATATTTACAGCTCTGAAAGTCGGTTTATACAAATTGTATGTAGATACCTCGTTCAATGTATGTACATTTTTTAAAACAATCATCGTGAAAACGACTAAAAATGACATAATCCCAGATCAGTCTAACGCGAAGCCAAACGATGTAAATGGAAATAATGACACTAACAAAGGCAGAGGAGGCAATATCACCCTGGAGTTAATTTCAAGGAATGCCGATAATATTGCCAACAAATCCACGATTAATTCGGATTCGTATAACGGATTAAACACAAATGAAACAATAAGTAAGGAGCTTGATCAATCCATTATTGTACCAAATCTAGAGGATATTACAAAAAACAAATCAAATCAAAGAATTGTCAACCCTGATATGAACATTACCGTAGGAGATCGTCATCATATTAATGATGATGAAAATAATACGGACAGCATTATTATTCAGGATATAACGCATAATGTAATACAACCAAAAAATGAAAATGAAACGACTACAAGTATTTTCAATGACACTATGTACAGTTCATGGACGATAAATGTTAATGGTTTGCCCAACAATCATACGCAAAACTTAGCAATAGAAAATGCTACTTTTGTCGAGAGAAACCAGGCTAAAATGTTGCCCCAAAATAGAAAACACATTTCATCGGACATTCTTCAAAATGTGACTCAGGTTAGTGTTTCTTCAAAGGTTACACAATCCAATCTGGAACATGAAGCTGATCATAACCAAATAAACAATACACGGACATTGCAAAAAAAGCCTGTTGCAAATGATCAACATTCTAACGACAGATTCACTGCGGTAGTTGACTTGATCCAATCAAAAGATGGAGTAATGCACGCGGTAAATATGTCCGGCAAATCAACGCTGCATGTCAACAAATACCCAACCTATGTTCTAAGACCTGAAAAAGACTTTGGGAACTATAACCTTAGCGATGGCCAGAGTATGTTAGCGATAATAATTAGCTTATTAACAGCTTTATTCGCCGTCGTTGCTATTATTTTGGTATTTTTCTTGATAGAATATTTTTCGAAAAGAAAGCAGATACGAAATACACGGATACGACCATTTGTGTCGTATTATTAAAGTATACTTTTAATCGGCACATATATATTATTATATGACTTGAACACTTGGATGGACTTTTGATAAAATGGTTTGTAGTGTAATGTAGCCGTTATTTGGCGTGTTAGCTTCTTTAATGTTCATGTACGTTGTGCTCAAGGGTTTTTGTATACTACATGTATGTTGAGTTTTTTTGTAAATGATAACAGCTGACCACATATTCTACATTTTAAAGAAAGGTTATTTTAAATATAGTTTATGTCAAACTATTCACAACTTTATTTTAATTTACTGCATTGTTAAAATGACTGGAACTGACCCATTTTTAGAAGGTATTACTTAAGTTTTCCTGTCCTTAAACAGATATGTTTATATAATACACGTTGAGGCTTGATTTTATTTATAACGGACTTTACACAACATACTCTACTGAGGGAAAACGTTTAGCAAGTTTTTGTGGAAATAATACATGTTTGGTTTTAAAATCAAGAAACTACTGCCAAGGACACAATATTTTATTACACACACATCAATAGCAGTCGAACATCTTAATGACATAACGAATAAAAGAACGTAGGCCGGGGGTCAAGCCCGTAAAGTCCCAAAATATCAGTATTATTTCATCTAAAAAAACTTGCTAAACATTTTCCCCTCAGTATTTTAGTTCTTCAGCTGGCCCTCCCCCCACCTCTAAGGGGGAATATTGTAGGTATGGTTTTCTGAAAGAACATACATTAAGCTTCAAAATGAGACATGTGTGCCATCTGAGCGTTGGGCTTTAGTGAGTTTTGGGGGAAAACGTTGCGTTTATAGACGAAAATCGCAGAAATCTAGAATTATTTTTAGAAAAAGAATGAAATATATTAGAACCAATTTGAACTGTTGATATCTTTCTCTGAACGCATCTCTACGTGTCCCACCATATAATTTATGTATCCGATACTTAAATATTGAGATTTTGGGTAAATATGTTAAACAAATTAATACAATTGCTGATTTCCGTAATACATGGGGTATTTAACTAAAGTTTATCTAATACAATAGAAAAAAGAAATATTGTAGCCTTTTTGGTCAGGGTAAGGACCAGTGATTAAATGTAAAAAAGTTCCAAACCGCATGAAGTTTGAAAATGCCTTAATTGTGGGGCGAAAGATGTGTATTTTTGTCAAAAATCGCCGGAATCTGGAATTATTTTTTAAAATTAGTTTAAACTTATCAAATTGAAGCAATGGAATTTTGCACAGCATACATATTCAAGTTTTTCCTGGCATCATATATAACGTATGTGCTCAAATATTGGCATTTTAGGGCAAAATGTTGGAAAAATTACAAAAATCATTGATTTCTGTAATCCATTGGGGTATCGGGTTTAAATTTAGAAAAAAATATTTAATACAATTGAATAAAGACATATTATAACATTGTGGATAGACAAAATTCCTATAATTAAGTATAAAAAATTCCTGAACCATATGGCGCTTAAAATATTGCCTTAATTTTCAGACGAAATATGTGTATTTCCGTCAAAAATCGACGGAATCTGGAATTAACATTTGAAAATAGTTTGAACATAAACTTATCAAATAGAAGCAATAAAATGATGCTCAATATACATATCCAAGTCATTTATTGTATCAGATATAACATATATGCTCAAGTATTTATATTTTAGGGCAAAATGTTGAAATAATGACTAAATAAAGACTTATTTCCGATAGTTTCCGTTATAGTTCGGAATGTACGGTACGGTGTGTTATTTACCCTCAACCATCATTGGTAAATATGATAAACAGGATATATTATCGTACTATACCATACTTTACGTAAAATCAGTTTGATTATATTTGGTGAAACTAACTGAATACTCATCATGCTCATGGTTATAGTATATTATATATATATCAAATTCATGAGAGGGTGATAGTATTATTGATTATCACCCTCGGCTTCGCCTCGGGCGATTATCATATCTTCAGGGTGAATATTCTTACTATCACCCTCTCATGAGTATGATATTTATGTTATTATACCGAAATCCCCTCTGGAAAAATTAAGATTCATTTCACTTTGCCGGATAAACTGCTTGTTTGAGTGAGACAGGACATGTGCAGTAAAGCAGTCTATTTGCCGGAATTCTTTTTTGAAAACAACTTTTTTCAAAAAGTTGCTATGGAAGTTATATCGTTGGATTGGAAATAAAGTAACTAAGAACATGAGTGGTAGTTTATTGAAATAGGTCAAGTACTTTTTAAGTTATGATGAGTTAAAAATAGCAAGTTATATATACTGAGCCGATGACGTCACCGAAACAGCACGCATCAAAGCTGCGCATGTGATAATTTTTGTGCTATCACCCTGAGATGTACTATCACCCTGTACTATCACCCTCGTGTAAGATAGTAAGAAATGACACATTGATGTCTATGGGGATTTAGCATGGGCGTCTTATGTGAGGTATAATACAACTCATTGCTTTCCTTTTCTTTTTCAATATACTAATATTTCCGGTTGTTATACACTATTAATATTTGATTAATGCATTTAAACATTATTTGAGTCTCTTCACTTACTTATCTTTCTTAGAAATCTATGAACGACGTATGTGTAAAACGATTTATAATCTGCAGCTCGACTGAATGACTGCCGCAGATCGACTAAAGTCAGATTTTGCTTAATTATGCTAATTTATTTCTGTTTGTGGTGCAGTGCGGACTTTCGGCGCCATTGCATTTAATAGTTGTGGTTTCTATAGGACCGTTTTTGCCATGTTTGTATTATAATACACTTAGTCTATCGTTTTAATTATTCTAAGAATATAGAGGATAGTCAAATTACATGCAGTATGACCGAAAGTATCGTGCGTGACTCATTTTAATGCATTTGCATATTTCATATGAAACTAAAGCACATTTTAACGATTTTTGAATTTAGGTCAATAACAAACACTGTTCAAAATCACACCTATTCCCAATTATTTGCAAAACAATGAACTTAATGTAAAAGAAAATTATTAGTTTAAATTAGTAATTATACATAATTATAGAAATAAGTTGTTTATATTTAACGTTCAAGTGTTTTACCATTATGCGTAAATACATATAAATCTATTGTCTAAAGTTAGGTTAAAAGGTCGAATAAGAAAGGTAGATTTCACAGAACACAATCAACCAAAATTACGCATTTAACGAAACAACAATTACATGGTTTATAAGAAGCAATGCATGTGACGAACACAAACGGGTGGGAAATAGGGCGTCCTCGTGGAACAGTCAGTGGGAAAAGGCTTCTGGGAGTATAAACCAGGTTCTAGGATGCACAAAATCTCACTCACTCTTACCCTCCACCGTCATCCCAATAAATCGGGACTGGGTAAATAAAGAAATTCCCGCCTGACTATATTCGCTTACAAAAATGGCAGAATTTACGGATAATATGAGTATAACATATATACGGCTTTGTATATATGAATACAAACGCCTAGAACGTCACAAAGCAAGTATTTAATAAAGTCAGAGCAGAGACGAGATTGAAGACAAAGATACTATACTGTCCTTTCAGGATGTAGATATACGTCACCATAGGGTCCACAAAAAAAGCTTAATCGAGAACAGTAAATGGGTCAATCACTGTTCAGTGCGTTGCACAATGATAAAACAAATGTAAGAAAGATAGTATAAAAGTGATTATGATACAGGATCTTACGAAGCTCACAAATCACGTCAGGTTCTGATAGTCTTAGTTGCAGAATAGTTATTGAAATTACTTTTACATTTTAAAAGCAGAACAGGCTTACGACAATAAAGTTTGCAAAGGGTTTTCGTTCTGTTATGGTTACGGTAGCACTGATATAGTAGCTATTTAGATTTTGAATATTAAAATCCTCAACTCGACTACATGGTCTAGAAAAACGACCAAGATGAGAAACATAGAGCACAAAATGTTGCTCCAGGAACACCCCCGTGTAAGTGTTGGTAATTAACAATATTGAAATTAAAATAATCTCTGTCGTCATAGATTTTACTTATTATTTGCCAGACTTTCGAGTAAAACACTCCACATTAAATATCTTTCATAGGCAAGGCAACAAAGTCTGCGACAAGAGTGTCACAGTTCGCACAGTTCGCACCCATAGGGAATAGAAATACCTACAATTTTTATACAAACGGTAGTTCTGTTATTTAATACGACAATCCTTTTTTTCGTGCTGTAAATTAGTGCAATACGCTTGTCTGTGATAAGGTTGTGTGGTGAATGTGACACAAAATACATTATGTTTTATTCAAATAGTTAAAATGCGTGATACTTATTAAAAAATTATTATTAATGTGTATATTATTGTATCATCATATAGCTTATTTCAATTACGTCATAGTATTTGACACTTACATACATGCGATAATAAGTCATGGAATCATTTCTTTTTAACTCGTAAAAAAGCTAAACTAACGAAGGACTTCATTTAACAGTTCAGTTATGTCAAATAATGATGCTTGCAAGTTAGAAATGATGGTATGCCGACATATTGTAATCATAGTCTGTGGGTGTCTCGACCACTGCGGAAAACCGCATAATAAAATATTGTATTGAATTTGTGCTTAAAAGAAATCCACCAATGACAACACTTCACACGACCAAGTATCAAACACGAAAAATCGAGGTAATCATAAGAAGTGAAGTTACTGAGGTTAAGTGGTTTAACCAGGGTGTAGTTTTGTGAAAATAACGCAAAAAATGACCTTGACCTTGGTATGTTTTGTCGTTCATCGATGTCCACCAATGCCGACAGTACATATGACCCAGTGTCAAAGATATAAAGTGAGGCAATCACATAAAGTTAACTGAAGTTAAGCTACCTAACCAAGGTTAAGTTACCTAACTAAGGTTATGTTTGGGAAAAATAACGCAAACTCTGACCTTGACCTTGGTATTTTTGTCGTTCAGTGATGTGAACCAATGCAAACAATACTGCCAACAATACTACGACCAAGTATCAAACAAACAATTAAAGTTATCTGAAAAAGTTAACTGAAGTTAACTTACCTAACCAAACTGACGTTAAGGGTAAATAACGCAAAACATTACCTTTACCTTGGTATTTTTGTTGTGCAATGATGTCCAACAATACATATGACCAAGTATCAAAGATACAAAGTGAGGCAATCACATGAAAATAGATTATGATAATGGACCTTTTGAAACGGCCCAAAACGACACATACGAAATATTGCAGTCTCGGTTTGATTGAGACTGTTCATGAGTGGTAGTGAACTATGCTAGCTACCGCTCACGCCCTTTAGCCCCGGGTTGAGCAGAACTCAATATTAATAAAATCAATAGTAGAAAATAAAGTTCACTGTGGTTAAGTTACCTAACCAAGGTTAAGTTACCTAACCAAGGGATAAAGTCACCTAACCAATGTTAATTTTGTGGAAAATAAGCAAAATATGACCTTGACTTTGGTATTTTTTGTCGTTCAGTGATGTCCACCAATGCCAACTATACAAATTACCAATAATCAATCAAAGAAAACGAGGCAATCAGATACAGTTATCTGAGATTAACTTGCTTAACCAAAGTTAATTTACCTAATCAAGGTTAAGTTTTGGGGAACAAATATGACCTTGACCATCTTATTGTTGGCATTAAGTGCTGTCCCATGACCCAACAAAACATCTGACACAATTTCAGAAAAATTCGAGCAGCAGTTTTTGAGATATAGATGATATAATATGTCGTCGCCGCCTCCATAAAAGTTACTGCTATCTCTCGGTACCTACTATCGCGGGCAAGACAATGAGGTTTTCTATCATCACAGCATATTTATGCCATTACTGTGACCATCTGTTGAAACACATGTGCATGCGTGCTGCGTGCCTGCGCGCATGCGTGCGTGCGTGTGTGTGTGTGAGAATTTGTTTGTAAATAACGAGATGTTAATTAACGTAAAAAACGTGCAACACGGTAGTTTCTTTGCGTCAACAGCGTAACAAAGAATGAGCAATTTTAATTGTTTCGTTGGTCTAGTGACAAATTAAGTTCATTTGAATTACAAAATAATCGATACATCAGGACAAAATGAACTAATAGGAATTAACTTGTCACCAAAAATCCAAAACGTTGATTTACTTGCTTTCAATTATTCATAGTAAACTTTTACACAAAACACAAAGGATTCAGAATGCATCAAACAGACCCCTGAATAAGATTCTACAAATAAACGATACTAATGAGGGTGTATTTATAGAACTCACTCCTCTGGTAGTCTTATTTATGATATTTCATAACGTTAAATTATCATTGGAAAAAACATGGAAAGCTCGGTTATTTACTGCAGACATGTTACATGCCTGATTAGCTCAGGTATATAAACTGAGGCTCCAATAACGTTTTCTCTTTGAAAAGCATTGGGATATTGAATATAATCGAGGATATAGCAGTATATAATACTTCAAACATTACTTTTATGAAGAACAAAATAAAATGAATTATATAAGCTGTGATAATATAAACTACATCAACACACAACTAACGAAACACTGCTTTTATGTTTTAATAGGTTGGTTTCGTATACACAATCTGTATTATCAGATACAAAATTGAATAACATCATTTTCGCATGAACATGTATGTCTAACAGTGACATACAGTGAGCTATACAAATGATCTCATCCCTGCCCCTCTCCCCCACCAAACCCCACCCCACCCCAAATACAACAGGAAATAGGTCCTTAACTCTCTATCGAATGCCTACTGGTTTTGATCAATATGTTAAGGTTTTATTTATACGAACCTTCATGCACAATTTGGGTAACTATGATGACGTCTGCCTAAATCCTCAAAGGACTGTAGCGTCCGATGCTTGTCGTAAATCACGTTTTGTCGTACCCTTAATGGTTTGTTCTCTTGCTGATCTTGCTTCTACCGAATCACTGAGTACTTGCTTTAGGCTTTCTAGGCTTGTGTTTATTTATGTTCATATATACATCATCATTTATGTTTTATACTTGTATTGCCTATTGATGCTCATGCTGCTTCTTAAATAACTTCTCATTAAAGGACTCAATACAGCCGAGTCTGCAGCTTTATTCTCCTAATTATGTGTGTTGCTCCAAAAGGTTCACCTTTATCAGTATTTATTAACAGTCATACTAACAATCGTTTTTGTGCAGTGTGGCGGCTGTAAATGTCTCCCCGTGCTACGAATCACTAGTGTTATTATTACTGGTCCTTCGGGACAAACAAGTCCAGTATAGATAGCTTTTAAGTAGAATACTGATTAAGCCGGTGCTGGGGGCGTCAGAGGTGTTGCTTCTTAAATTACTTTTCATTAACAGGCTAAATAAAACCGAGTCTGCTGCATTATTCTCTTAATTGTGTTTAAAATAAATACTGATAAAGGTAATCGTTTCTGGTGGTGGCGGTACTGCAAGTTGCTGGTGGTAATGCAACTAGATGACGGTACTGCAAGCTAAAAGGTAATGCAAATAGGTGTCGGTACTGCAAGTTGCTGGTGGTGACGTTACTACGTGTTGCTGGTGGTAATGCAAATATATGACGGTATTACAAATTTTTGCTGGTGATGTTACTGCACGTTGCTGGCGGTTATGCAATTAGATGGCTGTACTACAAGTTGCTCGTGGTAACGGTTATGCACGTAGTTAGTGGTAATGCAAGTCAATGATAACAAAACTCAGCTAATTAAAACAAATGGAATGAGTGCATTTATAATAGTCACATATACCCCCATCCCCATCTGTAAGTTCTGTAAATAGTTAAATACTTAAATAGATATTTGTCTTAGTTACAGATACATATGTATCTAGCTTAAAGAGATAAACTTTCCACATTTCTCGAGCAATAGTCCAAATCCTATAAGACCGGTTCTTATAGAGATATTTCTTATAGTTGTAAAAGGATGCAGATCCATTTATTATGCAATACTATCCTATACAATTGCAACAGAGTTAGCAAGAAAATGGATAAACGATTTGCATATGACACAAAATATATACATTTAAAATAACCAGGAAAATGAACTGAATGTTGAGGCTGGGGGAAATGTCTAGCTTAAAAACACATCTAAGTAACCTATTGGTGCCAAAAAGACTCAAACCCGTGATATATGTGTCACGGTTATGCATATCTAACAGGTAGATTGATGTTGCATTGTCTGGCCGGTTAGCTCAGTCGGTAGAGCATCGGAACGGTAGTCCAAAGGTCCCGGTCTGGCTGCACATTTTTCTAACCCTGTGACATTTGGCGCCCAACGGGGGACCGTGACTGAGTAAACTTCGAGAAACATGCAAATGATTCTCTGTACCCATGGAAATTCGAGGACGAATTTCAGTCCGTAGGGGGAGTGTGTCACGGTTTATGGATATCTAACAGGTAGATTGATGTTGCATTGGCTGGCCGGTTAGCTCAGTCGGTAGAGCATCGGAACGGTAGTCCAAAGGTCCCGGTCTGGCTGCACATTTTTCTAACCCTGTGACATTTGGCGCCCAACGGGGGACCGTGACTGAGTAAACTTCGAGAAACATGCAAATGATTCTCTGTACCCATGGAAATTCGAGGACGAATTTCAGTCTGTAGGGGGAGTGTGTCACGGTTTATGGATATCTAACAGGTAGATTGATGTTGCATTGTCTGGCCGGTTAGCTAATTCGGTAGAGCATCGGAACGGCAGTCCAAATGTCCCGGGTTCGAGCCCCGGTCTGGCTGCACATTTGTCTAGTCCTGTGACATATGCATTCAGAGTCTGGTTGCACATTTGTCTAGTCCTGTGACATATGCATTCAGCGTACGTGCTATCCACTATGCCATAATGAATAGTCAATATATTCCTTGTTGAATGCGCGTCACTTTTATCTTCTTTTTATTAGATCGAAGTCAATTTCTAAGGTTGTTAGTATATAATAAAAATAATATTTGTTGTTTCGTCATGAATATAGGATTTATTTTTATCTCGAAGTCAGGGAACTCAAGTATTTCCACTCGTTCTAAGGCACTTGTGTTTTCTCACTTCTCGATGAAAATAAATCCTATATTCACTCCAATATCCTCTATGTATTCATTTTTCACAAGGAACAAACAAGCATGCAATTATTCCTAGCTGTTTGACAGCAAAACACTATAATCTTGTCCAAATCTTGTTCAAATCATTAACAGAGTTCGTATACACGTGCACAACGGCACGATAGCCGTATGGTGGTGTGTTAGTTCCAGAGTCATATTACAGATGGTGAAGTCATATAGTATTGTTCTTCATTTTCATGTGATCGTGGAGGAGAAGTTAACCGTTTAAAAAAAAATCTAATGCAGTTTCGTCTGCTTAGAGATTGTAATAAACAGATCATTTACCACTCCTGTCTGGACAATGACCGTTTGCTGACTTGGGAGATAATTCGAAAGATTTGATCGTAGTTGACTACGGTCAGGACCTCGAATGCAGCAATGTGAAAAAAAATTGAAGCCCGACCATACGCCTGGCTACGTCTCTGATAAGCAACATTTGCGCTTAGATAGGATCACAAACTATTTTTGAAACGAGTTATTTGACATGGTGTATTAAAATAGTTATTTGACATGGTGTATTAAAATAGTTATTTGACATGGTGTATTAAAATAGTAAATTCTGATTGGTTATTGAGCAGGTACATTTCAAATTTAACTTATTTTATTAAAACACGCAATGTGAACTTCCCCCGAAAACATGATTGTTGCATTCCGCGAACTTCTTAAACGAAATTATTAATCGAAAGACAAACCTTAATTCTACCAGCGGAGGCAGTAGCACAGTAATGGCGGACAGTTTAAAATACAAATGATCGCCTATTTATATATATATCAGGTACTGATTATAACAGAAGAATCCATTTAACATTCGGGCGAAACACAATGTAACGGACAACACAAGAACCAAGCAATGTCCTGTAACTATCGCAGGATTGAATTCTTCATATTTTCCGACTTTTATTTTGGATTTTAAATTAATATGTTCCTTTAGAGCCAATGTCAGCAATGTACATTTTACAAAGTGCGTATGAAGAGCGATACCAACATACAATTAGATCACGGCGAAATGTTCTCTTACCAGCATTTAGAGAATGGACTTCTTCAAAAGAAAATTCCACAAACATTCATTTATCAGACAGCAAGAATGTCAATGAACGTTGTAATATGCGAAGTGCTCATTGTGCTTAGATGCATTTATTCATAAACATTTGTGTCCTTAATGTTTCCATTGTCGAAACTAATAGTTGTACTGGTTCTGTAGTGTAGGTATATAGACGATACACAACACATATAAACAGGTTGACAATAGGGGTACCGCAAAGAAACGGTTAGTGGCACCAAGGCCGCTGGGTGTTAGTCTGAAGGTCCCGGGTTCGAGCCCCGGTCTGGCTGAAAAATTGTCTAGCCCTGTGACATATGGCGATCCCGGCGTAAACATGCAACATATTGTGTTGAATAATATTTCATCATAACTGATGCATCTTATCCATATACATATTCATCTAACAAAAATGGAAGAATTCTTCGTAAAATGTCTTATTTCCTTATACACATTTGAATCATTATAAACCTAGCTATTGACAGCACATGCACATACAATAAACAAAAATAGTGTGGACAATTGCACATGTTGCAATCTCTGTCAACTACATTGACAAGATTAACAGATTGTTTACACAATCTAACCCCAATCACGTCTCTTTTGGTGCAATATTTATGGAGTTATAGAACTACCATTTCAAGCAATGAGAGACGCATATAATTATGTTCTGAAAAACCTAAGTAACGTTGCACAGAAGGCTATGACGTCGCGCACAATACTAGTGTCACATCGACAAAATGCCGACCGCTTCATTAAAAGAGAGATCTCTATTTCGTTTACATACATTATATATAACGTGTTAAATATCACTGCAAGGTCATTGTTTTATTTTTGGAGTGCTGATAACATTATCAATAAAACTGGGATTTTGTAATTGTTAAGACATGCTAACTATTGCAATTAACGTCAAAATGTTGATGTCCCGCGTTACATTTCCTTCTCTATAGTAACGAGCAAATGTTGATATTTGAGTAAATAGCGAGGGATTTTTTCTGAAATATTGATATTCTTTAAATGACATCTGTTCCCTTTTATGATGTCATGACGTATTCTCTGTGTTCTGTTAGAAAAAAAAAAAGGCAAAAAAAATGAATTGTTTTGCACTTGAAAAAAAAAATTGTCCTGTAAAATGTCCCACTCTTTAAAAAATCGCATTTTTGCTATATGTCTGTAGTTTTTCGTCAGGAAAATTATAGTTTGAGTTTTTTAAATTAAAAAATACTTTAACTAATAAAAGAAATATTTTTTTGAGCAGATTATTTTGATATATGGCTTTTGCTACACATTACGATCATTTATCTCTGTTATTGAAAACTAGTTGTCCGACACTTTATCCCATCTATAGTTGGTTAGCAACCTTACGCGTTAAACAACATGGTGCGTTAATTATCATTATATGATAAAATAAGCGTGTATTGATCAATATCAATAGCGTTTATTTTGTTTTTCTTACCTGTACTGTGCTACGAAACTTGATAAAATGCAAAATTCCCTAGTGAGCATCTGTAAACATACGCCACAGAAAACCTCAATCTAACAAAAAGTCAGAACAAAAGACGAGTGTTCCGATACTTAGACAATGTCAAAAGAAATGAAGCCTTGAACTGTAAGCCAATAACTAACATACGTAGTGTTCACCATATACGGTTAGATTCCAATGTCCCTGGACAAGAACTGTCATGCTTCAACTGTCAGCAGTGCATAAATAAAAACCTCAACATGTGTGAACATACGCCTTTTGTTGGAACAACTCGTAAAAAGACAAATGACACTGACAGGATCGAACTAAGTACCACCAGTGTTACTGAGGAAAGAACTGGTCACTTCTGGACAAGTCATAGCTGTATAAACTGACGATCCGGATTTAGACTATTGCTTGTTAAAGGTTAACAAAACACTGCATGTTTCCATAATAGATACAACAGACTCCTTGGGCACTATGCTTCCCGAGGGAACGGAAATGTTTTCAGGATTGTATTACGATAATACAACCCCAATCCTTTGAACTACAGAACTGTAGATAAACGAACGATGTATAGCTGTCGTACCCGCAGCATCATTAATATACATCTGCTCAGAAATTGAAGCAAATAGATCTCATGTGTAGAAGCTGTTAAAGAATGTATCTAAAGTTATCATCATATATAACTGTTACTTACGGCTTCTCGTTAGTGTGTAAACTGTTTTGTAGTGATACAGTTATGTGCTCTCATTACTTTATTTTTCATACTTGTCTGTCTATATCTTTGAATCAAATAGATATTAAACAATAACATATGTATATCCTACATTGTATTTTCTACATCTTAAATCCATGAAAGAATGGAACAATTTGTAGGTCTGAGGGTCAGCTTAAAATTAAATATATCGATATATTACTATATATGCGTTCACATTTGAAACAAACTCTGTAAATACGATTAACGATAAGCATCGAATTGACAAATCAAAATCATGCAACTGAAAGCATTAAAGTAAAAAGCAATATTTCGTTCAGGCTGATAGCAAGCGATGAATTTACTATTACCGAAACATGCACGGATTCTAATGGAGAATATTATTTGCATTTTACGAAACAGCGAAACCCAGTAAAGCGTTCTATAAATGTATTACTATACCAAATCTTGCAAATAGTTATGAAGGATTAAGAAAATCCAATGTAACGACGGTACTGACACATTCAGAGCGACTGAGCCTAAGCGAGATTGTCAACATATTAATAAATGTGAAGACAAATAAAATTGCTATTCAAAACAAGAAACGTGTTTTATACAACCAAGGAACTAGACGAACTTCTTTTATACACATATGTTGTCAAAGAAATATAGGACTTGTTATTCTCATTGGCTTTATTGTTTGTGTATTGTATAATATAAGACATTCTCTAGTTCAGTTTAACAATATTTTATTGCAGATATGTTACAGTACATCAATTCACAATATTCATAGCAACATATGGAAATGGATCGAAGTTATTACAACATTATTTACAGTTCTCTCCATTGTGGCTGAAAAAGTGTACGTGATTATCGGTTAGAAATTGTAACAATACTCAGATGTGCCATTCTACCCCCACGAAATTTCCACCGACATAACACCCCATATCTCCGTTCTTGCAGATAGAAACATAACGACAGTTGATATAGACAAAATATAACGTTATGTCGATACAAAGTTAAGGATTTTGGATAGGTTTAGTGTTTTTTATATAGTTTTGAACTTGAGTAAATAGAATATTATTTTCCTCGTCCGTTAGTTGGTCGATGCCGTATAAAAGTTTGCAAGGACTTAAAGGATGAAATATACGAGTGTCTGAAAATTATTGCCGTCATTCATTTTAGAAAATTACACATCTAAACAAGTAATGCTCAACATCTTCAACACCATTACCATATACATAATTGTGATTATCCCTCAAATGGTTAAGATAGAGATCAGCGTTTAAATTGCAACAGTTGTTTAGCAAACGCGCATGTAGAACTGAAAGGTATCTATCACCCAATATGGCGTATTTGGGTACTATCGGTGGTTTAAAGTATTTTTAAGTCTATTTTCAAAACTCGAAAGGGATTGTGCTTCGCGAGTGTTTATGCCAATGTCGTTCCAAAGTTTTAGAGATGATGGTAAGACTGATCTCGAAGACACTTCTGTTCTTCTAGGTAAAGTATGTGGGGAATATTTCTTTCAAGTAACTCGGTAAATCTCCATTTTTAAACTTATAGGTAATTATCAACTTTGGATATGTCTTCTATCGGACAGAGACACCTAAACAATTACAGTTAACAACTTTTATATAGAGACAGAACGAGTCAGACCAGTAACTATTCGCGCGGCTTCATATGTGTATCATTTCTAAATGATCCTTTTCATAATTCGTACAACTATCCCATACTATAAGATTTATATATTTGATTAAGAGTTAGACGTTTTCATTTAAATTTCATTAATTTCATTGAACCTGGAACCTTAGACGCAGATGTTACAATATTTGAAATATGTTGATGCCATGACCCATTATGACTAAGGGTTATGCCTAGATGTTTATGATATTCAGCGTTGGCATTTGGACTTTTTATTTAAGAAAAAAAGAACCAACAAAAACTCGTTGTTTTCGATCAGTTATATAATTATTTATCCAATTAATAAGGATGCCTGAAATGCGTGCCAGATACGATCGAAGGCTTTGGATATATCAACAAATACCATACATAAAAATCTGTTTTCGTCATTCGTTTTGCATATTTGATTATACATATCAATTAGTTGATAAACTGTTGAGTGATCAGGTAAGAAACCAGACTGGTTTTCAATATTAAATTATTGGTAAGTAAACTCTTAAAAATATCACGCGTTCCATAACTTCTCCAACGAATTATTAACGATATAATTATTGGTCTATAATTTGATGGTGAATCTTTGTCACTTGATTTAAAAAGAGGCATAACATAGCTATTTTCCGGCATTGTGGATATATGCTTTCTTGAATTGAACAGTTAAACGGAATACACAGGGGGAGACATATTGTTTTTGAATTTTCTTACAGGTCTCGATGGCTTATTTCATCTGGTCAACTGCTTTATTTATCACAAAAGTTGATAGGATATCAGAAATATTAATATCATTTATAGTATGTATCGTCTTAGGTATAATTTGTGGCATCGGTGTCGTTAACAGTTGGTGTTGATGTAAGAAAGTCATTAAAAGATTATTTCCCAGTACTGTCGAGGATTTGCAGAATTCATATCACGTAGAAAAAATTCTCGTTCAGATTAAAACATATTTCTTTAGCCTGCTTTTTCATATTATTAACTTTATATAGAAGGTCTTTATATACGCGCCAATCTGATAGATTGCCTATACGTAAAGCTATTACATTTTACATTTCACGTTTACGAGATGCAAGTAGTCGAATTTCTCAATAATACCAGGGCTCATAATTTCTACGAATTGTTACGAAACTTGTTGGAATACATTCTTTCATGAGATCGGTAAGTTTATTAATACAACTATTTGCAGCGATATCTACAGAATATGTATGCAAAAATGTCCAGTCTGTTGATCTAAATAAGTCATTCAACTTTTTAAAATCGGCGCGTTTGCAATTATAGATATATTTGAAGATAGAGAAATTCCAATAAGCGGTATAATAATTCAACTATTTCATTCATACATGTTTCAATGTAACAGGAAACGTCAATATTCGAACATACTGATATGTAGTAACGTCGTATGGGTTGTATAATGTATACTCGTTCGCAATTGTTGCAATTTTCTGTTCATGCCAAAGAAAATATGTCACGTGATGTAAACTACGTAGATTTCATTGAGAAAATTACCACGATGAACGACGATATGTTTGTTTCAAATAAATGTTTTTGGTGAAAATTAAATCTTACAACATATTTTATAGTTTTAATTTAAAAATGTGTATGCAATAAAACGGTTATTAGATATACGAGGAGCGTTCAAATATGAATGCAATTCGGTGCATTTTGATTAGTAGTAAACAAACAACGCCAAACTAATTATCTCATTCCTTCAAAATATTCACCACCATGTGATATACATAATTTCAGTTTTCTAATCCAATTTTTGAAGGAGTTTTCATAATCTTTTCTAGGTATACTGTGTAGATACTGGAAAATAGCTGAACCGAGATTTTTACGTGTTTGATATTTTCTTCCGGCAAGGTATTTTTTGAGTCTTGGAAACAGAAAAAAGTCACAAGGGGCAAGTGTGTAATCGAGCTATTGTAACAGCTAGACTGAACGGATTTAAACATGTTGGTATCAATTGAAAGTTTACACAGGCCTCTATGCGATACAGTTAATTATCCCGTGAACATCGTGGGTACAAGCGAGATATAACTCCAGTTGCATTCATATTTGAACGCTCCTCGTATACTGGGATATACATGTATGCACTCGTTCTTTCTCGCATGAACATTGCTCTCCTAAAGATATCCCAATACAAATATAATAACCTATAAACATGTAACGACAAAGTGGTATTTATATATTAAAGAAATGAAGACAAACAGCCAGCTTGATTTTTGAAAAACTCACGACGTCCCTAGTTTTTCAACATAAATTACATTTGTTAATTATATACTGCTATACCCTAGATACTTTTCAATATACGAATGCTATAATACAAATTAACTTTACTTGAGCCTATGTATATACACTTCTCAAAACTGCTAACTACACCGCTCACGTTTTGGGTTATATATATCGATGGGTTGAATGTTTTTCAATAAAATAAAAAGGAAATACCAATTCAATCATTTTTACATCATTTCATTTTATTTTTTTCATGGGCAATGCTAGAACTAAACCACAATAAGCAATTACAAACGACCCATGTAAACACTAAAGTCACCTTTTTCCCATATCGGTTTAGTTCTAGCATTGCCCATGAAAAAAATAAAATGAAATGATGTAAAAATGATTGAATTGGTATTTCCTTTTTATTTTATTGAAAAACATTCAACCCATCGATATATATAACCCAAAACGTGAGCGGTGTAGTTAGCAGTTTTGAGAAGTGTATATGTGAGCTTATTGTTCATGTAGTATGCTAATAATAAAGAAGCAAGCTTTCCGGCCATGCTTTTGAAATGACCATTTAGAGTTTGGGAATAGGTCCTTAAAGAATCATAATAATATATTGGATAGTAAGAGTGGGGCACGGTCGGATACCTATTTATCTTACCATTCGCTCAGGGGCGGCTTGACAAAACATAAGTAGTTTATTAATGAGACGTTAACCAGCAATTCAGTCAATATTTACACTGATTTTATTTTATATTTTTAAGCAAAAATTGTCCGGCATTTTTTTTCTCGAAAAACACTTTTATACAAATAATGACCTCAGGAGCCAAGTGATTAAAGCAGTGACTGTAGAGCTTCAAACCTCTGCCCTGTGTTTGCTGCCTTGCGGAGTCATGTTTGATAGGTAACTTTATCCTTTATCTCATCTTCCCTGAGATTTCTATCCCAATTTAACATGATAAGTTAACGAGACGTAAAACACAATCTCTTTGTAACCAATACTTGTTTCTGTTAACAGATTGCGTGTCGTGTCTGCTATTTTGTACCATTTATTTTTGGAGAGTAATAAAGTCTTGTTTCGCTTTTAACGGAAATTACAGAATAAAAATATATTTAAATATAAACATTACGAATTATTTTTTTTAATTTAAACATGACATGTCTAATTACAACTGTAACATAGAATCAGTGTAACAGGCTTTGATTAAATAACAACTGCATATCTGATATTATGTGATCTGAGATTCTGAATTCACAATTGGTAATGCTATTCAATTAAATATACCCTTAGGGGTACCATATATGAAATGCATCACCCGCCTTAGTTCCCATAATTATATACTGAAATAAAAGAAACACAGCACGGGAATTTCCGCTATATATTATTTATACGTCACACTTAATACCATATATATTCCAAGTAAATCCCAAATTGTTTTGCGGAAAAAAAATTGCAGTAAGTAAGAGAAATGACACAACAGAGATGTTGTAGACGTTTTAATCACAGTACACGTTGTAACAAAAAAATCATAAAGGTTGAAGTTCCTCTTTAAAAAATTGAGCCAGTTCAGTATTGTATTTAACGTAAAAATGTAAAAAGTCTGCAAAATTTTGCATCCTAAATCTGCTCACATGCTTGACGCCTACTCTGTTAATACTGAAACTGGGCAGGAATACTATTTCCTGTATTACGTGTTGTTTTAGTCTTTTTCCGAGAGGAAAAACCTTACGTAGCCATGTACCATTTGATTAACAGCAGCATATTGTACATACATTATATAGCGGAATTTCCCGGGTCGCGTTTCTTTTTCCTTTCAGTATATAAAATCAGCTGCGCTATAGACATGAAAAGATCATGTGTGGTTACTAATTAAGTAAAGCACTCGTGAAATTAAATGTTTTCTCACATTTTGATGGAAATAAATCCTATATTCACTCAAAACGAACACATGTTAGTTTGTTATATACTCACAACTTTGAAGCTAATGTTTAAAAAATATTTCTTTGGTGACCTCAACGGTTCAGTATGGTGAAATTTATATTTTTAAATTGCCATAACTTTTAAAATACTTGACCGATTTCATTAAACTGCGACACATTACCTTAGTTAAGAGACGTCCAATCAAATGATATACCTTCTGAGAAAAAAAGTAACCAACAAACGCAAACTGATATCTCTAAATGGAAGTAATTTCTAAAATACTTAACATATTTTCCAAATCTACGACTCATTTTCTTAGTTAGATGATTCCTATTCTAATGACATTCATTACGTGGTCACGCCTTAATTCAATTAAGCGACGGGAGAGCTTATATCAGCATGATTTTATAACAGATATTTCGACAATAAAACACTTTTTACAGAAAAAAAACAACTACTAAATGTTTTAATTTTACAATATGCAAACTTTTAAGCCGAAATTAAGTTTTTATTTCATACCCGAGCCAACCCCGTTTTCGCTTCTTAGAGAAGGGGTTGGATGGGATATGAAAGTTAATACTCGGACCCCCGTAATGCATGTAATACTTATTTACTATAGAGAAAGAAATGTGTCTTGACATTTATTCTAATACGACCTGCGCAGTCTTTCATATATACAAAGAAGAGACACAACTGTATGTAATTCTACGATAAAATGCAGATGTTCCATTAATTCCCCGCGTATATTTCATCCGTTGGAAACGCCACGTTACATGACGTCAATTGGTAAATATTACGTCACGAAGACAAACTCAACAGCAATGCTAATGAAATGTTAATAACAACAAACTTGCCATGCTCCCAAACCTTTTGCACCCCCCACACCCCTCACCAAACCCCACCCCCGATATAAACCCATCATATGCATCAGTACACATGACATTAATAATTATCTTGAACAAGCTGAGAAGGTTTGGCGTCTTACAGCACAAGCTATATGACGCAAGCAATGACTTAAATGTTTGTCACGTGACTACTAGTGTATTTAATTAAACATATTGTACTGCGCATAACTTTGCATACGGGTCGCCCAATGGAATAGCCTGTAAACATAGCAGCCTGATTACTTTGACCTCCGAGATAATACATAGTGCCGCAACAATAGCGTAAACAATGGGGTTATTGTTGTGTTAGAATCGAAATAATAAATACGTACCTGTATTTTATCGGTGAATAAAATACAGTTAGTCGGTCGGATGCGAGTAATTTAATCATTTAATTACTACGCATCCGAACTCCTAACTGTATTTTATTCACCGATAAAACACAGGTACGTATTTATAATTTCTTAATTAAAGTAGTTCTTTTTTTAAACTATATGTTCACCTGTGAGCCATATCAGATTATATTTTCACATGTGAAAAAATAAACAACGACAACAGAATCACATTACGTGGTCCGAGTATTATCTTTCATACCCCATCCAACCCCTTCTCCAAGAAGCGAAAACGGGGTTGGTTGAGGTATGAAGTAAAACCTTAATTTCGGCTTAAAAGTTTGCATATTGCAAAAGTAAAACATTTAATAAGTCATTTTAAACAGTTGTTTTGCGTGTTGTCAGTAATTGTTTTTCAAAACATATTTTACTGTCGAAGTATCCGTTATAAAATCCTTCTAAGCTTTTCCATCCCATATTGGAATTAAGGCGGGACCACGTAATGATCAACTCTATGTGAGTATAGATAGAGTTTAAAGTGTCTAAAGGATATTAACGTATTTGTGTTATGTACGTCTTCCGTTCGGAGGTAATATTTATATTTAATTAATCTGGAACCATGTATAATTATTATTATTTTAATAATTGATACGTGATTTAATTAGTTAAAGGATATTAACAGCTGCTGTTCGGAAACACTACTGGTGTTTAATTAATCTTGAACCCTGTATAATTCTTATTTTTTATTATATTGATACGTGATTTAATTAGTGAAAGGATATTAACAGCTGCTGTTCCTAAACACTACGGTGTTTAATTAATCTTGAACCCTGTATAATATCAAGTTATCTTATTTCCTCATCGGGAGTTATGTATACATAAAACAGCGATGTATAACTGTAATACATTCTGAACACAAACATGATCAGCTGTTGTTTTATTGCTTCTGTTCATAATATGTAATATAAGGTTTACACTGCTCACGCAAATTAGTATTGGCTTAAGCGATATTCTACTTCAATGACAAAAATGGCCTATAAAAACCACAGCACCCAAACGCAATGACACCGTAAATCTGCACTGTACCACACACACACAGCAAATTAACTTTACAATGGAAAGGACAATACACACCACAAAGAGTGGTGAAGTTAGCGTTACCGACATGGAATGGTCAGTAGGTAATATTGTCCATTGCTAAGCCTAAACCTATCTATACCAGCTCGCTATTATCCTGTCTTCAGCACTCTCACTGTCTTACAATAAAGGGTAAATAAAGGTACATCCCATCGTAGGTCCGCACTGTACTGCAAACAAGGACTTGATAATATAATGAAAGAGACAAAAAACAACAGAAAGCTTGAATCGATTTTATATGCGCACAATCCTCGCTTTTATCCTGCCTTCAGCGTCCAAATAGACAAGACATTGTAAACAAAACTATATCCCATCAAAAGAAATTCTCTAACAATAAAACACACATCCAGAGAAACTAACTAAAGAAACACATACAAAATAATAAACATCTCAGGATGTATCCAGAATCGTACTGAACAACCATAGTAGTTGCAGCTAAAGAGAAAACCAATATAGGGTACGACCAGAAAACCCGAGGGACGAAAGTTCATGCACCCACCTTCCTTAGTAGGGGTTTCAGTAGGTACAATCATAGAGTCCCAAGAGGTAGTCCAGTCATCGCACAAGTGAAAAGTGAAGCGTAATGACTGACTGTAGAGGGGTCAATCACTAAACATGCAGTGCGCTGTAAAACCAAAGGGTCATATAGTTTTCTGACAAAATTCCTGATTAAAATTGTAAAGCGGTCAGGAAACCCGTCAAACCTTTTTAACTTTCGAAGTTCATAGACCACATCTACATAAAATGAGGGTTGTGATATGCCTAGTCGCAGAAGTTCACAGACTACATCTCCATAAAATAACGGTTGTGATATTCCTGTCGCAGAATTGTGTTTAGCTTGGTGTTTTATTTTTCCAGCAAGTCTTCGTTGCGTCGACAGATGTTGAGAAAAAACTTTACTTGTAATAACTTTTTTTTTTTTTAATTTCGATCACCAAATTAATGGTAATCCATTTAATATTCACCCCGTAATAGGTCTGTGAGAGTCGGGCTGGGCCACTTGTACTTGTAATAACTTGATTTCGATAGTTTAAACTCGTGACATGTCCTAGACAAAACGAATTAGTTGGGAGTTATAAACCCCGATATACGTCCACAACTAAATGTGAATAGTTAACGATGTCAAGGTTAAAGTCACACAGATTGGGACTGATGATCCCAAACAGCCGCCACCCAGCGCTAAAAACGCTAAATGCATACTGAAAAGGGGACCCCTAAGAAGAAACACACACATACAAGGTAGAAAAGTAGCAGACTCGTTATATTGAGCCAATTTATGACGTAATATAAGGTGCAAACAATACAAATTGCTGTCGATTGTTCTTGTAAATAATATCCTTTGCTACCTCGTCATGTGAATATCATATACATCTACATATAAGATACCTTTGTGACAATTATGATTTGGAAGAAACCAGTAAACACACGAGTATTTATCTCAGGATAAATCGTCCCATCAACGCAATAACTCCGTAAGTGCACTTTGGTAAATTGTTGAGGAGAGACAAAAAACTGTTTTTTCCCCCTTAACAATGGTACATATAAAGACACTGCCTTAGATGTAGGTGTAATATACCTTTACTATGGTCATTCTTTTATGACATTTACATTAAAAAATATTTTTAAATGAGTTAATGATAATAATTAAATCATAGTGACTTTGTGCGCTGAAAAATTCAACACAACAACTCCGTAAGTGCACTTACGGAGATTTTGCAATGAAAAAAGTCAATGCAACAACTGCACTTTGCTAAGTTTAATAGTCTTAAATGTTGTTTGTGAATAATTGTGCTGGTTATTATTATTAATACCTAGCTTGCCTTTGTAGATGCTTATGATTTAAGTTTATATAGCTTAACATATAAATAGTTCAGCCATAAAATTAAAAAAATTGGATTTAGATCTAAAATTTATGGCCATGTCGTAAAAAATTCTAAAAAAATCAGATTATTTCATGTCAATCTATACTGTAATGGTAGTACATAGAAAACTGATTCATGGCTTTTTTCAGGTATTTCTGGAAAAAGGCCCCTTGTAAATGTGGGTAATTTCTGTTGTAAAAATGACCAAATTGGTATTCTTTTCATCGATAAAATGGCCAATTGAGAATTGTTTACGTCAACATCTTGTAAGTAGGTTATCGCCTAAAAGTACAATTAGGAACACTATTACATCAATAACATACTACTTATATTGATTAGTATGTAACATAAGGGATGTAGTACATAAAATGTAAAAAATACACTCTTTTGCATGGGGTACTCTTTTTTTATAGCACAGAGGCGTTGCTTGTGCAGTATGGTGGCAGTAAAACGTCTCCACTCGCTTGCAATCAGTACTGTTATTTATTTGATCTTAGGAGATCGCTGAGCCCGATACTTATATTTAGTTATTTCGTATGTGTCGTGCTCGGCCGTTTCCAAAGGTCCATTATCATACTCTTTCAGTATTGGCATTGCAAACACTTCACTCATAGAAGCATTTTCTTTTCTTCTAAAAACGTATTTATATTTCATGCAAGAAAGGTTTTCTTTAAAGTTAATCTGACACAGTTCAGAACATTTATATGACATTATAGCATGGCACTCATTACAGCTTGTACAAACTGATAAGTAATAGATAGTTTCATTGAGTTGGTTAATTTAAACATCGAGATGTTTAAATTAACCAATGAGATGAAACCATACTCTATTTGTTTTGTAGCATGTCCATTTCAGCTTCCTGCCATACTCTAACTTCCATTAACTGGTAGTTGTTGTAGTAGTTGTAGTACACCATTTATTCTGACAGGTGTTGTTTTCAATTGAACAATTTACACCTCGAGGGTTTAACGCGAAACTATTGTAACTCACTTTTTTTCCGAAAATGATTTTTTTATATAATCCATAGCAGATACCAACCCTTTATAACACTTCAAAATATTAGAGCTAGATTCTAAAATTTGGTTGAGAAAAATAAAATATGTCATATTATTGTATTTCACGCAATTTTTTTTGTTAATGCGAAACTATTGTAACTGAGCTTAATCACTTACAATAGTTTCGCGTAAAAAAAATATAAGGTCTTCACATGAGAAAATATTGTAACTCACTTTTATTTATATTCTTTGAATGAAAATAGTTATTTTAGCAAATATCTGTTTTACTGTTAACTTTGATGTGAAACTAAAGTAAAAAAAAAAACGACTGATGAATTTCTTGAGTTACAATAGTTTCGCATTTAATTTTATTTCTTATTAGTGCCCAGTATGACATACACTAGTTTCACACTATAGTCTTAATCCATTGACACCTCACTAGTCTTGTGACTTTTGATGACATCACATCACTCACTTATGACATCATTAAATATGACATATCAGGGGTGGATCCAGGATTTGAGTTCAGGGGTGAGGGGGATGGGGCAACGTTTTTTTTTTGTGTTTTTTTAACCAAGACCAACTGCAGTGTAAACCATTGTAGTAAAGCGGGTTCAGTCAATTTTTTTCTGGGTGATATGAAAACACAGACATGTTTGTACTTTCTCAGATGGTAGGGTTGGGTGGGGTTGAGGGTGGCATGCAAAGTTCCACAAACGACCCTTGATCCACACCTGTATAGACAGTAGCTAGCAGCATTTTCTTTTGTGAGGCATAGCAGCATTTTCTTTTGTGATCGAAGCATTGGCTATCTACAGAATCTGAGGTTGCGGATCTCTCATTTAAAAGGTAAGACAATTATTTCAGTGATTATTTTGATTAAAGGGACACAGTCATGGCAATCTTAAGTCAAGAAGAAGTGAAAACTCAAATTTTTAATAAATTACAATGCAAACCGGTTTAAGGTAAACTAATTGTGGATTAATAAATTGAGAAGCTGATTTCAATTCTTGATAAAAAAGCTTTAGTGTCCCTTTAAAAGAATGAATAAGTATGTCTGTGTTTACGAAAAAAAATAATTAAAAAATAGTAAGTCTAAGAAATATTAAAGAAAATTTAGCCAAGCTTATTAAAACAGAACAGATGTGGCGCAGTCGGTAGCGCGGCGAATTTGAAATAGGAGACTCCTGGTTCAATCCTCCGTGGTGCCACTGAGTTCCGTCGGCTTGTTCTTGGGCAAGACACTTTCCCTTCGCCTCGTCCGTCGGATGGGGACGTAAAACGGGCGGTCCCGTGTATCGGTCTATCCACCGAGCACGTTAAAGAACCATAGGAATCTATTCGATAATAAGAGTATGGCAGGTTTCCGGATTCCTATGTATCCTCCCCCTCTTGGGGGCGGCTCTAAATAACCTATAATGTGTTGATGAGCCGTTAAACACCATTCAATTCAATTCTAGTATAATTATTACATTATAATTCCTACTGTATACTCATGTTGCCTTGCAGAGCCTTGTTCTAGAATGTATGTACAATAATAATTATAAAAAAATACCTAAGGGAATAAACATTGTGAAGTTATATGATTGACAATGTCTTTTATTTTGTATTACAGTATGTTGCAGTCAACATTCCATCAAGGACATTTACGATACAGAGGCAGTGGCCGTCAGTGCATGGCAAATTCCTTGCATGCAATCATTCATAGCACCATAGTGGATCCTTTAGAATGGAATGAAGATACCATGAATGCAATATTAGAAAATGGAGATAACTTGTACACCAAAAATTTCCAAGACAAACAGTGAATATTTGTTGCTGAGTGATCTACCGAATGTAGTGGATAATGTTTCTGTAAATATGTCAACTCTGCTAGCTTAATCAATAAATCGTCTTGCATCTGACCCCCCATTTTACAATATTGAAGGGGCTTTAAATGAACTAAAGCAATCCACTAACCATTCTAGTTACTTCCTAACTACAGGCCGTAGTAAACCATGCTACACTACAGGTATTTTCAAAAGGAGCGAAGTTTACTACTTGTTTGACCCACACAGTCGTAATGAGACAGGAATGGCAGATTCTGTTGGGAAAGCAACACTGACATGTCATAAAAGTCTTCCGGTACTTTGTTTGTTCATAAAACATCTAACTGCCTCTTTATTTTCACAGACAATTAGTGTCGATGTACCTTTCGAAATGTGTGCAATATCTACTCATAACCTTTTAGGCATTGAAGATAGCGATTTTGACAGTTCCTTGGATTCGGATTTCTCAGGATTTGACCAAAGTGATGTGTTAGAGCCCAAAGTAGTCAGAATGAAGCTGAAAATGGTGCATGATGAGTATAAAGAGAGTCTTCAGGAATTGTCTAGCTCAGATGAAAGCTTCAATTGTTCAGAAGATCTTATAGATGCAACATTAAAAGACTTGAATGATTCTGCAGTTTTTTGTAAATCAATTGACATTAAGGCATTTGATGATTTAAATGATGGTGAAAGCAGCAATATGGATGTGACAAGTGGTGGCAATGATAGTGATGGAGAAGACTTTGATCCATGTGTAGGAGATGACTTTGATGCGAATGTAAGAGATGAATTTGATGCGAATGTAGAAGATGTCTTTGATGCAAATGTAGGAGATGACCATGATGTGAAAATAGGAGACGACTTTGATAGGAATGTAGGAGATGACTTTGATGCGAACATACAAGATGACCATGGTGCAAATGTAGGAGATGACCATGATGACCATAATGACCGTGATGCAAATATAGGAGATGATAATGATGCGAACATAGGAGATGACCATGATGCAAATGTAGGAGATGACTTTGATGTGAAAGTAGGAGATGACTTTGATGCGAATGTAGGAGATGACCATGATGCAAATGTAGGAGATTACTTTGATGCGAACATACGAGATGATCATGATGACCATGATGCGAATATAGGAGATGACAATGATGCGAACATAGGAGATGACCATGATGCAAATGTAGGAGATGACTTTGATGTGAAAGTAGGAGATGACTTTGATGCGAATGTAGGAGATGACCATGATGCAAATGTAGGAGATGACTTTGATGTGAAAGTAGGAAATGACTTTGATACCAATGTAGGAGATGACGTTGATGCCAATGTGGGAGATGACGTTGATGCCAAAGCAGGAAATGACCATGACATGAAAATAGGAGATGACCGTGACGCGAACATAGGAGAAGACCATGATGCAAATATAGGAGAGTACTATGATGCAAATGTAGGAGATGACTATGATGCAAATGTAGTAGATGACTATGATGCAAATGTAGGAGATGACAATGATGCCAACATAGGAGATGACCATGATGTAAATGTAGGAGATGACTATGATGCGAATGTAGAAAATGACTTTGATGTGAATGAAGGAGATGACCGTGACGCGATCATAGATGACCATGATGCGAACACAGGAGATGACCATGATGCAAATATAGGAGAGTACTATGATGCAAATGTAGGAGATGACCATGGTGTGAATATAGGAGATGATCATGATGCAAATGTAGGAGATGACTATGATGCAAATGTAGATGATTTTGATGCGAATGTAGGAAATGACTTTGATGTGAATGAAGGAGATGACCGTGACGCGAACATAGATGACCATGATGCGAATATAGGAGATGACCATGATGCAAATATAGGAGAGTACTATGATGCAAATGTAGGAGATGACCATGATGTGAATATAGGAGATGATCATGATGCAAATGTAGGAGATGACTATGATGCAAATGTAGGAGATGACCATGATGCGAACATAGGAGATGCTGTACATGAACACAGTGTTGACTGGAACAATATCGATGTGACAAGTGGTGGCATGAAAAGTAGTGACAATGATAGAAATGGAGATGTTAACGCAGAGGCTGTAATTAAACGAAGCCATAACATGGATGCAAAAATCAGTGGCGTCACATATGAGACTGAAAGTATTTATTCTGGCGATACTGATGAATATTTCAACAATAATGAAAGTGATTCATCAACTGAGGATCGACTTCCACAAAGACGTCTAGAAAAATGCAGAAATCCAAGAAAGGTGGTCTTAGAGGATGTAACAGGTAGCGGTGATAATGAAATACACATAAACGTTAATCATGAAATAGGTGGTGATGGTGATGGAGCAGATGTAAGACCTGATGGTGACTTTCGCGTAAACAGAGGTAGAAAAAGAAGAAAAGATAAAAGTAAGTGGAGAAGGAATGTAACAAAAAGAAGAAGAAATGAAGGTAACAGTTATGTAAATAGGCATGGAAAGTTAAAGTCAGCAAAGGTAATGAAACCTCCATGTGGACACAACTGCCGATACAAATGCCGGGAGAAATTTATGGAGGATGATAGACAGAAACTTTTTCATAGCTTTTGGGGTTTTGGAAATGTCAATAAACAAAGGCAATTCATAAACAAATATGCAGGTACAAGTCAAAAAAAGCAACACAGGCACAGAATAACTAGACGTGAACATTATATTAGTTGGTCCTTGCCAAACTGTGCTACAAAGAGTACATTTAGAGTGTGCAAAACAGTCTTTCTAAACACATTATGTATATCTGATCAAATGGTTTCAACAGCTCATGTAAAACAAGAGTTTGGTGTTGTGAGGGATGAAAGAAGAGGGACAGCGCATGGATCAAGGGTCAATAAAACTTCAGAAGACAGTGTTATAGTAGTTAAGGAGCACATCGAAAGTTTTCCAACTGTTGAAAGCCATTACGGCCGTAAAGACTCAAAGAAACAATATTTAAACCCAGACTTAAATGTGTCCAAAATGTATGACTTTTATGTTGAAAACTGTAGAAAGAACAATATTGAACCTGTGACAAGTGCAATGTATAGAAAAGTTTTTAATTGCGAGTATAATCTGGGATTTCACCACCCCAAAAAAGATCAACGTGATCTCTGCCAGTCATGTTCTAATGCTAGAAGTTCTGAACAAGAAGTTATGAACTATGAATACGAAAGTCACATTAAAAATAAAAAAATTATCGCTAGAAAACAAAGATACAGACAAAATAAAAGCAAATACTGAAAGTGATCTTATTGTTGCATGTTTTGACCTTGAACAGGTTTTAGTTATACCAAAAAGCTTTGAGTCAAGTCTGTTTTACAAAAGACGATTAAACAATTACAACTTTACTATATATGACATGGCAACCAGAGACGGATATTGCTTTTTATGGAACGAAACAATATCCGGCAGAGGAGCTTCCGAAATTGCAACATGTGTTTACCATTTTATAGAAAAAATGGCTTCAAAGGGCAAAACAAAATTCATTTTCTATTCAGACAACTGCATTCCACAAAATAAAAACAAATACTATGTAAGCATGTTGTGGTACTGCCTTTACAAATTCCAGTTGTCTTCAATTGAGCACAAATACCTTGAAAAGGGCCAAACTCAGAATGAGAATGACAGCATTCATGCATCAATTGAAGTTGCTAGTCGCAATGTTTCCATTTATACTACACCTCAGTGGGCAACCTTGATAGCAAGTGCTCGACGCAAACAGCCATACATTGTAAATTTCGATACTGATCTTGGCAAAGGAAAAGTATATTGGAATCGGATTCGTGTGTTAAAACTTATGTCAGAGGATGCTAGTTGTTTGTTTGTCCATTATGAGTATGATGGCCCGGTTCACTGTATAAACCTGACGAGTACATCTAGGCCATGACGCATTGCCTATGCAGATATACCTGACCCCAAAACCATAGCACTGATTCAGTTGAGAGATAGTCCTATTCCGATAAGTATTGAGAAATACAATGACCTGGTTTCTCTTTGTCTGTCCAACATCATTCCAAGGGTGCATTGTCTATTTTACGCATTACTCCCACATGGTTAAAAACTTCATTCACTGCTGTTCATAGTTCTACAGGTAAAGGGAGCTATTTAAGATTGGTTAGGGTGCCTTTAAGTCATTTTATGTTCAAGACATCTCGCGTTCTGTTATAATTTTTATTTTGTGTGTGTCTTTGCAAACTGTTTAGTAGTTAATAGTATTAGCTTATGGCATTATTGCATGATGTTCGTCTAAAGCTTCCAGTTTTAATATGTGGTCTAGCATAAAAATATATATCACATGATGTTGCATCGATATCTTGACTAAAGAATGTGATATCAAACCAGAAACTGTTATAGTGAAATATGAAGGCGATGTTTTACTTGGAAATCGGATATTTAATCAGAAAAGGTCACTAAGTCTTTTCAATATGGGTCTATTATATGATATTAATGAAGCTAAGTGTTAAAAATAGATTATCAATTAACAAATTTAAAGAAACTATCCGCCAAATAACAGCAAAATAATAATGTATATTATATATTCTGTGATGAATTATAGAAATTTCCCAGTTTGAGAAAATCTATAACATATCCATTCCTCTACTGTGCTATCTCGCCTAGTGTGCAAGATAGCACAGTAGCCAAATGTTATAAACTAAACGATAGACTAAACGATAGACGTCACGGAGTGACAGAAGAAGGAATACTTGTGTCAAAAGTAGATTGGAAATAAATTCATCACAGAATATATATTATATAGTTTAATTAACATTTTTGTCGTGATACGGAAAATAATTCACTCGAGAGAAATATTCTTGCGATATCGAAACTTGTGCGAAAAAGCACTCGTTTCTATATCGCAAGAATATTTCTCACTCGGGAATTATTTCCCGTATCACTTCAACAATGTTAATTAAACTCTATGTATGAATAATTAAAAAGTATAGTTTCACAGGTTCTTAAAATACCCATGATTGAATATGAGTAATATGAATTATGAGTTGGTAACTCTTAATTTGATGCTCCAGTTTCGGGTTTTGGCCTGGCTGGTTAAAGCTGTTTTACAAGATGTAGTGTGTCTATAGAATTTGGCTTTTCAAAAGATACAATTTATAATATTTACCTCGTCGTCAGTAGGTTATAAAAGGGTGTACATAATTATGTTGTAAAATTCAGCTGTAACAGTTACTATAACATGACTTTTGTTAATATTTTTGTGATTTCCTTTTAGTAAAGGCTATGAAAATTGTGAACGTAAATGATTAACATTGACAATATGTTAACACTGTTTAAATCTATCATTCTGTATATTGTGTGGAAATGTTGTTGTTTATTTTGACTTGACACGGTGCAAAGTTACAAAAGAATATTGGTGAAAATGTTTTTTTACATCAGTAATTTTGTAAAACGATGATGGAATGTTACAAAGGAATAATACATGAATTAATTGTTAATTTTGAATGTTAAAAATTATGTTAAAATTCAATTCTTTGACTTCAGTGGCAATAATTATTGGGAAGAAAAAGTATTAATTAAAAGTATTAATTTAGTTTATTTTAAGTTCAATTAAAGATCTTGACAAAAACAATGTGTTTCTTAGAATAACTTTGCCATGTTATATTACAAGACACCGCAATAAAAAAAAGAAAAGAAAAAAGATTGCCATGACTGTGTCCTCCTTTAACTCAATGGTGCTTTCCAGGACAGCCTGTCATGATCAGATTATTTTGTAACTTAAACTCACACAATAATTTAAAATACAGAACTCTGGAGTTGCAACTGAGACAATATTCTATAAGGCCCATTCAATCAAGTTTAAATTACTGAATAGCTGATGTGGTCCAATTCATAAAAACAACATATCCCCTTCCCACACCCACACCCACCTACACCCACGCCCACACCCACCTCCCCCACCAAGACCTTATGAACAAGGTGATTGCACAATGGCACATGAGGTTTTATTTACTGAGTAAAACTCATTGTCCCTACAATAAGCTAATCTGCACAATCATGTTCAACAAGAAAACATGATTGTTAAAATAAATAGTTATTTTTACAATCACTGTTTTAGTCTCATAAAATAATTGTTCTATATTGCAGGTTTATGTAAGTGTTATTATCTTCATCTTGTCTGAATATTGTGAATTTATATCCTCTAAAGATCTTTATAACAAGGATTGCCTATAGCAAGTTTAAATGTACTGTTTGTTTAAAATCCATTACAATAGTTTCGCATAAAAACAATTGGTGCGTCAGATTTGTTTTCATCAAACTTAATGTAGGAGGGAAACTATTTAAATAATAAATATGCAAAAGGAAATAAATGCTAACTACTCTATGATTCTAATGTGAAACTCAACTTAAAATAATAATAAAACGAACTTAAGAGATTTCTCATAAATGCCATTCTTACTTCTGTTGGAAACGAAGCACAAAATACAAAATACAGAACCAAACCATATTTTCCAAATAACTTCCATTCAAATATGCAAGTTTGACTAAAGGATTCTGAAAAAAGTTTCAAAACCTGCCAAAAATTGTAAGTTACAATAGTTTCGCTTTGAAAAATTTCATCAACAAATTCATGTGGCATTTTTGGAGTATGTGGTATATACATGTAGAATCTCATTTTCATGCCTATTTAATACTGAATTTACTAAACTTATTGGATGCAATTTTATCCATTTTGTTTAATAATAAATTTAATATTAGAATGGCACTGTTTTATTTATAGGTCTGGTAGCTTTGAATGTTTACTTACACATGGCATCAGACTTACTGTTAGGGAATACCATCATGGTCTTACTTGATGGTCATCATGTCAGTTGGATCAATTGTCCAAGTTTCTAGGGAATGTCCATTTGATGTTCATGCCATCAGTGGCCGTGTCTACGTTCTTAAATCACTGAAGTCAGTTCATTGCCAACTGAGTAACATTATAAGCTTTATAACATGATTTGCTTGTTTGTTTGTATGGTGTTTTACATCATTTTCAACACATGTAAGGTTATATTGTTTTGGCGGTGGAAGCAGACCACCCACTTTACTGGGCAGAACCAGTAGTGTACACCTCCCGCCATTCATAAGAATATACTTTTCCTCACTGAAATACATGATTCGGGAAGCTTGTATGGCCAAGTCCACTGAGCAGTTTGTATTGTTGGTTGCACATTCAATGGTGGAATGAACAGAATATACACAGAACATGGTCACAAAGTATCCATTCTTATTATGAACTGAACAGTTTAAACTTATTTATTTTCCATCGATTGTAACAAAAGATTTATGAACTTATTTGAACCACTCTTGATGTCTTCCTGTTAGAACCAGTACTAAGCAAATGCAGATAAAGTGTCTTTCTAAGGGACACAACACATGGTTATGGCAGGAATCGAACCCATGACTTTTCCGTCAAAATTGTTAAATTCCCATACACAGACTCTGAAACATTTCCCCCTATTACCCGCTACACCATTATATGCACACAAATGAATCAAAAAGTCTTAAAGGCCGGGGTCACACTATAAAAGCTGGGTACACTGAAAAATGGCTACTATCACTGAACACTCTAAGCTGTCTACAAGCAAAGCACCAGTGGGGATTTTTTCAAAATTTTAATAGACCTACCCCACACATTTTGTTGAAACTTGGCATAACTGTTCTTGAATGATTGATGAATATTCCTTGTGAATTTGAAAGCACTGTGACATTTGTGAGTGTTATATCCCAAAAATATTTTTTGAAAACTGTTGTAAAATTCAAATGTTCTCTACCAGCCAACTAGAGTTGAGATGTTGGAGATTTTGATTCAACTTACATATGGCGGGAATAAAATACTACTACAAATACTACAGTGTTTATATTTACAGTTCACAGACATCGTATACAGTAACTTACAGAGACATGACATTAGATATTATGAAAGTTATTGTTTTTTCATAAATATTATGTGTACAGAGATTGTAAAATCGCATGTGCATGTGTCTTGACTCTGTTATTCCCATAAATGACCCGTTGGGAACACTTGGTAAATTTGGGAACCATTGCCTTACCATTTCTAAAACACACGTTTTCATTATACATGTATATCCCTTCTATGTCATACATAACTCCAGAAGCATTTGTCATTCCAGGTGCCCTATGTTTGTAATCCACAGTTTCTTGTTCTAGGAGCTACATAAATTATGTATTTGAGATTGAGGTTATCCTTTAAATTAATGGGTAATTGTCTCAAAGTTGCTCTTCTGAAACTGCAAGTGTTTTTTTTGTTCCTCAACAATGCAAAACAATGCTTACATATTAACAAAAATTAAAACAGATACCAAAAATAATTTTTGAAACTTAATAGTGTATTGCCTGGACAAACCCTGATGAATACTTTATAAATGTATACAAAAGAAATGCTATACAAGTTTAGTTATTTGTGGGAAAAAAATTGTGATTATTTGTTTTATTGGAGTTAAATAGGGACATACTCCCAAGTTTATAATTCCACTTATTGATAGGTAATAGATAATTGCCTAGAATGATTATCTCTTCATCTTTATCTCTGATATACAGACTTCATCACACTGAAGTTTATTGCTCTACCATACCACATGTGTTTATGTTTACAAACAGCACAAACTGACCAGTGGATAAGCTACTCCTACTGTGCCTAATTTGCTAAATGGCCTACCGTACGGTTATTGAAGATTTTTGAGATCCGGTCTTTAAAGGCCGGGGTCACACTATAAAAGCTGGGCACACTGAAAAATGGCTACTATCACTGAACACTCTAAGCTGTCTACAAGCAAAGCACCAGTGGTGATTTTTTTTCTAGATTATTTGTTTTAGTAGAGTTAAATAGGGACACACTCCCAAGTTTATAATTCCACTCATTGATAGGTAATAGATAATTACCTAGAATGATTATCTCTTCATATTTATCTCTGGTTTACATAATTCACCACACTGAAGTTTATTGCTCTACCATACCACATGTGTTTATGTTTACATACAGCACAAACTGACCCGTAGATAAGCCACTCCTACTGTGCCTAATTTGCTTAATGGCCTACCATACGGTTATTGAAGATTTTGAGACCCGGCCTTTAAGCACAATGTTGAATATGTTGAATTTCTATAGACCGACCATGAAACACTTTCACTATTGCCCGCTAAAAACACTGTTACATGCACACAAATGATGAGCGCTCGTTTTGAAAAAACTCAATGTTTACATATAAAATTATAATCGTTTACTTCAACTTCAACTTTAACTTCTTTATTTCACTTAGGTTCACATATATGAACAGCATAAGCAACATGTTACAAAATACATTTACATATGAATGGCGACAAGTCATCACATTGGAAAAACAAAAACATGTATACATCAGAAAACGACTATATATATATATACAAACTATCTAGCAATGAAGTGGGTAGATGTCTATTCAATGTATAAGTATACTACTTACACATTGCAGTTAATAATAATAATAATATTACTGTTGATTAAAGTGTAAAAACAATATGTGTAATGTTTTATTTCAAAAGAATGTTTATTTTAAAAGAATATTCAGCAGAACCAATTTTTTTTTCAAATGTATTTTTCAGTATTATAAAATAATAAATACATTCCTGTGAGACTGAGTGAATATTTTCAACCTTCAGAAAGAAATAGTCTACAGCTCCACCTTGCTTGACGTTATTTTTCTCAGGTAAAATGTACCCTCACAGGTATGTAATATTCTGGATAGCATTCACATAATAAAACATGTAATTATTTCTATTAGGATAGAATTACATCAAACAGGGAATTATATTCTATTATTCAATAAGGATAAAACCAATATCTCGTATTCTATTAGGAAAGATAAAACACAGGCAATCATATTTATATTGATAAAAACAAAATGACAAATATTTTTGTCAATTTCTAATTAACAGTTCCGTTGTAAAGATGTAAATTGCTCAAATATAACTTAATCTTAATAATCACACTAAAATTTAGTATTTTTTCTTCTTTATCTATGGTTTAGAGTTCTCAATATTAACCTGTGTTGATCAGTGATTTAAGTTTTATTTTCGTTTCCTTTTTAGTATGAATAATATATATTTTATAAGATAATTAATAAATTAAAACAATATGACATCATATTAATTTAGTGACATCACTGTCTTGTCATAAGTCATGATACTCAGATTAATTAAATGCAATAACTCAATAAGTGCGTTTACAGAGTTATTGTTAGTGCACTAACAGAGTTTTTGCATTGAAACATTCAACACAACAACTCCGTAAGTGCACTTATTGAGTTGTTGCATTGAACTTTTTCATGACTGCAGATAGTGCGTTGTGCATCTAATGAAATAAAATCCCGAAAAGTGCCAAATCAACTCTAATCTTTTGATAGAACATGTATCTCAATGTAGAGACCCATTCAGTATGCAAAAAAGTGATTTTCTGAAAACATGTCGCTTACGGAGTTATTGCGTTGATGGGACGAAATGGTGATCTGTTTTTGTATTGCCTGGTGAAATACTATGCAGTTCCAGGATGTACATGTAACATTTGTACATGTTCATTGTTCCAAATTAATACCGAACAGTCCTCATGTAGTGCACGTCAATGCTCCGGGTACATGTTACGCAGTATAATGAAAGTATATATAATAGTCAAACAGGAAATGTACCATTCACTTAACTCAGCCACCCAAAAGAACGCATTCAAAACAAACAACGGCTACACAGATACGCCCTATACAAGTGATACCGCACACATAGAAGTATTGCATAAACATCATGCATTGACAGCTGAAAAAATGAAGCATTTCGAGATCTGGAAACTATTAAATAACATTCATGACTACAGTACATATACTGTTGACGTTCAAACAACGATGACAGCTGTTGAAATACAAATTTAACGTCTAATAGTTGTTCAACATTTAACATTTCCATATTTAAAGTGGCTTAACAAACACTCAATGACATCTTAAAACAGGAAGTAACTGACATTAGTATAAAACAGAACCATCTGTTCATCCGAAAGTGAAGAGATAACTGGTCGATTAAGCCAGCTATAACAAACGACCTCAGATTAGAACTAAAGAGCCGAGCGACATAATCACTCTCAATCAAATATTTGTTGTTTTTTACTTTTAATTCAGGGTCACTGCGTTTTGCGTTGTCGTAGTGTCACTCTTCACCATTAACTTAGTTGCCTTCTGTTGTTAGAGATAAAGCAGCAACACACTTGAATGACCTACATGTTGCTTCTATGACTGTTTGTTTATATAAAAATAAGTATGAAAGTCGAACTGGAAATGCAGCCTTCACAGGAACAGTAAACCCAAAAACACGCAAAACGACACACATGAATGGCTATGTTAACAAGGAATAAAGGCATATGACGTCACAAACACCAAACGGGTGGAAAATAGAGCTACCGACTTGGAACGGTCAGTGCCAAAAAAAGCCGCTGTGGGTTTAAACCAGGTTCTAGGGTGCACCAAACCCCACATTTACCCTACCGTCAACCCAATACAAACGAAACAGTGTAAATAAAGAAATCCCCGCCATGAACTATTCTCTAACCAACAAGGCAGCATTAACACAAAGATGCTCGTGTATATATAAATACAAAAACAGAGTAGCCAGAAGGCCACAAAGAAGGTACTCAATGACTTGGCAGAAGCCAGAGCAACAAGAGAATACACCATTGAGGGCACGACAAGACAAGACTGCAGACAAACATCAAACGTCACCGTCCTTTTGGGCTTTAGGTAGACGTGATCATAGGGTCAACAGCATTTCCAGTCATCGCACAATCAAAGAGGAAGCATAGTGGCGAACTGTTAATTGGTACACCACCAAGCATGCAGTGCGTTGCAAAATGATAGGGTCATAATCTCTTATGATAAACCTTTTAACAAGTTTAACAAAGATAGTATGAACGTGATCATAACCAAGGACGAAGTTTGTAAATCACGTCACCATAAAACTCAAGTTGTAATAGTCCTTGTCGCAGAAGAGTTCTTAAATTACGTTTATTTTTGGAAAGAAGATCAGGGTTACGATAATAAATTGTTGCAAAGCTTTTACGGTAAGTTTATGGTAACGGTAACCCTGATGGAGTATATTTTTAGTTCTACAAAGATAACGAATATTAAAGTTCTCAACTCGAGTACAAGCTCTAAAAAAACGAATTAGTTGAAACACATAGACACCATAAGAAGTTTCTCGGGGAATATCCGCATCTAAATCGGGATAATTAACAATATCAAAATTAAAATCATCTCTCTTGTCATATATTTTGCTAATTATTTCACCATTTTTAATGGACAGATGTAAATCAAGAAAAGAAGCGTTAGTATCAGAAATATAGCTTTGTTAAGTTGAAGGTCTTTAGGGTATCTATTATTAACCATTGTACAGCAGAAAGGGCTGTCAATGTTTAATCTGTCATCCAGATACCGAGAGGTGTCCTTAAAGGCCTCAGTAACATCAAACAGAGTATACACATTTTATTTCTTGTTTGTATTTGTTGCTTCCAAGGGATCGTATTTTCAGTATTTATTTACCGGACCATGATTGCCCTGGACCGGCTCTATGTAGTTATATTGGTTAGGTTTAATTTACTATCTTATACACTATTTGACGCAGTCTTTACTCGTCATGTATAAAAGCACGCTGATGAGAAATTCCCATCAATACCAAACCGAGGTCCCGATGGTTGACCTTGACATAGGTAATGGACGTTGTCTGGTCAATGGTAAACATACGTAACTATACTGTGAAACACGTGATTCATGCATATATTCACTTTCCTGCCCGATAAAGTTTTGCTTTATAAGGCAATGTAATTTCATATAAGTCATTTTATTGATCCAGGTAATCTTTTTGGTTTCTATACATGCTTTTGGCTGACTGTGGTATTTCCGGTTCGATTTTTGTGTTTTGTCAATGCTACATTTCCTGTTTCTTTTAACCCCTGCATTTCAGTAATACGGTATAACTAATAATTAGTTGCAAATTATGATATCTCCTTGTCAATAGCACGGAAGAAAAATATAAATATTTGTAAATGTTACACATTTTGATAAGTTTTGTTCAGTTAATGTATATACAAATTCATCATAAACAATCATACGTAAATATGTTGGCGATATATGCAACCATATGCATACTTCTTTTTGCTTAGTGGCATGCATTAAAATCAAACACAAAGAGACATGGAGGCAAAGTATTTGATACAATAAACGCAAAACAGGGTTGACAACAATGAGTACCACCTAGGAACGGTCAATGGTGGTCCGAGTATTAACCTTCATATCCCATACAACCCTTTCTCCAAGAATCGAAAACAAGATTGCCTGCGGTATGAAATAAAACATTAATTTTGGCTTAAAATGCTTACATATTGTAAAATTAAAACATTTAATAGGTCATTTTAAACAAGTTATCGCATTGTTTCAGTAAAACATGTTTTTAAACGTGTTTTATTGTCGAAATATCCATTATAAAATCCTGCTTATATGAACTTTCCCATCTTAATAACGTAACTTAATGCACCTTTTCTTGTTATTCCATTTAAAATATATGTTCTATGACCACCATTGGCCGTTCCTAGGTGGAACTTATTGTTGTTAACCCTGTTTTGTGTTTATTGTATCAAATACTTTGCCTCCATGTCTCTTTGTGTTTGTTTTTAATGAATGCTTTGACTGACTGTGTTCTTCGAATGCTACATTTCCTGTTCAACTTTCATACATACTTTTAAATAATTTATATCGGCAAATACGGTACAATACTGGTACATACAAAAGAAGAAACATTTGTCTGCATGGCACACTGTTGTTAATTCAAAACGTTTAGTTTGAAAATAACGACATCTATTCAGATACGTCAATTATAGAAGTATATAATACTAGTTTATGCTTTATGGCCTCATTTTCATCGTTCTGACTCTACTAAATGGCATCCATTTCGGAGATAATCTGCACATTAGACATCCTTATGGATCAAAAGAATCCATGTTTTTGTGATATATTGATATTTCGGAGAGATTCCCTCATTATTCGGTTCCAGCTTGGCTAATGTTTAAACTTGTCATCATTAATTAATTTAATATATGGAATGTATTATTATTTTAATTTGAATTTATAGCTCAAGACTAGTAAATTAAAAAAAACATGTGTGTTTTATATCTCTAAAAATGGTTCAGGAGAAGTAAAATCGATTTTAAAATATAAACTTTGAAGTAAATGCTGTTTGTTAAATGCAATGGTAAAACAAACTGCGATAGTGTTTGAATAAGTACACCGTATCGTATTCCCTTGTTTATCTGTGTTACATCTTACATTTATATGACACGTTGTATCACGAAAAGCAATACGATATACATTGTAATGTGTTTGACAATATACCACGAATCAATCACTTTGCTTTCGAAATTGAAATTAACATGCTGCCAATTTCATCTAGGACTGTTTCTATGATTTGTTTGCATAAAAGATTGATGTTTGCAGAATTATAAATATATATGATTTACACAACTCGCAATTAGAAGATTTTAACATTATTTAAGTATCTAACGCGTTGTACAGAAACTATACAAAATGATTCGACAATTTTATAAATTTTGTATACGTATATCCACTATTTTCATTGCGAACATATAGCCGATACAAATGAGCAAGAAAATGTCTCTTGATGCGTTGGCGTGGCTACGGATTTGTGATTTAAATAATTTGCAATACAAATTCCTCAATACAACGGGGAAAATGATTTAATAGGGATTAACCTGTCACTAAAGGTCGAAGCATTGATGTATTTGTTCTCCTTTATTTATAATTAGCTTTTACAGACTGAAAACGCAGGGGATTTAGATTGTCTCAAAGAGAGTTTTAATTAAGATTCTAACAATAAACAATGCATCTAAGCAAACATTAATATTCTTAGGTTTAAGGATTTTGATGTAAAAGACACTCTACGATTGTTGAAAAGGGATATTAAAGAATTTATTTATAAATTGCAGAGGTCGGTATTTAACTTATTAAAAGAGTATGAGCGGAGATATTTGGAAACTGTTAAATCGGCTCGGTCTGCCAAACCGTACCATGCATATGTCTTACTTCCAGACATCGGTCTTAGACTAAATAAAGCTCCCACCGATAATTAGTCGATTTTATTCGTTTTACACGCATATGAAGTCGAAGTTTTCATGACATCACGTTGTCAAAAAACGTAACAACGTTACTTGTTGATATACCAGTTGGCGTCATTGCTGCTTCTCCCAAGTTAAAAGTCAAAAATGGCATTTAATTGACTTGCAAATTATTCTCATGGAATCTCTCAAAGTATCGTCAAAATTGTTCCCAACATGAGGGGTGATTCCAAACTTCCTTTTTTCCTCAAACCTGGATTCTGAAGATCATAGCGTAGCGAAGAAATCAGAAGCAGTCCGGGTGACCGAGTCTAGAAATCGCCTAACACGGTAACTACAAAAATATTGAATTTTCTTAAGTGGACCTCTGGAAAAGGCCGAACACGACACATACGAACTATTGCAGACACGGTTTGACTGAGACTGTTCATGAACGGTTGTGATATATGCTAGCTACCGCTCACGCCCTCAAGCCCTGGGTTGAGCAGAACTCAATATTCATAAAATCATCAGTAAATAATTCCAACCATCCCGAGGATTGTATGCATATGGCGGCGAACATAAATATATTTTCTTCCCCCATGTCCAGCGGCGTATGGTCCCAATATCTAACAAAATACTATGCCCCAAAGAGTGAAATAAACACAATGGAATTTACTTGAGAGCAACGGTTATGAAGCCTGCCTATCACAAGTAACAGTCAAAACTAAACCAACAGCTTACTAAGCAACTATATGTGTTTCCATACCATTTGTTTTTAAATAAGTGTCCATTATATACTTACAATAGGCAAATAAGATCATGTTGCGTTATAACGTTTGTTCAGTGTAAAAATATACAAGTTATAATAGGGTAAGCTTTGGTGTACCCTAGAATCTAGTTTGAATCCCCAACTGACCGTTCAAATGCGGTAGCCCTATTGTCAACTTTGTATGTTAATTGTGTGATGTCATATCTAGCCTTTTATTCATCTCGGTATAATCAGTTTTTCTATGCGTGTTTTTGGTTGACTGTGGTACTTGAATGCTATATTTCCTGTTCAACTTGTATATCTACATGTGTATAGAAAGACTGTGTAACGCCACGAGTTTTAATTACTCTATGGTGGTGTTTGTACATTTAATTGAAATCAAAGCATACTAAATCGTTGTTGCAGAAACATATTAATGGGAGCTTATTCAAAGGTTGGAATTTATTTTTTTACAATATGTATGGCTTTAAAGTAGAATACGCTAAAGCCGGTGCTAGGAGGCGTGAGAGAAGTTGCACTTTGTATTACCTCTCATGAACAGACTCAATAAAACCGAGTCTCTTCTTTATCTCTTCTTTGTGTATGTTGCTTCCAAGGGATTCCATTTTCAGTATGTATTGAGATTCACACCAGCGATTGTTTAGTGCTGTGTGGCGGCGGTAAATAGTCGCCCCGACTACAAATCAGTAGTGTTATCACCTACTGGTCCTTTGGGATCATCAAGTCCAATCTTTGTGGCTTTAAAGCAAAATGTCGCGCTTAAGCCGTAGCTAGGAGGTGTGAGAGGTCTTTCACTTCACATTACCTCTCATGAACAGACTCAATAAAACCGAGTCTGCTACTTTTATCTCTTGTTTGTGTGTGTTGCTTTCAATGGATACCATTTTCAGTATTTATTGGAATGGTCAGAGGCCAAATAAACGGCTAAGGAGCTTAAACCAGGGCCTAATTTCATCAATGTTTTGAGCAAAAGAATCTGACTCAGACTCAAAATCTCATTTCTTTGCAAACCCTATCAACACAAAAGTATGGGTAAGAATTGTGATTGTCAGACATTTTCTGTTAAATTACCTTAAAAGTTTCTGTAAGTAAATCTAGTAATTTGCTTGTATAATTGTTTCTATTTGGAATTAAAAAAGAATGAGATTTGGAGTCTGAGTCCGTTTCTTGTGCTCAAAAGTTTGATGAATTTTAGGCCAGGTCTTAGGTTGCACCCAACCTTACTGTTACTCTAATGTCATTTGACTTAAACGGGACAGTGTACATGATAAATCCACCCAGCAGTCTATATATTTTAACGAACTTTGCAGCACTATTGACAATATATTAAGATCTCACTACACACTTAGCTCCCTTGCATGTGACTGTAGGATGATTCTTACACCATAAAGAGTAGGGGTGTGTTCTTCGGTTTGAGATATTTTAGTAATTGCCAATGGATATTTTCTTTTCTTGTTGCAGGTGAGAAAACAATAGTGTGAGATTGGTTGAACAGCGATTAGACGACACTGACAGCAAAATGTGACACATTTGTGGGTGCTCAAAATGCGTATGAATTTAGGTGCAAACTGTTTAGTGAAAGCCGAAAAGACTACCTTGAATGCCACCACTCACATTAAAAAAAAAGACTGGGCTATGTACCAGATTTTGTGGATTTTTATGAGCAGCAGTAACTGTATTTTCCCAAAAAAATACTTTTAGACTGTAAATGCTTGATTGAGAATGGAAAATTGGACTTTACTGCCTATGGCCAACACAGTAAAATCGAAGTGTGTTGTGAGATCTTAACAGAAACAATCAGCCAGACGCTTTCAGTACAGCTTTCATTGACACAGATCATATTTCTGAGTTTTATGTTTTCAACTGTGGGAAAAAGTTGAATTGAACATTTTATGATGAATTGCAATGAACTTTAGTTGGATTTGGCCATAAATTAGTGATTTTACACATGAAAATGGACCATACTTTGATCAACATGGATTATTTTGTGTATGCTGTTTGTAGTGAACTCAAGAAATCACTTCCGTAATGTCGATATGGATTCCAGGCGATGAAACATCCTAATGAAATGCAATATAAATGTTGTCAGTGCATATTTCAGTGCATACACATGTACATGCAGTATCAACTATTCCGCAAAAGATGGATATTCGATTGTATTTGCCAAAAAAAGTTTGTGCTTGCGAGTCGATAAATTGTTTCTGGAAGTTTAGTTCTCGTCTCTGTTGGGTTAAAATGGATACAATGTACCGATACTATGCCAGGGACATGTTCACGGAAAGCAGCTTCATATGACATCTGACAGGTATGTGTTTGTATAGCAAATTATTGATTTCAGCTATTGACAATATTAAAAAAATACCCCACCCACTTATGCAGTGCAACAAATTTCAAAACCGCTGTTCGGTGTGTTTTATTTGTCGAGAATGTTCATCAAATATGTCTATTAACTTAGTCGCTCTTACTTGTTTGCTTTGAAGTTGCGTGACAACCTTTTTCGAACAGCTGTGTCTTTTGGAAAGATTTGTCGTTTGCAGTTGCACATTTGTCGAGACACAAAATTGTTTCATGCTTGGTGTTAGCTGAATGAGGCGTTCCAGCTTTTAGCGTATTCATCTCATTACTTGTATTCCATTTATACGCAGGCAATTTGTTCTCTCGTGATATTTTTTATGCGCATTTTATACAAATTTCGCGTCATGTCAAATAAAAAAAATCCAGTATATTGTGTGTCTGTTTATATATTGGAAAAAAAATCCAGACAAAACTTTAATGTACTGTTACATTCTTCATCGTCTCTTTTTACGTAAATAAATGTTATTTTGCACTAAGAAATAAAACTGTGCTAATATATGTTTGAATAAAAAAAATGTACGCAAATTACATCATTGAAATTCAAGTGAATTTCGCGTCATAATAAAACATTAAATTCTGGTTCTATCATTATTCATGTTAAAGATTGCCTGTGTCGCCTAAAATCTTTTTCCGCAGATCTGTACTGAATTTGTTTTTGGCATGTTACGTGTTTTGCTGCATTACGTATAGTATTATGCAGCTATCTTTTTTGCTCTGATCCGAATGGACAGCATTCATTTTTCACTGCTTTGAGTAGGTTTACAGTGTCGTCTGGAGAAACACTGCAGTCGGTCGCAAGCAGTTGATCGCTGATTTTCATTGACTGACTGACTGACTGACTGACTGACTGACTGTGACTGACTGACTGACTGACTGACTGACTGACTGTCACTGACTGTCACTGACTGACTGACTGTAATTTGAGATGAATTCAATAACTATGTATGAAGTGCATGCAATGCGGTTCAATGCGATTAATTAACAGTTACGATATAACATGGAATTGACAACAATTTTTTGAAATATACCGATTGTTATAATTTCATAGATTTTTAAGCTAAGCGCTGTTCATGTACATTTGGTAGCGTTATCTGTATTGTGATAATTTCTTGAAAACTAATCTGCATGCCGGTGGTTTTCGGTTGTTTTTCTGCTTTTAGCAAGTTGTGGTGTCATTTAGTGTTTCCTAGTTAACTCCCCTGCTAGTTTTATATATTTGTTCCCCTTTTAAATCACTGTTGGGTATATTTTATGATTTTTCTCCCTACATTCTGTTTTTACAATGGCTAGGTTTTCAAAAAGTAATATTTAGCAACATTTTTATCAATATTGTAATCATGTGCTAAGTAAAAGCCATTGTATATTTGTATACAGAAAGCTGGTAGAAGATGCCAATTTGAGAGTTGAAGGGAGGGCTTGTTTTATTGGAGCCATACCTGCGATGACATCAACTTGAATGGCCTTTAATGACATTGTAGGACAGGTAAAATAATAAACTATATTTGACTAGAAAATAAGTCTAACCACTACTTCTGTTTCAGAAAGCATCATTTAATAAAAAAAAAAATTAAAAAAAAAAAATCACATATGAGCATGAGTGAACAATTAATAAATTAAGAAACACTGCATGAAAGACAAACATCACACCTTTTTTAACTGATATACATATCATACACAAATCCTACAGAATTTTAGAACACAATCTCTCAGAATACAAAAGTTACTGAATAATTTCTACTCTTGATACAGATTAAAATTCCTGAATATTTCGCTCCATGAATATGGCACGAAGCAGACTAATGCATGCTGCAGTTTGAGCCGTAAACTCATGTAATCTATGACAAAAGTATCTATCAACTATTTGTTTTGGTCAGGTAGTCACCTATAGTTGTTGCGGGTATGATTTTGAAGACATGGATATTTTCTTTTCTTGTTGCAGGTGAGAACATAATAGTGTGAGATTGGTTGAACAGCGATTAGACGACACTGACAGCAAAATGCGACACATTTGTGGGTGGTCAAAATGCGTATGGATTTAGGTGCAAACTGTTTAGTGAAAGCCGAAAAGAGTACCTTGACTGCCACCACTCACATTAAAAACAAAAAACTGGGCTATGTACCAGATTTTGTGGATTTTTATGTGCAGCAGTATCTTTTTTTTCCCAAAAAAATACTTTTAGACTGTAAATGCTTGATTCAGAATGGAAAATTGGACTTTACTGCCTATGGCCAACACAGTAAAATCGAAGTGTGTTGTGAGACCTTAAGGAAAACACAAGGAGTATCATGTATATATGAATATAAGAACCAAAAGCCTAGATAGATATGTATTATTTAGAGGAATAAATTCATTATAACGAGCGTTCTTTAACGTAGGATCTGGTACGAATTCTTTGGTAACAAAATTCTCTCCACATATGTATATATACACTTATTTATTTATTCATTATGTATTTTGTTTTATTTGTTTGATATGCTGTCTGCGTCCTATAACTGCTACGACGTTTTGCACAATATACGGAAAGATATTCCCTCGTTTTAATAGAAACATTGTGTATAATAATAACATAACATTCACGAACGTTCAAAAATCGTCTAGCTTCAGCGAAAAACACCTTCATACCTAAGTGGCTAAGAAATCTGCGGTAGACGATTAAATAAACACATTCCTGCCGTGTCTCCAATGTGGTTCTCAAATCAAAATATCTATGAATAATTTATATATAACATAGTGTATCTGCTTCAAGGAATGGCAGTTAGTACTGTCATTTATAAGAAAGACATAGAACACACCAAGGAAACATACACAGGCTATTAAAATATTAGTCCGCCACTTAACAGTCTTGAAAGTTGTGTATCTTATGTATCTGTGTCTACATAAGTCTTCAAACAACGGTACCGTTTGATGTTTGTCTTAAATCTTGTCTTGGCGTACCCTTAACGAGTTGTTCTCTTGTTGCTCTGGCTTCTGCCAATTCATTGAATACTTTTTATATTCATATATGCATGATCATTTATGTTTTATACTTAGTTTCTATTAATGCTGCTTTGTTTGTTAGAGAATATAACCTGGCAGGGATATCTTTATTTACACTGTTCCGTTTTATTGGGATGCCTATAGCGTAAGAGTGTGGTTTGGTACACCTTTAACCCTGGTTTAAACCCCGCGCTGCTTTTTTTTGGCCACTGACCGTTTAAAGGTTGTAGCCCTATTGCCATCCCTTTTATTTGTATGATGTCACATCTTGCCTCTTATTCATCTTTGCAATTTATTGTTTGTTCCTTTGCGTGTTTTTGTTTGGCTGTGGTCCTTGAATGCTACATGACCTGTGACATTGAAGGAAACCGACTTTTATATTCAACTTAGGTACTGAATTATACTAGAAAACATATTTCCTTTTTTCAGTAGATTTTTGTGGAAGTCATTTATATAATCAATGCTAGAAATGTGTTCGTCCTTGTGTCGGCTTTGGAGCATTGTTTATAATTGATAAACTTATTCGAGCCTTGATTATTATTTGCAGGTTACTTCATTAATTTAAATCAATGCATATATATATATGGTACATTCCCTGAAGCAATGATATGGTTTAACACGAAATAGCAGGCCTTTTAAGAAATATGTCGTTGTTCAATGACTTTTTTTATATTCATATGGCAATGATACTCTCTGTGTGTTTTTTATATTGCTTGCTAATGCTGCTTGTTAGAGGATCCACGAGTAAGGTCAAGATACTCCCAATATTCTTACTTATATAGAACCCGGATTTCCTATTCCCGAGGATGTGGGGCAACTACTCGTACACGACTCTTTGCTTCATTATTTGCGTCAGAGATTTTCATGGGACCGTTAAGGAATAATGCATGTGAGAAATTGTTATTTGATTTAAAGTGTTGAAAACTGTTACTTTAATTACGTTACTTTAATTATAAACTATTATAATTATATATTTGACTTATAAATGTACCAAATTGTGTCAGAAAGGATAATAGTACAACGGGACGTGAAAAGGATGGCAATTGATGTGTAATACTTTACTAGGCTTGCGGATATATCGGAGTTTATTAACTATTTTGTGTTTGCATTATCTTGGATTTTTGGAATACTTACTGAACATTGGAACTAAATTGCGAGAACCGAGACAACTTTTTTATTTTATTATGCAAGTTTGCTTTATGTACACGATTTGAATTGAATTACCTCAACTCTGCTTTTAACATGCCCAGATAAATACTGAAACGTAACGGGAATTTCCGCTATATATTGTATGTACAATATGCTGCTGTTAATCGAATGGTACATGGCTACGTAAGATCTTTCCTTACAGAAAAAAGACTAAAACAACACATAACTCAGCAAATAGTATTCCTTCAAAGTTTCGTTATTGACAGAGTACGCGTTTAGCTCAAGCATGTGAGCAAACTGAGGATGCAGATTTTGCAAACTCTTACGTTTTTTCAAGAGCATGTACTCGAGTTGAGGACTTTAATATTCGTAATCTTTGGATAACTAAAATGTTAGTCAATCAGGGTTACCGTTACCATAAACTTCGTAAAACCTTTGCCAAATGTTATTATCGTAACTCTGATCTTCTTTCCGAATATAAACGTAATTTAAGGGCTCTTCTGCGACAATGACTATCACAACCTGACTTCTATGGTGATGTGGTTTATAAACTTCGTAAGATTCTTGGTCATGATCACTCTCATACTATCTTTGTTAAACTTGTTAAAAGGTTTATCAAAAGAGGTCATGACCCTATCATTTTGCAACGTACTGCATGCTTGGTGATGTACCATTTTACAGTTCGCCACTATGCTTTCCTCTTTAATTGTACGATGACCGGACAGGCTGCAGACCCTATGATGACGCCTACATAAAGCCCGATGGGACGGTGGCGTTTGATGTTTGTCTGATCTTTCGTGTCGTGCCCTTAATGGTTTATTCTCTTGTTGCTCTGGCTTCTGCCAAATCAATGAGTACCTTCATTGTGGCTTTCTAGGCTATTGTTTTTTGTATTATATTTACATGAGCATATTTGTGTTTTACTTATATTGCCTATTGATGCTGCCTTGTTGGTTAGTGATTAGATCACGGAGGAGAATTCTTTATTTACACTGTCCTGTTTTAATGGGATGACAGTAGGGTAAGTGTGAAGTTTGGTGCACCTAGAACCGGTTTAACCCCCCAGTGGCCTACTTTTCCAAGGCGGCAGCCCTATTGTCAACCCTTTTGTGTTTGTGATGTTGTTTGCATTGAATAATACGTTTGCCTTCTTGTTTGTCTGTTTGCGTGTTTGTTTTTGTGTTTTGTGGTTGACTGTCCTCCTTGAATGCTACTTTCCTTGTCCGATCTTTTTATATTTCTTCAACATTGATGAATTTCTTGTTACAAAGTGCATTGTGATTAAAACGTCTACAACATCACAGTTGTGTCCTTTCTCTAACTAAAAGCAACTTTTTTAAAAAACATCTTGGGATTTCTTAGCTGTGGAATTATATGTGCAGTATATATAATGTATAGTGGACATTCCCGAGTTGCGTTTCTTTTTCGCTTCAGTATAGAGGGGTACAAGGCGCCCCCACCTTAAAATCTGAGAAGTTATTAAAATTCATGTGAAAATTCCTGCTTTTAGTTTGCTTGTCAATTAGTTTAATGTTATGCCCCACTCCAAACCCCAACACCTTCCCTCTTTTCCACCCCCACCCCAAACACCCATACACTAAAATCTGGCAAGTTGGGTTCTCAACTTTTGAAAGCAAGCTACGACCACCACTTATCTTAATCTGGATCCGCCACTGGTTAAACCATAGGTATGACGTCACTCTTTAATTGTAACTGTGTAATATTTTTCACGGACCAAAGGTTGATTCATTTGTTAGCCATTTACACAGTCTGTGTGAGAAGAAGAATATATTTTTTTCTTCCAACGCAGACTGTGTAAATCGAGAATAAAGGAATCAACTGTTGATTCATGAAGAATAATCTACAGTTATAACAATAGAGAGACGTCATTGCTATGGTTTAAGTAGCCGTATCCAACCTTTTTTGAACATGGTTATATGCAGTGATGCAGTGATTGACATTCTATAATTCTAGGAGTTCCTATAATAATTAATGAAAACTAAGAATTACCCAAAAACGGATATAAATATCTTGAAGCTGTCTTTAATACGACTTATACATGCTGGGAAACAGTATATGTGGATAATTTCTCTTATTTTGTTCCTCTTTTATTTGAAATATTTTCAGGATGGGTACCACATAAACATTGAAAATACGTATATTTGTTTACAATATAAATGTATTTGTCCTGCAACACACGTACATATGACGTCTTCCATAAAACAACATCGCTTAAAGAAAAGCAAACCTCCAGAGCTCCCCCTGACTACTATTATCGTCGGAATAATTCAACTGAGGCCTATACCTATACTATAATTCCTTTTTATGTATAGTTGGCTTCTCTCCAATGATACTGGCTTCATCTTAATTAGTTGTAAGATCCATGAACTTAATAAACTAACTAACAATACAACTATGTAGACAGGTGCATGCAATTATACTTGAATGTCCTCCCAACGCGAAAACATGATGAGTTCATGTATATAATGTGATTGATAAATATTGAGCCAGATTAAATTGGTTGTTACAAATAAACTTAATCCAACATATGTTCGCAAAAATGCTTCAAGAAAGATCAAGAGCTAATTGCATCCTTGATTAAAACGATTGTTACATGTACCAGAGGAGGAAATGTGTTCTTCAAGCGTGCACTTGTCGGAAATCAATCTATTGTGGATAACCTGAGGAGGGTGCTATTCAATCCAGTCAGTTTAGTTGTTGTACAAATTAGATTTGTTTAAACGTTTCGTTTCAGAAATTCAGTGATGTGGGCTCTATGCATTTCATTTATATGAATGTGATTGTGAAAAAAACTAAAATGTAATTATGTAACATTATAAGCAAAATTAGTTTATACATTTGTAGCCGGGTACGGGTAAATGGTGAATAATCGATTCCTAATCGTATGTCCTCGATAGCTCAGTGTTTAGAGCACTGGCACGGTAAACCTTTGAGTTCAGATTGAGGAACGATTTTTTCACCGCCAGTTTTATTTGGAGGCTCTTCCGGGATCCGGGACCGTGTCTGTTACCATGAAACAGTATGAAAATGTCTGACAGCCGGCCTAGTCTAGAAATTCAGGGACGAATTTCAATCTGGTTGGGGTGTATCTAACCGGGTACAGGTAAATGGTAAAGAATCGATTACTATCCGTATGTCCTCAATATCTCAGTTGCTAGAGACCTGGTACGGTAAACCAGAGACCCTGGGTTCGAATCCCGGTTGAGGAACGACTTTTCACCACCTGTTATATATTACTTGCATATACCTATGTTTGCGCCTGAGACGAAAAAAACTTGAACAGTGCTTACAGTAACTATAAACCTGACTTAAACAGATATAGTATCACGTGTACAAAGACAGCCAATATATTAACGCATATCACACAAACTCAAGAAAACAAAGAATTGAATTTACATAATGACAAGAATTAAATAAAAACTAAATAAAGTCTTACAGTTCATTCTAGAAGAAATCGAGTGCTTCTGAACGATGGTTCTACAGATAAACACTACAAATGGCATTACATAACCGCAAAGTGGGCCATTGCAATTTACAATAAAACACGGGTTCAAAATTAGAAAAGCCTAGCATTTCTGTCACCTCAAAAATATTAGAAATAATTTATAAAAGATAAATCTGAATGTTTAGAAATTTCGTTTTGAATTAACCCGACTTGTCCACGAAGCAAATCGCATTAGAAAGTAAGAGAGGTCGTCAGTGTTGACGTCAGTACATATACATTTAATTACGCATTTTAATAATATGAAGTTAAAGCTACAGAGTCCTCATATTAATCGATTTTTTCTTTGTAGGCGTGTCTTAATTTCTAATGTCAAGTTTACCAGCTCATGTCAAAATCGGGTATTTAAGCGAGCAAATATAGCGCAGGAAATCATTTACTGTATATACATTGACCAGCGCACATCGTACCTATACACAGGTCACAGTATTTTTTACAGAAACAAAGTTAGCCTCTTTCGGGGCTCGATTACACGACCTTCCGATTTCAAGTCCGGTGCTATATCCACTGAACTACAACGTTACTTGAGAAAATAAAATAATAACTACCATTTATTATGAACATATTTGAAGGCAACTAAAGATGGATCAATGAATATTTAGTCCATATTGTCGCACGTGTAAATTAACATTGCAATATGAAACTAATACTTCGCCTCAAAACAACCAAATCTCGACTTATTATTTAGCGCTTGATGAGTTTGTGTGCGCGCGCTTGTTATTACGTAATGCCTATTTAGTGTTAAAATTGCTAAAACATACCAATAAATAGCAGTGGTCTATGGTTCAAGGCTATGGTTCAAATCCCGTTCCGGGCAACTATTTTTTTATCACATATATTCTGGAGTCGTATATTTATCGATGATACCTGTACGGAGGCTAAATAAAAATGTGAAATTTTACGCATCGATTTCTGCTTATATATCGACTTTTGGGGTGTTCGTCGATTTGAAACTACTTCACACGTGACTCATTCATATTCATGAGTTACTACTAGTTAAAATAGGGACGGTACAGCTTTAAAGTGGCACTAGCTGTAAGACGTATATTGAGAAATAACTGTCTAATGTATTGCCATATAAACCTGGACAATTGAGCATGTACGAACGTACAGAAATCCAAATAATAGTGTGATTTATTCATACATGTACAATATATAACACACGGAAACATAAACTTGTTTAAACTCGATCGGTAACGCACTCTATCAGTACCGTTATTTTTGTAACAAACTATACAAAACCTTATGATATTGACTTCAATGAACATTTTATTTAGTTTGATTATCTTTGTGATATATCAAGACTTTTGAGGCAAACAATTCTGAAATTAATGTGTTTCATATAAATTAATGTTGAGTTCATTCCAGTGGTATTTTGATGAAGCAATTAATTTAGTGCTAATTCGACAAGTAATCTAAAAAATGTACAAAAGCTCCGCTTGCTCGTAATGTGAATATTTTTCCGCGAAAGGGTTAACAAAGCCTTTGTAATCTGAGTTACGTCTTTTATTGCCTGTTCATTGCCTAGTAATTAGCACAGTGAGCATAAATACGTTGTTCTATTTGTGGGAAAAGCATGTAAAGGAAAAATCAACCCTAATGACAATATCCTTAACGTTGGTAACAATCGCAATTTGAAATGTCTGAAATCTTACTGTTAGAGTTAAAGTCAAATTCGATGTTGTTCCCTGTTTATGACATCATGACAGATATCTATGGTCTTCCGTATCAGCAATTCGGCATTTGTATTCAGAAATGAGACCAAAACTTGAAGCATCACGAGTAATACATAAAAAAGTTGTTTAATTAACATTGCTTACATTAAAGAAAATGTATACGGATTAATTTGTATGTTTCTTATACGATATGCCATCTATACGACGTGCTATACACCTAAAATATGTACACGTTCGTGGTATTAAGTAAAAATAATCGCATGTAATGGGATCGGATGAAAGTCATGGCCTCTTTCTCCCCAGCTGTAGTATCTGTATTTCTTTTTATACTATTCATTTCAGTAAGAATGTATGTTAATTCAGGAAGGAAATTGTTTCATTTTATTTTAAAACTACGACAAGAGACTAGAGTCCGGTTACATTCACAACCGTTAATACAACTGATTTTAAAACAACGGGTTGTCTTAAGTAACTGTTTAAAGCAAAATTGTATTTCTATGGTGACAGCATACTTCATATATCTACAGTCAAGTACAAAAGTTAGACATACCTGTTATTTTCCTGTTTCAGACACAACTGAATGTGTCAGTGTATATCAAACTGCATCCGGCAGGAAATCTGTTAAGGCTTCCGACATGAAAGTATTATGTAATTGACATAGACCTCGATTCACAACCAGGAACACTCCATATTCGTTTTCAATATCAATCAACGAACAGCACTTCCATTATTGCGTGCTCACCCAATCTTCAGCAGACGATTTATTGACATGGCAACAATTGCCAAATTTCCCCCGGTGATTAAATGATTCTAAACGAAAATATTTAGCGAACTGTTATAGAATATTCTTGCGTTAATGAGTACCGATGAAACATAATCAGTCAACTGATATGCTGGAAGAACATATTTCGAATAAATTTTAGGAGTAGATGTGTTAGCGTTTTAATTTTAATCAAAAGTAGATATAAAAGAAGAACAGGAAATGTAGCATTCAAGGACCAGTCAATATAACCACAAACAAACAACGACTGCACATATCAATAAAAGGCAAGATATGACATCACAAACATGAACGGATTGACAATAGGGCTACCGCCATGGAACGGTTAGTGGCAAAAATGGCCGGGGGTGATTTAAACCAGGTTATAGGGTGCAACAAACCTCAAGCTTACCCTATTGTCATCTCAATAAAACGGTACAATGTATATAAAGATATCCCCGTCAGGTTATATTCTTTACAAACAAGGCAGCATTAATAGACAATATAAATATAACACATCAAATAGAATGTATATATAATATTAAAAACCATCAGCCTAGAAAGCCATGTAGCAGTTCAAGCTTTGTATCCTATGTAAGTATGTCTGACAACTGTGTCTGGTCTATCTTAGAATAACAATAATTCCATTGATGAGCATCTATATATCAGCCTTCACTATGAACTGATATTGCGCTTGTTATAACCATAATTATATTTGTAAAATTATAACGTATTGCTTCATAGTATTGGACTTTAGCAGTTTATTTTCATTTTCGATGAGACCGTGTCTATGAAAGCAATACTGATGCAAGATTGGATGTATTATTTATAGCAAAGGGTTAATTATTTTATTCAATATCAATAAACACCTTACTTGAATGTCTTTATAGGTATTTCAATAAAAAAAGGGCAGTTTGTCCATTTTTTCAATTACTTTGGTATATATAATCACTTTTCGGCAATTCCTTGGCATTGTGTCTGCACCGGACCCTTAAACATAACGTAAATCAAAATGTTTGCTATCAACGACACACATTTGTTTGTTCTCCAAACTTACAGGGCTTGTCTTCTTATTTTAGACAACGCAAGTGGAGCGTTCGAATAAATCAACGCCTGATCATTTAATATACGTGAGACAAAATATTTGAGCAGTCGAGTGGTTTTAGTGTAAAGTTGTGGGCGAAATGGTGTGGTTGTCGTTGTTTTCCGTTTTAATGTAATCTGTTTTTCTTTCAAATGAATAAGACTGAAAACGGAAGGATACATCTTTAAACGTGTTTTCATAGTTTGTACATTTTATATACCTCAGTGCATGTGTTGACGAGCAACATATGGCACAGTCTCTCATCAGGTAAGCCTCAGGAATGTAAACGCTACTTATTCTCAAAATGACGAAACATCGTCAAGATGCAGGACATGTTTACGAACAAACTTAAGTCCCGTTTCAAGCTTCAGCTCAAAACTCAAAACACATATTTCAGCTATAATTATTTTTAATTAATGTTTTTCATAGAGAAACTTTCAGGACCGTGTTTACTTATCACTATTTGTGTAAAGTTTAGTGTAATTCCACGTGCATTAAATATGATTTTGAAAAAAACAACACTTTTGAACCTGAGCATGAAATATAAGTTTGTTTGTGAACTTGGGATATGTGATTATTATGTAGCTCTCTAGATCTAGCATTCTCGTATTATAAAGTTAATCTTCACACTAGCGTTCTTTTAGTGCAGTGTGGCGGCTGTAAAATGTCTTCCCGTGCTATGAACCAGTAGTGTTATTTTTACTGTTCTTTGGGACCAACGAGCCCAATATAGATGGCTTTGAAGTAGAATCCCGTTTAAGCCGGTGATAGGGAGCGTGAGTGGTGTTGCTTCTTTCATTACTTCTCATGAACATACTCAATAAAACCGAGTTTGCTGCTTTATTCCCTTAATTGTGTTTGGTGCTCCTTTAGATCACTTGTATCAGTATTTTTCAACATGCAATTATACTAATGGATTACTATCACGAAACTCACAAAAAAATCTGGCCAGAAGATATGAGCTACCAGCATGTAAACATTGCTAACAACATTAGTGTTGGAGTTGTATACTGTATCCATGGCTTGACATTAGACTCATTACATTAGTATTATATCAAGCCGCCCCAGAGAAAGAGACCGATACTGTAACATACTAATTTGGGAACCCTGCCCAACTCTTAATATATACTAAATACATTACATTATGGTTCTTTAACGTGCTTAGGGGATGGACACCGACACATGCGACCACTTGATTTGATCCTCATTCAACAGTCAATACAGAGAGAAGAGTCTTCTCTAAGAACACAATGACATAATTGAATGGCGCCATTGAGGTTTGAATCATACGTGACTAAGGCAAGTGCATTTTTTAGGAACACATAGTAGAAACCCAACGGCGCCAGAGAGGCTTGAAACCGTGATCTTTGGATTTAGATTCAAATGTACTAGCACATCCACTGGACCATTACGGCTGTTAAGGCCATTAACGCCATCTTACATAGTTTGTATCAATTATATAATACTTTGGTTTAAACATATTTATTTCCTAATATTCACATATTATATAAAAATTATAATAGTACTGATCCTAAAACAAGCTTATCAAAGATTATATAAAGTCTTCTCCGTTCAGAGGTCACATTTTAAAATTCTTAGTAACATAAATATTGTAATCATGAAAAATAAGAAAATAAAGTAGAACAATCAAGACTAAGGAATGAGAATAGTAGCTGAGCACAAAAATGAGAACGTTAAGAATCTATATTCTAGGCTGCTATTTTAAGTAAAAGAGTATGATATTGGACCTTTAGAAATGGCCGAACACGAAAAGTTGTAGCATGGTCGGTGACATTTCCATTGACGAATGCAAAGCACTAAATCGTTTAATTTAGGGTAACTAAAGGGGCGTGGCTTTACCGTACTACAACTACCGGATATTGAAATTTAGAGCACGGTCACTATGACGTCACAGTGTTACTATGTATACCATGCTACAAAAAAGATAGAATCTGTCTCAGCTCGTTGGTTATTTAAACACCTCGATGGGCTACCTCGGTGTTTCAATAAGCCAACTTTCTCAGACCAGACTCTATCTATTACTTGTAATGAGGAAAACCAGGAGAAATAAATAGTAAGAACAAGAGAACGTGTAGAAACTATAGAAACTATAGAGTCATGTACACCCTTAAGTAAATCGGCGTTTAATTAATGAGAAGGTTCTGAAGATTGTGCTGAGACCATGGACATAGTAAGTTTGATAGGTGTGTTCGCTTTTGTTCCGCAAGGTTTGGACATACTAGTAGGAATGGATTTGTTGTTTCTGGCGTGCCACATGTACATACGGGACTGTCTATTATTGATTTCTTTAAATGATGTTAATTAAGTTCGCTGCATTTTAATATGTCGTGTAATGTAAAATTTGAGCTTTTCTGTCTCCAGTGTGGAAATGAGATAGTGGTTTGGCTCTGACGTTAACACGGGTTTTAAAGCTGATTAACGAGTCACATTCTCGTACACGTTGGTGCAGTTTGTTCCAGTCGTGGATAATGAGTCTCTATAATACTTTCAAAAATGTTTATGTTAAACCGGCATTAGCCAACTAAAATAACAATGAGTGCATGAACATTTCAAAAAGCGCTTTTGTTTTTACATTTTTATAAAATATTAAACCATCCAAAGAAATATAAAATATAGAAACAAACACGCAAACAGAAAAACAAGAAGGTAAAAGTAATAAAACATGCTAACGACATCACAAACACAAAAGGGTTGACAATAGGGCTACCGCTTTGGAACGGACAGCGGCAAAGTAGGCCACTGAGGTTTTAAACCGGTTCTAGGGTGCACCAAACCTCACACTTACCATACTGTCATCCCATAAAAACAGGACTGTGTACATAAAGAAATCCCCGCCATGATCTAATCTCTAACCAACAAGGCAGCATCAATGGCAATATAAGTAAAACACAAATATGCTCGTGTACATATAATACAAAAAACAATAGCCTAGAAAGCCACAATCATGAAGGTACACAATGACTTGACAATTGTGCAAAGGTTTTACGAAGTTTATGGTACCGGTAACCCTGATTGAGTAGCTTTTTAGTTATACAAAGATTACGCATATTAAACTCGAGTACAAGCTCTTGAAAAAAGAATAAGTTGAGACACATACACCCGATAAGAAGTTGCTCGGGGTACATCCCCATCCAAGTGGGGATAATTAACAAAGTAAAAATTAAAATCATCTGTCTTGTCATAGATTTTGCTAATTATTTCACCATTTTCAATCGAGATATCTAAATCAAGAAAAGAAGCGTTATTATCAGATATATTAGCTTTGTTAGGCTGAAGTTCTTTAGGATAAATATTATTAGCCATAGTTTGAAAGAAAAGGTTGTCGATGTTTAATATGTCATCGAGAGATACTGAGAGGTGTCATTAAAGGCTTCAATAACATCTGCCTGGGTATCTGGTGAAAGACTCAACATGAAATCTCTTTCATAACAAAATAAAAACAAACATTAATATACATGTTTGAGTTCGTTTTTAATACATCGCAGTTTTAGAGCTAAAGAGTTTTCACCGGTCACTTTTTTCTGTTAGAATGTTTAATATTTTGTCAGAAATTATTAGAGAAAAGATGCCAGAAATCCACAAAATGTATTCATCTAGCATCTACACTGCAACAAGTAAAGGTCGGAATGTCGATAACGAATATAGATAACTAATTTAATATATGCATTATTTCGAAAACAAAAGTCCGAAAGAGGAAAGAAAATGACACTGTCCCAGACACGATTAACACGAGGCAAACTTATGCAAATGACAACCCTAGTCATGCAAATGGAAGGGAAAATCCTGGAATGAAGTCAAATAATAGTACTTATGTCAAAGGCGGCATTATTTCTGTCAGTTAATAGCAAATGGGATTGATAATATAACCGACAAATCCGCGACTAAGTTTGGAATCTAACAAACGTGTAACTGATAGATGCAGATTATTAGCACTAAATTAACAACTTTCGATAAATAAACATTTATTCTCTTGTTGCTCTCGCTTCGGCCAAGTCATTGAGTACCTTCCTTGTGGCTTTATATTGCACAGTGGCGTTGCTTGTGCAGTGTGGCGGCAATAAAACGTCTCCCCGCGCTTGCAATCAGCACTGTTATTCATTCGATCTTTGGAAATCGCTGAGCCCGATACTTATATTTAGTTATCGGTGGTACATTTTCAATTTCTTTTGTTTTCTTACTTAATTTTTGATTCGGTGGTTCCACTACTCCAGTCGATAAAAGGCTTTGGGTATTGTTTAACCACTCATAGGATATGTTGTCTGCTTTTTTATTTAGTCTTTTGGCTGTTACTTGTGATATGCAGGTTTCATAACCGCTGCTCCCAACTAAATTGCATTATGTTTATTTCGCTCTTCGGGGCATTTAATTGTATTAGATACTAGGACCATACGCAGTACGACATGGGGAAGAAATATACTCCATGTCCACCGCCATATGCATGCCATCTTCGGGATGGTTAAAATTTTGTACTATTGATTTTATGAATATTGAGTTCTGCTCAACCCGGGGCTAGAGGGCGTGAGCGGTATCTAGCATATTTCACTAGCGTTCATGAACAGTCTCAATCAAACCGAGACTGCAATATTTCGTAATATACGACTACTGTATGACATTTTCTTCTACCATGTCTACGCTGAAAAATATCGTATTCCAGGCTGGTGTAAACGATAAGCAAAATAAACTGCCTACTATGTACTGAATTCCTAAATTACATACAAATCCATATACGGCTCGATTTATTTCGAATTCTAGTGCCTGCACCAACAAACATCTCCAAACTTTTAACTTCTTGTCTTACTGCCGTTAAAGATCACGTTAAACTATATTGTGATAATAAATACCGATAAAGGTGATCCTTTGGGAGCAACAAACACATTTAAGAGAATAAAGCAGCAGACTCTGTTTTATTGAGTCTGTTCATGAGAAGTAATGAAAGAAGCAACACCTCTCACGCCCCCTAGCACCTGCTTAAACGGTATTCTACTTCAAAGTAACCTATATTGGGCTCGCTGGTGCCAAAGGACCAGTAAAAATAGCACTACTGATTCGTAGCACGGGGAGACTTTTTACAGCCGCCACACTGCACTAAACGAACGCTAGTGTGAATGTTTATAAATACTGATAAAGGTGATCCTTTGGGAGCAACAAACACAATTAAGAGAATAAAGCAGCAGACTCGGTTTTATTGAGTCTGTTCATGAGAAGTAATGAAAACTCTGAGAAGTAATGAAAACTCTGGGATTAATATATTTTGGTCTATAAAAAATTCAGGAGACGTCCTTGATAAAATGTTCAATAAAGGCCAAGTTTCATCAATAAGCACTTATGACTTCTCTACACTATATACACCTTTACCACATCACCTTATTAAAGACAAGCTAATTTCTCTTATTCAAAAAACATTCGCTAGAGAAAATACTCCATTTTTGGCATGTAATAATATAAAAGCGTTTTTTACTAACGGCAGTTTAGACAATTATACTATGTGGACTTGCTATAAAGTTTGTGAAGCACTCATCTTCCTATTAGATAATATTTTCGTCAGGTATGGAACCACCGTTTATAGACAAATTGTTGGTATCCCTATGGGTACGAACTGTGCACCAATTGTCGCAGATTTGTTTTTTTTTTTGCTATGAAAGGGATTTCATGTTGAGTCTTTCACCAGATACCCAGGCAGATGTTATTGAAGCCTTTAATGACACCTTTCGGTATCTGGATGATATATTGAACATTGACAACCTTTTCTTTCCAAATATGGTTAATTATATTTATCCTAAAGAACTTCAGCTTAACAAAGTTAATATATCTGATAATAACGCTTCTTTGCTTGATTTAGATCTCTTGACTGAAAATGGTAAAATAATTATCAAAATCTATGACAAGAGAGATGATTTTAATTTTGACATTGTTAATTATCACCACTTGGATGGGGATGTACTCCGAGCAACTTCTTATGGGGTTGTATGTGTCTCAACTTATTCGTATGTCTAGAGCTTGTACTCGAGTTGAGGACTTAAATATTCGTAATCTTTGTATAACTAAAAAGTTACTCAATCAGAGTTACCGTTACCATAAACTTCGTAAAACCTTTGAAAAATTGTATTATCGTAACCCTGATCTTCTTTCCAAATATAAAAATAATTTAAGGACTCTTCTGCGACAAGGACTATCACAACCTGACTTCTATGGTGATGTGATTTATAAACTTCTTAAGATTCTTGGTCATGATCACTTTCATACTATCTTTGTCAAACTTGTTAAAAAGTTTATCAAAAGAGGTTATGAGCCTATCATTTTGCAACGTACTGCATGCTTGGTGGTGGACCCTTTTACAGTTCGCCACTATGCTTTCCTCTTTAAATGTACAATGACCGGTCAGGCTGTGGACCCTATGATGACGCCTACCTAAAGCCCATTGGGACGGTGGCGTTTGATGTTTGTCTATGATCTTTCTTGTCATGCCCTTAATGGTGTATTCTCTTACTGCTCTGGCTTCTGCCAAGTCAATGAGTACCTTCATTGTGGCTTTCTAGACTTTTTTTTTTGTATTATATTTACACGAGCATATTTATGTTTTACTTATATTGCCTATTGATGATGCCTTGTTGGTTAGAGATTAGATCATGGCGGGGATTTCTTTATTTACACTGTCCTGTTTTAATGGGATGACAGTAGGGTAAGTGTGAGGTTTGGTGCACCCTACAACCGGTTTAAACCCCCTGTGGCCTATTTGTACTGATCGATATATACAAGGTAAGACTTTGCCACTGACCGTTCCAAGGCGGTAGCCCTATTGTCAACCCTTTTGTGTTTGTGATGTCGTTTGCATTTATTATTGCTTTTGCCTTCTTGTTTGTCTGTATGCGTGTTTGTTTCTGTGTTTTGTGATTGACTGTTCTCCTTGTATACTACTTTTCCTGTCCGATCTTTTTATATTTCTTTTCTGCTCTTGATTGACTTTGCCACTGCGTTTGACACAGTATCGTGATCTTTTATGTACAAAGTTGTACAATTTTTCAATTTTGGACCTTCGATTATAAGTTGGATAAAACTTTTTTATCTAAATACCTAATCTTAGGTTATTGTAAATGGGCACATGTCAGAATGGTTCAATTTACAAAGAGGCTGCCGTCAGGGCGACTCACTTTCACCATACCTAAAACCGAGTCTGCTGCTTTATTCTCTTAATTGTGTTTGTTGCTCTCAAAGTATCACCTTTATCAGTATTTATTATCTGTTCATTCTCTGCGCCGAAGTATTAGCAATATTACTAAGAAGTAACCCAAATATCAAAGGTATTAATATTGATGACAGAGAATATTTAATAACACAATATGCTGATGACACAAGTTTGACTCTAGATGGCTCCAGAGAATCATTGTATAACTCCATGTTAACATAAAAATTCTATGCAAGAATCTCCGGCCTTAATATCAATACAGACAAAACAATAGTGATATGGTTTGGATCAAGAATAAATAGTAACGTCAAACTAATCTTTGTTGGGAAAATGGTATTTTTACTGTTTTAGATATGAAATTTACAACAGACTTAAATTCATTAGTAAATATTAATAACGAGTCCCAAATTGAAGAAATCAAAAAAATACTTGCTGTTTTGTCTGAAAGAATACTCACTCCTATTGGTAAAAGTGTTGTTTTAAAAGTTTGACCCTCTCAAAACTCAACCATTTAATTACTGGATTACCAAATCCTTCAGAAGATAAAATCAAATTAATACAAATACTATTTTACAAATTTATTTGGAATAATTTGGGGGACAAAATAAAAAGAACTACCATTATTCAAGATTATAAATATGGAGGTCTTAGAATGGTAGAAGTGGAAAAGTTCATACTAGCTCTTAAAATAACATGGATCCGTCGAATATCTCAGATCGAAAATAAATATAGTCATCTCGTGAACATTTTCTGTCCGATTATTAATAATAAATTTTAATTTGAAACAGATAACATTAAACAGAATTTAAATAAAATACAAAATCCTTTTTAGAAGGATGTTCTTATTAGTTACAAATGTTTTGCTGATCAAGTTCAACCAATATCTTGGCAACAACTTCACTCAGTTAGTATATGGTATAAACCAGGAATTAAGGTCGGAGGCTCTAGTGTGATTTACAAAAGATGGTTTATAGGAGGAATACTTTTTATCAAAGAAATTTTAAACAAACATGGAAATCTTTATTCATACATAAAATTTAATGAACACTATAATATACAGTCCAATTGTCTTGAATATGAAGGTATTATAACTGCTGTCAGGAATTATTTGGCAAAACTGAATATTGTGCATCTAGCCTGTAACAGCCCAAACCCTATACGTCCACTAATCCTATCTTTAATTCTACAATATGAGAAAGGCTGTCGAAACATATATGACATCATGATTAGAAATAATGTATATCTCAAAGCATTAAATAAATGGAAAAATGAAGTAGTTAGTGTTCCAAACTTTAAATTTGAAAGTTTATATGCCTTAACTTATAGAATAACAAAAGATCCTAAGTTACTTTAGTTCCAATTTAGAATCAACCATAGGATACTTGGAACAAATTACCTTTTATCTAAAATGAATATTATTAATAACGATATGTGCAGCTTTCGCAATAATGCACCTGAAACTATCCAACATCTGTTTTGAAACTGTGGAACAGTAAAGAATTCTGATCAAAACTTCAATACAGCATTCGTAACTTTAACAGAAACAGATATTTTATTTGGAAATTGTAAATTTGATACCGTTTTGAGTAAAATCATCATGCAAGCAAAACTTTACATTTATCAAAACAAGATGCAACGTCAAATTCCGCAGCTTAACCTTTTTAAAACGTATATAATATCTTTGTACAAAGTTGAGAAACTAATCGCATATAAAAACTTAAAAATTAATATGTTTGAAACGATTTGGAGTCACTACCTTGCTATCTGTGGAACTGGAGTACAGAGATAATTTACTTAGTTTCAATATCAAACTGTAGCGAATAAACTTAATGTTTTTATTCTGGGACATGCAAAGCTTACCTTACTAATCAGAAATAGCATACCCTTGCTTATATCTTGGTCTCTCCTAATCAACCTTCTTGTTTTTTTTAGAAAAAAAAAATAATTTTGGAAGTTGTGTATATTAATCCTTTAAAACATTCCTGAAACATTGTTCGTTGATAATGGATTTATATACAGATTTATTACACAGGATGGGTTATTGTTTTTTTCTCTTTCCAAAAACAAAATATGAGAAAAACTCAGTGAGCCTCGGAGTAGAGGCAATGCATGGATTTCATAATATAAAATAATGTTTATTTTTGATACTATAACTGTTACATTAAAAGTATCTGTATAAATAAGTCTGTATGAATTGACAATGTGGGTTGTACACTGGGTTTTGAAACAAAAACTATTCTTTACATTTATTATTGTTTTTTCCCCCAGAGTTTATAGAGACTCGCTGCAATCTTATAGCATCCATATATTCCCTATAAAGCAATCATACTATATTTTCCACCAAAATTGTTTTGGAAATACCTCTGGATTGCAGTGGGGCCTTTTTTTATACACTATGTTAAAATTGTACATTGTATAGTATACTTCTATAAATGTAAAAATAATAAAATCTCCCCATTTATTCTGTCTCTGATTACAATATATGCATTTATTCACTTGATTATAATTCCTATTACTTTATTTACAAACTAATAGATGCATATCACATGTTTCTTTATGTAAGGTTTGTTGAGGGATGGCCCACCACGACCCTCACAAACCTATTACGGGGTGAATAAATCTAGTTATTGAAATTAAAAAAAAAAATCGTATATGTCGTGTTCGGCCGTTTCCAAAGGTCCACTCTCATACTCTTTAAATTTATTATATAGCACAGTGGCGTTGCTTGTGCAGTGTGGCGGCAGTAAAACGTCTCCCCGCGCTTGCAATCAGGACTGTTATTCATTCGATCTTTGGAGATCGCTGAGCTCGCTATTTATATTTAGTTATCAGTGGTACATTTTCAATTTCTTTTGTTTTCTTACTTAATTTTTGATTCGGTGGTTCCACTACTCCGGCCGATAAAAGGCTCTGGGTATTGTTTAACCACTCATAGGATATGTTGTGTGCTTTTTAATTTAGTCTTTTGGCTGTTACTTGTGATACGCAGGCTTCATAATCGGTGATCCTAATTAAATTCCATTATATTTATTTTGCTCTTCGGGGCATTTAATTTTATGAGATACTGGGACCATACGCCGTACAACATGGGGAAGAAATATACTCAATGTCCACCGCCATATGCATTCCATCTTCGGGATGGTTAAATTTTGTACTTTTGATTTTATGAATATTGATTTCTGCTCAACCCGGGGCTAGAGGGCGTGAGCGGTATCTAGCACATTTCACTACCGTTCAAGAACAGTCTCAATCAAACCGAGACTGCAATATTTCGTATATGTCGTGTTCGGCCGTTTCCAAAAGTCCACTCTCATACTGTTTTTATAGGTATTGTTTTTTTGTGTTTTTTTATATATACACGAGCATCTTTGTATTTTGACTATATTACCTATTAAAGCTGCCTGTATGGTTAGAGAATAGTTCATGGCGGGGATTCCTTTATCTACACTGTCACGTTTTATTGGGTTATGAGTAGAGTTAGTGGGAGGTTTGGTGTACTCTAGAACATTGTTTAAACCCCCAGCGGCCTTTTTTGCCACTGACCGTTCCAAGGCGTTAGCTATAGTTTTAACCTTTTTTATGTATGTGACGTCAGATTCCTTTAATCCTTATTAGCATTGCCATTCATGTTTGTCGTTTTGCGTGTTTTGGGGTTTACTGTGTTCTGTGAAAGCGGCATTTCCTGTTCGACTTTTATACTTATTTCCAAATATTCAAGATTGTAAAATAAGGATAAGTCATTCCAAACAGGATATATTTATATATCAAGCGGGAACACGTCTATAGGAATTGCTCATCATATTAACGTTGTTGATTAGTGAACTATTACAGTATTGCCATATTTGCTCTTTGTTTGTGGTACACTGCGGATCTACGGTGCCAATGCGTTTGGGTGCCGTGATTTCTATAGAACCAGTTTTCTAATTTTCATAAAAATAATACTGATTACAATTAAATCAATTAATACAAGTATTGATAAATTTGTGACCCTTCTTAATAACAGTAATGCATACTAGATACTTCATCCTTCATCTGTATTAGTGCGTTGTGTTTGTACAGCGCGTCGTAAAGCAGTCGTTAGGATCTGTAATTCGTGTGACTTGAAGGTGATCGGTTTTCCATTTACTGACCAGTTAATGAGATCTAAATTTAGGTTTTTTTATAGTACTATCTTTTGCAGTCATGGTAATTCATTTCTTCTACCAAGTCATTAAATACTTACTTTGTTTTTGCTCATGATCATCATTTTGTTTTCCTAATATTGCCTATTAATATTGCTTCGTTTGTTAGAGGATATAAACCTGGCGTGGATTTCTTTCTTTACAGACCCGTTTAATTGGAATGACAGTAGTGTAAGGGGGAAGTTTGGTACATCATAGAACCTTGTTAGATAACACTCCATGAGACCTGTTTGCCATTGAACATTCCAATGGTGTACCCCTGTTATTCCTTAAGTATTTTTGTATCCATGTACTTGTTTATTTTGAATGTGCGTTTATGGTTGGCTGCGTTTTGTGAACGATACACTTTCTGTTCGATCTGTGTCGACTGGATATACTTGTCTTCATTTATTTTAATTGATCATTGCAACACTGCACGTTTGGTATTTGTATACCAGTTCGAGGTATTATATTGTTTTAGTAATTGCACATGGTAAGGTTGTAATGAATAGTTTCTTTGATTTTTTTCACTTTGAAAACGCAATCTTATAATTACACATGGTAGCAATGAACAGTTTATCTATGTTGTAATGCACGCTAACGCAAACGCATCCCATACATGTTCTGTTCTGATGTGTACTTTAACACGTCGTGCTACAAAGGTGAATATGTAATCAATTTGTAAGGCATGTTAGCACAAATTGGGAAGAAAGTGTCTGGTAAAAGAAAACGGTCATGGCGTGTTTACGTCTCCGTGACAACTCTTTTTTTGAATATTGTTTTGACACCCGTGACTTGGTCTGTTATTATGTTAAACGTTTTTCAGAGTTGCTACCCAGAAATAATGCTATTTTCTCTCGGCAGCTATTTTACGCTTGCGTAAAACCTTGCTTGTCTTAGTTTTAATTTATTTATTTTCCGAAGCATGTTTGTAATAATATTAGGTTTTGCGCGTGTATGGCTTAGCATTGCGTTGATAGTTATCTATCAACAGGCATTGTGCTTATGACATACACTTTAATAAGAATGGCTTGCTATAATTTAAAATGAAATATGTTTGAAAGGAACATTCTGAATAAGTAACATTATTACGAAACATATCGGTTTTATTAGTAGGAGTCGAATAAACCTGATTAGATTTATTGTGGACTTGCATCAAACACCAAGATTTTAATATGATCATCGTATTGTCTCTATACAACCAAAGAGACGGTTATAAGGTTATGATTAGACAGAAACATCAATGATGCTACATTTGAAAGATAAAGTATTTATGTGTTATTACTGTTATTAACTTTAAAGTTTTTCTTTATTTATGTGTGTGTTCATGGTTGACTATCGTCCTTGAATGTTACTTTTCCTGTTCGATATATATAAAATATATGTTTGGTAACATTAAACGCAAAGTCACCCATTTACTATTAATAATTCATCCACTCTTGCAGCGGTATTGCTGTAAAGAACATGGTTTGACGGAAAATGTCTATTAACTATACATTAACTGCGATAGCGCAAGACTGCCAAGCAATACCTTATCATTTTACAAATATAATTATAGTTAGAACAAGCTCAATATCACTTCATAGTGAAGGCTGATATAATATAGATGTTCATCAATTGAATTATTGTTATTCTACGATAGACCAGACATACTTACATAGGGTATAAAACGTAAACTGCTTCTTGTGTACCAGTAAAATATAAATATATTTCCCAGACATTTAATGGGCAAAAGGATATTGAGGTTAGTGTTGTGGACTTTATTGTTAGACAATTCATTTTGGTGGGATGTAGTTTTGTTTAAACTGTATTTGGTCGTTGAGGAAAGGATAATAGCGAGGATTGTGTACACATAAAATCGATTCAAGCCAACATGTAGGCCTTATTGCCTACTAACCATTCCAAGTCGGTAACCCTGTCTTCACCATCCTTTCTGTAGTGTTTTGTCTTTTTCATTGTATTAAATATTGTTCCTTGTTTGTAGTACAGTGCGGACCTACAATGCCATTGTGTTTGGACGCTGTGGTTTCTATAGGACCATATATCCCATTTTGATAGAAAGCAAAACCAACACAGCTAAACCTAAGATTTATTCGAAATACGTTATTCTAGCATATCAACAGACGGATTTACATCTGTATTCATTAATTCAAAAATATACTAAATAATAACTCGTGAAACATTTTCATTTAATCACCGGGGGAAATTTGACAACATTTGCATTAGAATAAATCGTCTGCTGAAGCTTGAGTGAACACACTATGATAGAGGTGCTGTTCATTGGTGGATATTGAAAACGATTATTGGGTATTACTCGTTGTGCATCGAGTTATGTATCAATTATATAATACTTTCCGGTCGGACTCGTTTAACAAAGTTGCTGCCGGATGCAATTGGATATATACTGACACATTCAGTTGTGTCAACAGAAAAATAAAATATGTCTAACCTTTGTATTTTACTGCAAATATAGGAATTATGGAGTCACCATAGAAATTCATTTTTCCTTTAAACAATTAGTTTAAGACAAATCGTTTTTAAAAATCAATTACATAAGCAGTTGTGAATGAAAGTGGACGCTAGTCTATTGTTGTAGTTTTAAAATAAAATGAAATAATTTCCTTTCTAAATTAATATACAATTTTGCTGTTGTCTTTCTTTAAATTAATAATATATAAAACTAGTGCGAATACTACGGAGAAAGAGGCCATGGCTTTCACCCAATCCCATGGCATGCGATTCTTTTTTATAGAATACCATGAGTATGTACATGTTTTAAATGTAAATGTAAATGTAAATCCACCGACAGGTTCGTATGTGTTCACACCCGTTGCACAACGCTCATCTGTCTAGACACAAGCTAACCAATATTTAAATTAACTTAATCGCATATTTCAAAGTTATCATTACATTACTATTTTAAATAAAACACCCGTAACGAACAGTAATAGCAATGAATACATAGGAAATCCTATTTTCAATGTGACATGTTTCTTTATCCACCCAACATATGTAACAATCAGAAATGTTCACATTTGGGAATAACTTTGATTTATAATGTCGTGTCAATTTAATCGCTGAAGACAGGAACATAGCGAGGTTGTGTACACTTAAAGTCGATTTACGCTAACCAGTGGGTCATATTCCCTACTGACCGTTCCAATTCGGTAACCCTGTCTCCACCACTATTTGTGTAGTGTGTTGTCCTTTTCAATGTATTCATTTAATTTGTATCTGTTTGTTGCACGGTGCGGATCTACGGTGCCATTGCATTTGAGTGCTGCGATTTTTATACGACATGTCTTCTCATTTATGCAAGGATTTACCGAAATTTTTGAGAAACGGACATTCTTAAATAATACTAATTACGTGGAAATAATTCCCTAAGGATATATTTCCCACTAGCCGGATGGTATGGAACTATTTACTTTTCATTTTGTTTTCTTCGACTGTGTATGTACTAAGTAATCTGTGCGTAAAGCTGTGTGCGTAAGCGACGCCAAACTATGTAACACAATGACGTATATTAGCCGGTGACGTAACATAGCCGCGTCGTCATGTTATCCATTTGATTGTTATGTTTCAATGATAAACGTTGTATTTCATGTTTCCCAATGATTTTGAATGAATTGGGACTGGTAATAAATGCTCAAGAAAACTATATCTCATAGAAGTCAACATAATTCTTCGGTAAATTGGTCTGCAGTTTTCAATAAATAAGTTTACTTTAACAGACACGTTATTTGAGATGCATACGCCAAGGACTAGGATTTATCGCGATGAAAACTAGCTCAGATAATGTATTTAACGTTTATTTTAGTCAAATGTAATATAACATTTAATAACCGTGTGTTTTACAATATATGATTTCTATTTCTCGAGAAAATACGTCCGAAAAAACAGACGCTCACTCGTTTGTCTATGTGGTCTATGCGGACGCATTTTCACTCTGGGTAGAAATCCCATCTTGAAAAACTCATGGTTATTAACCTCTATATTATAAACATGCCAGGAATCTGTCAAACAAACACTGATTCGATAAGAAAGCAATGTTCAATATAATCAGATCATGTGTGTTATCATTGCCTTACAACAACAGTACATAGTTAACAACTGATTATAGACATATTATAATAACATAACAAATGTACAAAACTCGAAGAAAAATGTAGCATTGTAGAAATGTAGAACACAGTCATTCAAAAACACACATTTACATCAAACAACAATTACAAGGGAAACAAATCAAGTAATGAAGTCCATTATTATGCATAATCACATATACTACAATTTTTATTTATCATTAACTTTGTTAAATGGTGTTTGACATAACTTTAAATTTGTATTATTGCAGTTTCAATTGAATACAAATGGTGCCATTGATGTACTGATTAAATTTCACTGAAATAAACGATTCTGAAAACAAATAAAACCAATGTGTCTCTCCTTTCTCTCTGTAAGCTAACGTTGAAAGGGGCTACACGAATGGTAAATTGGTAAACATTCATATGGTCCATGTTGTGTTTGACAGATATACTGACGGTCAATGAAAACGCGGCATTAACTTCATTTGTTTATGCTGTTGAACCATTTGGAATTAAACTGCTGAACCAATAATATTTTATTTGTTAAGTTAAGTATTTGATTTTAATACCTAACTTGTCTTACATGATATGTTTGTTGGTAGGTTGACAGGCAGTTACGCGGTTATTTACCTTGTCATTTATCATTGACTACTATGTATAATCATCAAAAGAAAACTATACCACTATATTTCATCCTGCATTTATCTGTCTCTTAATGATTTAGAATGCATTAAATCCAGATGTACACGTAAGACATGTTACATTTCGACTCGTTATGTGGATTATATCATATTTTGTGGAAAATGCCTCAAATTCTAAATTGTAAAAGAATATGTATTGTGGTGCGTTTTAACTGAACATGAGTATATCTACTAATGGCAACGTTGTAAAATGTATCCAACGCAGATATAAAATACTGTTCGTGCTTACGCATACGCAAACACATCAACGAAACCTGACTGAAATTTGCAGGAATATATATGAAAGTCAGTAATGAAATGGTACCGTATTAAACATTTAAAGACGGGAAAATGTACACACTAAATTAAGCTTAGATCAAATTTAAGGTTTTCTTTTTGGCCATAACACTGCAAATACGAAGAGCAAGTAATTCTCTCTTGAAGCGTTGGTGCGGTTACGAATTTACGATTTAATTAATTTGAAATACGACTGTATCAATAAATCTGAATAAATTTAATTAGTACGGATTAACCTGTCGACAAAGGTCATCAAAGTGATTTATTGTTCTCTTTTTTCCCCTAATTATCCGATACAGACCGCCAAAGTATGGGAATTAGCGTGTCTTAAGGAGAGACGTATTTAAATGTAATCTGATTATACGTGTTATTATGATTGGAACTAAAAGGCATTGTTCCTGAACGCCTAATAAGGGTCTTTAGATGGCTCTTAAGAATATGTAACCCTCGAAAACTGCAAACATAATTAATAAGCAGTTTTCGCGTGAACAATTTGTATATATGTTAGTAAGCTCTGAAGTAATATGGTGTTGTTGTTTTTAATTTGAAACTGTTTAAGTTTAACAGCTATGGCACTAATCATAGTAAGTATTGTCAACTCACACTACGTGGTCCGAGTATAACATTCTGCTTAATAGTGTATATTCTTATACTCAGTATACTGATTCATTTTAATATGTACCTTCAATCTTAAAGAAGTTGTTTGTTTTAATGATTTTATCAAAAATAAGTATAAAAGTCGAACAGTAAACCCCAAAACACGCAAATCGACAAACATGAATGGCAATGTTAATAAGGTATAAAGGCATATGACGTCACAAACACAAAAAGAGTTGACAATAGGGCTATCGCCTTGGAACGGTCAGTGGCAAAATAAAGCCGCTGGGGTTTAAACCAGGTTCTAGGATGCACCAAACCTCACACTTACCCTACTGTCATCCCAATAAAACGGGACAGTGTAAATAAAGAAATCTCCACCATGAACAATTCTCTAACCAACAAGGCAGCATTAATAGGCAATATAAGTAAAACACAAAGATGCTCGTGTTTATATAAATTAAAAAAAAAACTCTAGAAAGCCACAAAGAAGGTACTCAATGATTTGGCAGAAGCCAGAGCAACAAGCAAATAAACCATTGAGAGCACGACAAGACAACATTACCGGTAATAATCTTATTAATCAAATTAATTAATTAATTAATTAATTATTATAATTATTATTGTTATTATTATTATTATTATTATTATTAGTATGATTACATGTGCTACATCTGACATTATATACAATTGTATGCAATGCATTTTATATTATCTTTAGTGCATTTTGCATTATTTGAAGTTCATGTGTTTTTATTTGCAGATGATTCGTAATTATATTCAGATCACTGACCATTATGCTCGGTGGTTCTAAAAACGATTATATGCGGTTGATGTTTCAATATACGCAGATGAAAATCAATTACGTGCAGTGGTTTCAACTTTATTTTCAGTGGTACAAAGCGCTTTATATTCGGTTTATTTTAAATTATGTTCGGTCCAGTCGACTTTATAAGATTATATTCTGTGCATATATCATTATGTTCTGCTTATTTCGTAATGTGGTGAAAGTTATACATGTTATACGGAAATATCTAACGGAAAAGGCCGCTCTTTGGTGACAAATGCCGAATAAGGGCGTTTTGGGTTTTTTCCAGAAGATATACGCCCACACCACTATAGAAGTGGTTTTAATACCAAATTCAATCCCAACCTGGACAACGTCTCTCCAACCAAGCCCCTTGAAAAAAACATAACTGATTTACTCCCTCGGGACAACTCGATTAAAACTTTCATTTGACACCCCCTCCCCACCCCGTACAACCTTGTAAAGTGTTTTTTTCTATTGTTTACCCTCGCCACAAGCACCTCCGGCGCTCTACAACTAAAGTAATCAAAATACCCCTCGCCATTTCCTTTACCCTACACCCGAGGTCAAACATTTGTCTGACCACCACCCGCTCGGAAAACCTATGACTATGATTTCACCCTGGACAAATAAAATATTTTGTATGACCATTCCCCGGAAAACATATTGCAAGTGTTCTCTTTGATTTAACAACCACTGAGCAACTTAAATACTAAAATACTCCCACTGGATTCTACCTCCCTCTTCCCTTCCCCCACCCAAAGACAAATTGTTTTTGACATCCTCTCACACAATATATAGAATGGCTTTTCTTTAATGTAGTCCCCGTCACCATAAGCTGGAAAACTAAAATATAAAACAGCATGGACGCTACCCTTCCACTCTATAGAAAAACACTTTGTCAGATATAACCACCCCCCACCCCACCCCCACCCCACCTCTTGGACAACCTATAGAATGCAATTTTTATGATTAACCTCCCCACCTCTCGGACAACCTATAGAATGCAATTTGTATGATTAACCTCCCCACCCCAATGAACAACTAAAATATCGAAATAGTTTCACTGGAAACTTAACCCTAGACAATCTTTGTCTGAAAACCACGCCAACACACGCACACGCGCATCACTTTTAACTAATCAAACATCAAAATACGCCCAGTGGACACAACCCACACAGACAAACATTGTCTGACCAACCCACCCCAGGACATCTTAAAGACTGGACTTCCTTTGATTTATTCCGCTCTTTCAACGGACTACTAAAGTACCAAAATACAGCACCTGCCCACGCAAAGCACGCTGATGTTTGTCATGGGCGTGGATATGTAGCGTCCAGTTATTGTTAATATTTTATTTGTCATTTGCTGGAAGAGTGTTAAATCATAGAAAAACTCTTGTATAGGTTTCGTGAGTGCGGGAGGATGTTCAGACACAGGTTGTCTAGTAGGGCAGTAGTGACCATAGGGAATGTATTTTGACATTTAAGCTGTCCAAGGCGGGGGGCAAGGGAGGTCAAATTTGGGCCCCGTCTACTGGGGTATCCAGTAGAACGATACAGGCCCTCTTGGGCCTACTGTTTTTAATATACAAGTATGTTGTGATGTTTCTATATTTAAAGGGACACTGTCCGTTAGTAAGCAGATATTGAGCATAACCAAATAACTGTCTGACTTTTATTCATTGAAATCTATACATGAAAACATGAGGATAGACCCTAAGAAGTATGTAGGAATACATTCTTGAGTGTGAAAAAAAAGAAGTTTTAATTATTAAATGTAAATAAAGTGGGACCCACATAGCGCAATAGGTTTTCACCATAGTATGTATTGCGTAATATGCATAGCCCGCTTAGCTCAGTCGGGAGCGAGTTTGACAACTTTACGCTCACGCACACTTATTTTTATTGCGAGTTTTTGCTGCGAGTTCAAACCCACGAAGTGGATTTGCTTTTTTTTTGTACCACGATTGAATTCCGTTCAACAATCTTGCTTTTAATTAGTAAATATTGAATAATGTTTAGTGTATAATGTTTGCGAACATAATTATTGGGTGTTTTATAAGCTAACAGTTACGGACAGTGTCCCTTTAAACCTAAATAACAATATTAATTTAAAATTATTTTTTTAAATTACCTCCCTTTATTGAATGAATATTATTCTAATTAAAAAAAATACATTTATGACTCATTTTCACTCTAACTCAAACTATTGAATAATTTTGACATATGGGATAGTAGTATAGAGAGTAGGGGTACCAGCGCAGTTTGTCCTCCCGACAAGATTCACTCAAGAAACTAACAATAGCTCACCTGAGGCTAGAACCCAGGCATGTCTTTATTTAAATAAAGTTATGTCCGAGCCAGAAGCCTCGGATGATTATTATTAGCTACTCGAACAGTCCTTCCAAAAGAAACTCCACTGATATCCCCACTCTCTATAATCCGGTTGTCATTTTAATAACATAACATTTGCAACTCATTAAACAAAGTCAGACGGAACCGGGCAGTAGTCTTCATCATCGCTCTGCATATAATTTTATTTTCTTACACTTTGCTATTTTGTATTTTTGTTCAAGAATCTCTTCTCTGTTTTTAACCAGCTCACGTTCATAATTATCCATTTCAACCAGCAATCGTCTTTTATTGGTGCCCATAAAATCATCACGACCTACTTCATATTCTACTTGGAGTTGCCTACCTCTCATCAAATCTCTTCTGTATTTATCTTTTAAATTGTTAAATTTTCTGCAAACCTTTTCTAATCTTTCTTGTTCCATTATATAATAATACTGTATATAATTATTTTTAAGCCCTTATTTAATATTTTCAATATCCTTGAATGGAACCCATTGTAACCCTTCCATTTAATCATCAACGCTTGTTTCTTTTTGTAATCACGCCGTATTACTTTTTCAATCCTGAATACTTCTTGGTCAGCTTTTATCATTTCTAATTCGTAAAAGCTTCCATCAATGTTTTCGTTGTTTAAATCTTTTATTTTGTATGTCACAGGATTTGTGTTTTGAATTTCGTCAACAACAAATATTTCTTCGGTCCAGTTTGGGGTATAACCTTTCTCAACCGTTCTTTTATATTTGCTGATTCTAACATTATCCCCTATTTTAAACTTTGGCTTAATTTGATTACTTCTCATCTTTCCATACAAGTTGAAATACACCGTTCCTTTCTTCTTCTCATCACTAGCTTCAATTGGTGTCATTTTAATACTCCGATGTTTTGTGTTATTATACTTGTCAACCATCGCTTGAAGCACGTCTAAATACGTGTTTGTATTGTTAGCTGTAAAATATTTCCACATCTTTTCTTTTAATGTCCTGTTAAATCGTTCAATTACTACAGCTTTTCCGAAATTAAAAGTGTGATACATTTCGATATTATTATCATCAAGAAATTGCTTAAACATCTTGTTATAAAACTCCATACCCTGGTCAACCCACAGCAATTTACATTGTCTTTCTGTACTGATATCTGTTGGAACGCTTTGGTAATTTCTAAACCAGTTTTATTTGGAACCGGTATAATCCAAGCATATTTGCTAAACACATCAATAAGAGTAAGCAAATATTTAGTACCTTTATTATGCTTTGAAAACGATTGCATGTCAACCAAGTCAGCAGACCATATTTTATCAATTTCATTAACAATCACACGGAGTTGAGTGAACTTTCTTCGTATAGGTTTATGAAGTTCATCTGCAAACTTGTCAGTCCATTTCAACGCCTTTTCTAATTTTTTGAGTTTCCAAGACCAAGTTTATATTTTGTACTAATGACTGGTTTTACTATCACATCTTTAGCAATCTTTTCTCCGATAGTTTTAGACTTCCTGTTTTTTAAACCAGCCAACATGTTTTTATCACACGTTGATTTATTACTAGGATTTTCGTCATAACAATAATCATGATCTTTACAAACAGCATCTACTTTATTTACTGGTTCCCCGCGATCAAGTGGATTACCAGGACCGCATTATTTATAACAAGGAAGTGTTAACCCTGTTTTGGGTAGCAAAGGGAGCAAAGCTTTATGAATATCAATATTTCCACCTTCTGTTTTTTTAACAAACTTTGTTTTAGTAATACCACAAGATGCACAAGATGCTCTTAACATTTTTCTACCATTTTTTGCTAAAACATACTTAGGATCAACATTTTCAGTAACCATTTTTTCTTTTATGCAATAACTCATATATAATATGATTAGATTAAACTTCGTTTACAAAATATGATTTTATGATGTTTTCATTTTCTACTGGTTTGTAAGGTTTTAATAATTTGTAAAGAATATCATACATACTATTTCCTTCTTGTAACTTTTTAATGAAGAATAGGCAGAAATATCCACACAGAACACTTGTTTTATCTTGGTATTGAATAGTGTTGTATTTTATATTAGGTATGTACGCTAAAACTTCTTTTGGTGGGCTCCGGCCAAACAGATCGAAGTAATAATTATCATAGTAACAAGTCCAGTGTGTACCAGGTCCAATATGATCATCAAGATTAATAATACCACATTCTTGTTTATTTTGTGTTGTCGGTAATTTGTTTTTGCTGTAGACCCCACTGAAGTTTTGTATACCTAGTTGTTTAACCCATTTTATTATATCTAAGTTAGAGATTGGTTCATTTTTATTTTTATTTTTTTTATATAAATGGGATACTTCTATATGGTCTAATTTGCGAGTCTACTTGCAAACCTTGTCCTCTTCTATCTACTTGCAAACCTTTTCCAGTTAAGCCACTAATAAGAGATCCGATAATCGGAATTCCTAATGATGCAAGAAGCCCAATAAATCCTCCGTCCTGCTGTTGTTTTTTAGTTAGTTTAACAGGGCAGCGACCTTTTGACTTTGCTATCTTGTGACTTTGCGCAGCTGTTAATTTATTTGATTTTAGAAGTGTTTGGTTTTTATCACTAGGAACTGTTGCCGTTACATCTTGCTGTTTGTTATTACTGGGAACAGTTAACGTTTTATTACTAGAAGCACATGCCAGTACGTCTTGTAGTTGTTTTTGTGTTAGTTTAATAGTTCAGCAACCTTTTGACTTTGCTATTTTATTTTTTTGAGCAGCTGTTAATTTATTTGAATTTAAAAGTGTTTGTTTTTTATCAGCAGGAACAGTTACCATTCCATTTCCAAATATTTTACCATTTCCAGTACTTGCCAGACCACTAAGTGCCCCTGTTGCTAGAGGCCCTATTATCTTTGGAGAAAATCTAGCAACTGTTGGTTATAATGTTTTAGTTAACAAACCAGCTAATGCACCTAAAAAGCCTCCATTTTTAGACTGGGATCTCATTTGCGATTTTGATATATTTATGTCTAATCCCCGTCCGCCAGATTTAGCCTTGGTAATACTGTTAATCTGGGTAGCTGTAAGTAATAAAGGAAAGTTTCCAGTTAGTTGGTTATTTTTTAACCTGAGTGTTAATTCACTCTTATCCTCATAAGCCCTCGCTAAACTCTGTTTTTGCCCATCTGTTAAATTTACTGAATAATTTACGTAAGTCATATATATTATAAGTTAGATTAAACTATTACCAATTCATTTCCGACAGTATCAATAACTACATCTACTTCATAGAGAACCAGAGCATAAACTTTATATCTAGCGGTAGGAACGTTGTTTATTTTATATCTCAAACTTAGTTGTTTTGGATCAACACTGAATTCATTTTCCTTGTAACTCAAATCGAAATATATCATTCCGAAGAGATTTTTAAAATAACCCACATTGAGTAAAGTTCCGGTGTTTTTATCATTTTGCTTGTAAGAATAATTAATAACATCTCTGAATATTCTTATGATATTAGCATAACTGTATTCAGTTTCTGGATAATAAACTCCATTTCCAACTTCCAATCTAGCTGATTGTAAATAGAAATTAGCATCAGCAGCATTTAGTTTAAAAGTATCTAAAAGGTGAGGATTTTGTGTTTGAGAAGAACTCTTGTCAGCCCTTTGCAAATACACAAAAACGTGTTTGGGACTTTTGACTCCAGCGTTATTCTAAAAACAGATTCTGTTAGTTGAGTACTTCCGCTTTCTTGTATCATTTCACGAAGATAAGCCCATCTTGTTGATGTCATATGATTTGTCATTACGTAACTTAAGCCATCTGAGTTAATATCATTCTGGGTATCCACAAAACTAATTTATTAATAACTACTCGACCATCATCACCAACAGCTTTGACAATTAGCACATTATCATCTGTCAGTTTCAAGCTGATTTGAATCTGACTAGGAGGAAGCATGTTTGTTTCCAAACCTCCAAAGAAGGAATATTTATTTAATGGGATTATAGAGTCAACTTTTTGATTAGTTATGATTAAAGCATGACTAATCGCATATTCTTAATTATAACCAGCTTGATCATCTCGAGATTCTGCAGCAACCGTATTATCTAAATAAAAGTATTCGTTTGTTCCGGTTGTCTTTACATAATCGTCAGAAATTTATATATACTAGTAATTAGATTATTTTTTTATTAATTAATCGATTAATTCTCACACGAATTCCCCTTCCGGAAAGTAATCTATTAATTTTTGTATTTACATCTTCTTCAGTTTCAGCTACAACTTCTTTTTTGTTATCAGCCTTTGTAAGTTCTTTTAAAATCATCTCACCTTTTGGTTTAGGTTTAATAACTGAAACTAATTTATCAGCAGCCATTTTTCCTACTTCATCTCCAAGTTTTTTAGAACCACTCTCTATGATTTGTTTACCAGCAGTTTCTAATGCTTTTTAACCTGCTGTTTTCACAGACTCGCTAAATATTGTTGATACAACTTTTGAAAAAATGTCAAATATACCAGCTCCAGTTAATCGGTCAACTTGAGTATATGTTCCCGTGCTAGTGTCATAAACTTTTTTTAAACATGCCATATAACTTATGTTACATTAATTCCTTCAAAACAAATCGAAATGATGTATGGACACCATTAAGATTAATAATTTTACCGGAGAAATCTGTAATGTAAATATTAATACTGTTAATGATCGTTTTGTTTACTTCGCAGAACCCGACTCTCATCGGTTCATTTTCAAAAGGATACGCTCTCGTAAAAGCAGCTGTACTTATTGCATTAATGACATCTCCGTATGATCCATCAACAATAGAATTACTTATCAAGTCACAGTGGACATACAATGTATCGATAGCATTTGTTATGTCTGGTGTCACAGTTCCAAATTTAGTTTCTCTAATAACCGCATCTTTGTCAAACTCGATCAAGGTGTGAAAGTTTGATTCTCTTAAATCAAGCACAAAGTTATTATGAATGGTAACCAAACATTTGAAACTTGATAATTCAAACTCAATTTTTATCGGGACAGGCGTGTCATCAGTTAAATCATTGTTTACAGTCAATGCTTCTTTTATGTAATTATCAATATCACCATAACTGTAATTTCCATTTCTAAAATCAATAGTTTTCCAATCTGTTCCATTGTGATACCTTATCATTTTGTTATTAAAATCTTCACTAATTTTATACCACGAGTAAGTCATGGAATTAATCTTATCGAGTCCAATGACATACTGTTTGTTTCTGCCTAATAGTAATGGTCTGTCAAATACAGTTGTAAAATTACTCGGCGTATTTGAGCTATTAATTATTGACGCTTTGTCTGATGATAATACAATTTTTTGTTCCATATAATATAGGATGGATAAAATTAATCACTTAAATAAAATAGTTTAAAGCTTGATTTTTCAAAATTGAAAACTTGAGTAGTGTGAGGTTTGAACAGATAGTCCAATAATGTGATTTTGGAAGATATGCTTCAAATGTTCCTTTTAGTATTCGTTTACCATTTTCTATTTTTGGTCGGTAAATTGGATAATCGCCACTTTGATTAAACAGACTGAAATGTTCCATATCAATGACTGTATTTGTAACTGTATATGTAAGATCTGCTTCAATTACATAACGTCCGCAATTAGTTGCCCCGCCTGATCGTGGAGCTATAGCACCACCACCACCACCACCACCACCACCGCTACCACCACCATGAACGCCACATGTTAAAAAAACAGCTGCCGAGAAAACCGCAGATCCTACTAAACCAACGTCGGCTAGTCACCTAGAGGAACTAGAGCAGGCAATAAAGGAGCCAAAATTAAGAAGTGCTTCAGACAGAGTGCTAAGGCCAAAAGCTGCCGAACCCGGGACAGACCTATTTGCAGAAATCAAACAAAAACGTACATCAATTGATCACGGGGATGAAGAAATAGGAGAAGAATGGGAAGAACCTGCCGCGAGGCCTAAGGAACCCAAACCGGTGTATGATATTGACTTGGATGCTGGTATGAATAAAGACGTACTTAATAAGTATGGCTTGCTAATGCCAACTGAAATACCAGGTATTACTGATGGGAATGCTGATTATAATGAATATATTAAAAGGGCTGATAAGATACACAAGGAAATAATTCCCAAGATGAGAGGTCTGAGGGCAAAAATAAACAAACTCAGCGAAGAAAAACTCAAAGAGGGGTGGGAAAAGGCAAAAACCATTGCGACGAAAAATAAATATTCAAAATTACTCAAGGACCCCGATGGCGTCAAACAAGAGATAGCTTCACTTACAGAAGAACATAATGAAAAAGTAGATGAGGCAAATGCTTTGGGTTTTTATTTAAAAAAGTTGACTGAGCGGATTCAAACAGCTAGCGAAACTATACAAAAGACTGGCAAAGGGATGCAACAAAATAAATATTCCGACAAAGTCGACAAAGATGGTCACTATGGAATGTTACAAATTGATTTACCCAAGCTTGTTGGTCATCACAAACTTATTGCCAAACCAGGAAAAGCAGTTGTGTTAGACTTAAAAATAGATGATGATTTTATAGACTTGATAACAAAGCGTTATAACAATGGAAAAACTTATTCAAAGCTGTCTCAGAATGCTTTTAAGAAACTAACAGAATTATCTGATTTACCAATTCATAAAGGTTCTTCAAAGTTTAAGAAGATTTTAGGAGGTTGTGTTGAATATTACAATAGCCCCAAAGATTTGATGGATGATCTAGAGTTGGTATGTGGAAGTCTCGAATCAGGAAATAATAGTCCACAGATAATAAATAAAGGTATTAGCATAATCGATGAATTGTTAAAAATAGGCGAAATGTCACCCAACGAACACGAGCAACTATTTTCTAAATATTTTAGTTTAATTATTGTCTAACTGTAATTATACATGAAAACCAAAGAATAATTAATTGATCACTTGACGCGACTTGTAGCTGCATACAGACGCATTTATAAATTGTGCGATATTATAAACACAATATTTCAGATTGCCAGCGGGATAATTGGTTGTACTGCCGTATTGGCATTGGTTCCAGCAATTCCTGTTTTTGTAGCCGTAGTTGGTGCAGTTCCTTCAGTAGTTGCTGTCTTAGTGAGTAAAACAAGAATAGCAGAAAAAAAAGACTTTGTTAAAAACACATCATACGAGTTTTAAACAACTTCTATCATATGTCCAAACAACAACAGGACTAGAAAATGATGAAGAGGTAATTAGGATTACCTTCAATAAAATATTAGAGATTCAAAAGAATGATAACTTAACATAACCTCTGGAAATGTATATGAAAAGATTCAAGCTAAACGGTCATGGTATTCAGTCGTAATTCGACTTGATTCCATATCCTATCGTACTTGTCTCTGGTTGATTTTGTTTTAATCGATTTCGTTTCTTTTTCTATTTTTAATATTTTAAATATTTTCTGAAATGTATTCAAATTTAATTGATCTTTTTCGGCCTTCTATTTGATCCAAAACCTTTACAATTTTGTAAAACAAATCTTCAAATCTTTGCCTATTTTTAGAAGACAAATCAAATGCTACCAAGTATTTATCTAAATGGTACTTCCTGTGGTAAATAGTTTTCTTTTGGCTGTAGTTGTAACCTGTGATAAGATTATAACCATTGTGAGTGCCACAATTAAGGCAAACACGCCCGTTATCGAAAACTTGTGTTATTTTTTACTGGTCCTTTGGGACCAACGAGCCCAATATAGGTGGCTTTAAAGTAGAATACCGCTTAAGCGGTGCTAGGGGGCGTGAGAAGTGTTGCTTTTTTCATTATTTCTCATGAACAGACTCAATAAAACCGAGTCTGCTGCTTTATTCTCTGAATTGTGTTTGATGCTCTCAAAGGATCACCTTTATCAGTATTTATTCACAAGTATCGTTACAATTCACACATGCGTATGTACACTTGTAACACAGCTTGGCTCTGGTATAATATTTACAAAGCTTGTTTTTATTAGTCATGTAGAATAAGATGCAATCTACGCACGTCCCAAGGGGATCAATAATATCTAAAACTCTTTCGCAATATTTGCAATTCATTATATTATACTATAGAAATATATATTTAAATAAGGCTTAAAAATATCAACTTACGTAATATTATAATGGAACAAGTAGAAAAGAAAATTAAAAATTTCAAGGAAGATCAAATGACATATGCCCAAACGGTTGATTTTGAAGATATGAGTAAACTCGACAAAGAGTTAATAGTTTTTACAAAGTTTCAAGATCTGACTAAAAGAATTATAACAATGACACAACAACTAAAACTGTCATGGAAAATAAAAAAGGGAGAAATAAACAAACTGAGTGCTTTTTGTAAAAAAACAAATTTCAGAAGCAACCAGTTGCCATCCAAAGTTATATGAAGTTTCTTTTATTGCCCACTATGATGTTTTACTTAACAAAGGAATTAATATCATTATGTATGGATAAAGAAAAAAATAATATAATCTAACCGGGGAATAAATATTTTACTTCAAAATAATTAATTAATTAAATAATAAATAGGGGCTTAAAGAAATAATCTCATGTAATATTATATAATGAGTATCCGAGAAATTGAAACATCCGCGTAGTACAGTATAGCAAGGTTTTTAAAATAAATGTTGTCAGTGATGATCCGCTCAGACAACTACAAAAAACACAATCAAGTGTTGTGAACTTTCTTAAAAAAGAACTCAGAAAAACAGGTGGATTTAAATTAAGCATTAGTCTAAAAGTTACTCTTGTGAGAAAAATACTGACAGATAAAGGAGATTATGTTTTTGTATACAAAACAGCTTACTTTGCCTCAAAGGCTGCAATAATGTAAAACAAAAATCAAATATCAGAAGCATTAGGCAAAGCGCGGGAAGAAATTTTAAAAATAATCGGTACTTGGATTTCTGAAGGAAGTGGTTGGGTAATTGAGACTCTAGTCGCACACTATATAAATCGAATACAGTATAAACCTTAGCGAGGTAGCTCTTATTTGGATTTACCAAAATAACTTGCTAATGCTAGAAAAGGATTAATAAATATAAAAAATGAAGATAATGAATGCTTTAGATGGTGTCATTTGGCTTATAAATTTCCTGTTAAAAAAGATCTTCAAAGAATAACAAAGTACAAAAATCATATTGGTGATCTTGATTACAAAGGAATTACATTTCCTGTTACTATCAAACAAATCCAAAAATAGAAAAAACAAAACAACATTTGCTTTAAGATATTTGGATATGAGGATAATCAAGTATACCCTTTGTACATATCAAAAAATAAATCAGAGAAAGGATGTGATATGCATTTAATAAATGAAAAAGAAAAAAATCATTACGTGTCAATAAAAGATTTTAATAGACTGATGTTTAGTCAAACACTATACAAATGGAAAGAATGGTTTTGTAAAACATGCCTGCAATGCTTTAAATTCGAAAGGGTGTTAAAAGTTCATAAGCCTGATTGTCTTTCACTTAACGGAAAACAAGCAATAAAAATGCCAAGTAAAGAGGAACAAGTAAAGTTTAAAAACTACGACAGGCAACTTATGGTTCCGTTTGTTATATATGCTGATTTTGAAGCAATAACTGAAAGAATTTCTTCGGCATCGAACAATCCTGAAAAATCACATACGGAAGCATATCAAAAGCATACTGATTGTAGTTATGGGTATAAGGTTGTTTGTTGTTATGATGATCAATATTCAAAACCAGTTGTGACATATAGAGGACCAAATGCTGTTTACAAGTTTTTAGAAAAAATGATAGAAGAAGAAAAGTGGTGCAAGAAAACCATGAATGCAAACTTTAAAAAAGATCTAGTAATGTCACAGGAAGAAAAAGCTAGATTCCAAAAATCTAAATCATGTCATATTTGTGGTAATGGTTTTTCAATAACTCTTAAAAAAGATGACCCAAGTCGTACAGTAGCATATGAAAACTCCGTTGGAAAAGTCAGGGATCATTGTCATATAACTGGAAAGTGCAGGGGAAGCGCTCATGACATATGTAATATTAATTTCAAACTAACTAAAAAAATACCTGTTTTGTTTCATAACTTGAGAGGATATGACTCTCACTTCATACTGCAACACATCGGAAAGTTTAAACAAAACATAAATGTAATACCGAATAACAAGGAAAAGTATACGGCTTTTATGTTAGGAAAATTTTTAGTATTTATTGATAGTTTTCAGTTTATGTCCCAATCATTAGATAATCTAGTAAAAAATGTTCCGTCGTTTCAATACATATCTCAAGAATATAACGGTAAAAAGTTAGACTTGCTAAAAAGAAAAGGTGTTTATCCTTATGATTATATGAACAGTTTTGAACGCTTCAAGGATACTAAGTTACCTGGCAAAGACAGCTTTTATTCTCAATTAAATGATGAACACATTTCAGATGCAGATTACGATCATGCTAAAAACATATGGAAAATATTTAAGATTAAAAATATGGGAGAATATCATGATCTATATCTCAAGACTGATGTGCTGTTGCTGACAGACGTTTTTGAAAACTTTAGAAAAATGTGCATTGAGTATTACAAATTAGATCCTTGCCATTACTTCAGTAGTCCTGGTTTAGCCTGGGATGCATGCCTTAAGATGACTGGTATCCAACTTGATTTAATAACTGATATTGATCAATATTTGTTTTTGGAAAAAGGATTAAGAGGTGGTACGAGTTATATCGCAAACAGGTATTCACAGGCTAACAATAAATATATGAAAAACTATGACAAGGAAAAAGAAACCGGAGTATAGAGAGTGGGGATATCAGTGGAGTTTCTTTCGAGTAGCTAATAGTATGCATCCGAGGCTTCTGACTCGGACGTGACTTTATTTAAATAAAGACATGCATGGGTTCTAGCCTCAGGTGAGCTATTGTTAGTTTCTTGAGTGAATCTTTTCGGGAGGACAAACTGCGCAGGTACCCCTGCTCTCTATACTACTTGGGATACATTATTTTGATGAAGAATATGCAAATTAAACACCCCATGTGAAAGCTAAATGTAAAATACCTACATATATATAAGGATAACTGCCAATGATACACTATGTATATGTGAAAACACACTAACATTTGCTTGGCTTCCATAACTCAAAAACAGCTGCCACTCAAAACTTGGCAGTAATGTTTGGGTCATGGTTGTTAAAGGGGGGCATATATGTTTTACAAATATCTCTTGTTATCTATGTGTCATGTTTCAAAATCAATTTGCATATGATTTAATCCAAGATTTTGCACTTCACTAAATATGGTCAGCAAATTTGTTGATTTCTTTCTAAGTAAAAATGTCTACCAGGGTTAGGAATATTAATTTTGATTATTGTTCTATAAAAAACTTGTCTTTAACCAACAGAAATAACGCCACATATCATGAAGAAGTCGTTTCACCAATCTATTAAATATCTTGTTTTGAGAAATTACTAAGTAGTTCACCTCAGATGGTGGTCATTTATGTTATCTACCAACTTTCGTCTTATAAGGTGATAAAAAAAATATCAAAATCTCCTCTCGTAAAGCATAGAAAGATTAGGGTTATTCTTCAACAACAAAAAAATAGGATCATTAAAAACACCTTGACCTACAAAGTACAGTTGAAGATTTAGTCATTCTGCAGTCATATGAGTTACATAATAGTATCTAGAAGTGTACGTGTATATGAAATAAACTTTGGAATCAGATTACGACCTTGACCTTTGAGGTACTTGTTGAGAGTTCTTAAAAACTGTCAAGGGCAAATGAATGATCAAAATGGTATTATAAACAAAGAAGATATGATCATCTGATAGATATATGTAAAAATAAAACAGATTGGGGAAAAAAAATCAAAAAGGGCCTAAGAAACCGATGGTTTATATCTGGCATCGACAACAGTATAAATTTGAAGATTCATTTTGAGAACTATCACAATTTTGAACTATTATTTATGGAATATTTATAAATATGTTAACTGATCTATAGGGGGAAAACCACTGCAAAGGTATGAAAGTAAAATACTGAAGTACTGTAATGCATTAGATTAAACCAGTAAAGGATTTTGCATTCATTTGCAGTGATTTTCATTGCTTTAAATGATATTAACCAATTTATAATATATGACAATTTAGAACTATGACATCATATTTCTCAGAGTGGTGGCTCCAATATCGGTTTTAGAACAACCTTCAAATGCTCATATCTTCTTTGTTGATTTTGATAATTTTTACACCGTTTTCAAAGTTTTTCGGAACTCTCAATAACAAAGATTGTTCGGCTGTTCCCTTTAATTGCATATACAAATTTTTGGACCAGGGTATATAAAGTCATATTAAAATAAAACTAGTGGACAGAATTTAATTATCTTTTTTTAATAACCAAGGTCTACCCTACTCGGTTAATTTGGTACCAGAAACATTCAATTCCAAACAAGATTAGATTTTTAAAAAAGATCGCGAACACACAAAGGGTCTATAAAAAATGTTGCAAAGTCCATACAAACAATAACAGTTACAAACATTCGAGTAACCAATAAAAAGATTATTATTATTTTTGCAAACTGTCATTGTTTTTGATTGTTGATCTATTGTGAATTATCAACTGAGATAATAAGGATTATGGTCGAATGTCATGGTTGAGCGATCAGTGTACGGGTTCGAACACTGCCATGGTCCAAAACTTTTTTTACAGAGTATACATGAAATGTGACCTTTAAATTGTGGCCTTGACCTGAACGCAAATAGTAATTTGTTATACCCAGCATATTATACTGTCAGTATAATTGGTTCAAAGTTATTAAATGATATCACTTAGGCTCAATTTCAAGTCCCAGATAGGACATTAGATGCCAGTGAGATTGCTTTATCCTACAAACCTTTGGTAAGAAAAGTTTGAGAGATAAAAAGGCCCAAATTAAGTCATTTCACATTGAACATTTTAACATTAACATTTTAAGATGTACTTCTGTTAAGGATTTTATTCGGCTGAATCTTTGGAATGCAGACGATTTGCGTTGAATAAAATGATGTGATCTCTGTTGTAACTTTTACAGGATATTAATGAGCCAAGTGTACAACTGTGATCTCTGTTGTTACATTTACAGGACATTAATGAGCCAAGTGTACAACTGTGATCTCTGTTGTTACTTTTACAGGACATTAATGATGTGATCTCTGTTGTTATTTTTACAGGACATTAATGAGCCAAGTGTACAACTGTGATCTCTGTTGTTACTTTTAAAGGACATTAATGAGCCAACTGTACAACTGAGAATGAAGGTGAAGGCAGCAGAGAGTGGGGATGTTGAACCTGTATCATTCAATGGGTCTGCAGATAAATTCAGAGCAATGTTCAACGGTCAGTATATATAACGTTTGTTCTGTAGAAAGCTAGACATCAATAACATATTACTCTTAATGATGCTGGGGTCTGTTACCATTACGATGAGTTATGAAGGAACGTCTTGAAACAATCTTCTCTGAAACTACATGTGTTAGAGATCTAAAATTGTACATGTACCATCATGCAACCATTATGGTTCTCTTCAAGTTTGTTCAAATCGAGAATTAGTCCCATCCCAGGTGTCACATGTTTTACTAGCATCGTCCTAGGGTCTGTCTCTCATTAATTGGAAACTGTTGAGATCCCCACCATATAACCATATACTCACTCACTGAGCATTAACAGACATATACAACCATCCAACTAGCATCGTCCTGGGGTCTGTCCCTCATTAATTGGAAACTGTTGAGATCCCCACCATATAATCATAAACACACTTACTGAGCATGAACAGACAGATACAACCATCCAGCTAGCATCGTCCTGGGGTGTCTCTCATTAATTGGAAACTGTTGAGATCCCCACCATATAACCATATACACACTTACTGAGCAGGAACAGACAGATACAACCATCCAACTAGCATCATCCTGGGGTACCTCAATAATTGGAAACTATTGAGATCCCAACCATATACACACTTACTGTGCATGAACAAACAGATACAAACATCCAACTAGCATTGTCCTGAGGTGTCCCTCATTAATTGGAAACTGTTGAGATCCCCACCATATAAACATATACACACTTACTGAGCATGAACAAACAGATACAAACATCCAACTAGCATTGTCCTGAGGTGTCCCTCATTAATTGGAAACTGTTGAGATCCCCACCATATAACCATATACACACTTACTGAGCATGAACAGAGGGATACAACCATCCAACTAGCATTGTCCTGAGGTGTCCCTCATTAATTGGAAACTGTTGAGATCCGCACCATATAACCATATACACACTTACTGAGCAAGAACAGACAGATACAATCATCCAACCAGCATGGGTCTCGGGATCTATCCCCACCACTCGGAACATACTTCCTGAGCCATAACTTGTAAATGGTTGAGATACCCACATTATAACCATATATACATTTACTTGGCCTGAACACTTTAAGGCAGGCGAGAGAATTTGCAATGTCACGCCATCGACTGCTTGATCACATTATGTTATGAAATTATAAGCTTGTTTGACAATATGTTCATCTTTGCGAAGATCATAAGGTGAGCGATATAGAGCCATTTTGGTCGTCTTGTTTGTATAAATGGTTAAGTATTGGAGAGATGTGCATGTATCTTGCTTTAGCTTATACTATAATTAGTGGTGTTTGGTTGTCAGCAAACCTAATTGTTGTATAATCAGAATGTCATTGTGGTCAATAATACATTACTGAACAAGTTTTGTAAGGCTGTGTTCTCCAGATAAACTTTCTGTGACAGGGGATGCAGGAATGTATGAATTGTCTCAAATAACTGTAGTTAATATCAATAAAATGGATGAACTTGGGTTATTTTTATGAACCCATTTTCAATTAAACACAATGTCTTTTCAGGGTGTGTAAATTAAAATTTCATGGATCATAAAGGCACATTTTGCACTGAAATTTGAATTTGACCGATCAGTTAAGTCTATTTCTTACCATTGTTTGAATGTTGGCCAAGCGCCCCAAATTAATAGCTAACTAATGTAAAAGACGATATATGTATGAAATAATTGTATTGCTCGTTTTATATTTCAGAATTAAAACAAGCTAGTTCAGCAATGGATAACCTGGCAACATCTTGAAGATATATCTGAAGTATTTAGCACAGTAGCAATTACCACTGTTGAATATATTGAAACAGACAGGCGATAATCAGGACTTCAGTCACTGAGTGACAGGTTTAAAGTGTTGCATATAAAGATAGGTTATTCATTTTGAAAAATGAATGCACAAAAAGTCAACTGGTTGTATTCATTTTCACAATTTTTTATCATTGTATAACTCTACACTGATATATACTACTGTTCAAAATAGTTCAGTAGCGTTCAAAGAGACACATTGCAATCTTGATTTTTCCCCCAAAAAAATCGAAGTATCCCGTTACTTTTTCTACACAACTTCTACATAACTTTAAACTTCATAACTGTAATTCTCTATTATTGTAAATGAATCCCAGCACACTGTATTGTTTTTGCATATTAACGGTTGATTATATTCCACCAGTAGTATAAACTAATGGAAGAATAATGAAAAACAAAAATATACATGTATAATATATATATACTGAAAGAAATAAGTTTAGCACATAAATAACCTGGTAAATCCCATTGAGCAGAGTCAAGGCTATGTGCTTCAGCCGCTATTAACAATATAATTAACATAATTAACAAGTAAATGCAGAACATTATTTTTAAACAAAATCTGCAAAAAAAGTAACAACATGTTTTAATTTACCTGCTTTAGGCCATACAGAATTGATAACCTGGTTCTCAGGCCAGCCCGCATGTCTTTTTTTGGTGCCGCATTGCCGATTTTATCTCAAAAGTAATAAAACAAAAATTGGAAATGCGCTACCGAAATTTCGAGAAAAAAGTTCTGCATCCAAGTTCGTTCCGCTTTTTACATGCAACTACCTCAGGGAATCCCCTTGTGGGTAGACTGGTGCGCGGCCGACTATCTGCTGCTCTGCTCGCTAGCTTGTGAGTGTTGCAGTCGTACGGGTACCAATCTAGGAGAATCAGACGCTTGAGACGCTTGGAACTAGTAGGTGCTACAGAACAGGCGATTTATTCAAGCGTCTAATCGACAAAGTCTCACAACAACATGCAATAATGGCGGTGTCATCGAGTCGATTGAAGTTCATGCGTGATCTAATACAAATATACGGACTTATTGTGATTGAAAGAAGCATAAGGCGGGAAGAAATGATAAGGTAATGATCGACAATAGAGATGAGCTGATCCAACTGGTTATTGCACATGTATTTCGTGATATTTTGCATCAATACATGTATTGGAATTAAAGTTTGAATAAAAAAAATCGCCCGCGTGTCTGTTGATCACTGTAAAATTGTAAAAAAAAATGCGCCCGCCAGCATCTTATCTCAGAAAAAGTGGCCTGAGAACCAGGTACTTTTTTGTGGCCTTACCGAAATTATAATTTCATTCTTATTTCAATATAAAGATTTTAAAACTTTGGTTCGTAATTTCACCATATCGACAAGGTTAATGTCAATTGTTTTTGCGTTTTTAGCTCTACTGGCCAGCAGAGCTTATGGGATTGTGTGTTTTCCGTCGTCCGACGTCCGTCGTCCGTCCGTCCGTTAACTTTTCTTCAAACGACTTCTCCTCAGAAACCGCTTGGCTAATTTTGACCAAACTTCACATGGATGATCCTTAGATAAATGCTTTCTAGACTTGTTAAAATTAGGTCAAGATGGCTGCCATTACCATATATAGTCGAAACGTTAAAAACTCTTCTCCAGAACCGCTGGACAGATTTCAACTGTTTTTCTTTTAAAATGATCGCCAGCGCCTAGACTATCAAGTTTGTTCAAAAAAAGTCCCCAGGGTCAAAAATGGCCGTGCCCCGGGGATCAAAAGTTTGTATATTGAGGTTTTGCATGTTTTTCATATAGACATATAGGGAAAAAAAATAAAAAATCTTCTTCTCTGAAACCACAAGGCACAGAGCTCTCATGTATTACATGTAGCATCAGCTTATGGTCCTCTACTACGTTTGCTCAAATGGTGACGCTGGGGTCAAATTTGTCTCCGCCCCGGGGGTCACAGTTTTACATAGACTTATATAGGATTTTCTTTAAAAAATCTTCTTCGGATGTTTGATATTTTGCATTTGCTATAAGCTTGTAGTCCTCTATCTAGTTTTAAATAGGCTTGTATAGGTAAAAACTTAAAAAAAAGCTTCTTCTCTGGAACCACATGACACAGAACTCTCATGTATTACATGTTGCATCAGCTTATGGTCCTCTACTAAGTTTGTTCAAATGGTGACCCTGGGATCACAGTTTTACATAGACTTATATAGGATTTGTTTTTAAAAATCTTCTTCTCGGAAACTACAAGAGCCAGAGGTTTGATATTTTACATTTATTATAAGCTTATGGTCCTTTACCAAGTTTGTTCAAATGGTGACCCTGGGGCCACATTTGGCCCCGCCCAAAGGGTCACATGTTTTACATAGACATGTATAGGGAAAAACTTAAAAAATCTTCTTCTCTGAAACTGCATGAGCCAAAGGTTTAATATTTTGCTTTGCTATAAGTTTATGGTCCTTTACCAATTTTGTTCAAATGGTGACCCTGGGGTTACATCTGGCCCCGCCCCGGGGGTCACAGTTTTACATAAATGCTTGTATAGGGAAAAATTGAGAAAACTCTTTTTCTCTGGAACTGCAAGAGCCAGAGGTTTAATATTTTGCATTTGCTATAAGCTTATGGTCCTTTACCAAGTTTGTTCAAATGGTGACCCTCGGGTCACATTTGACCCCGCCTCAAGGGTCACATGTTTTACATAGACATGTATAGGGAAAAACTTACAAAATCTTCTTCTTTGAAACTGCAAGAGCCAGAGGCTTAATATTTTGCATTTGCTATAAGCTTATGGTCTTCTACCAAGTTTGTTCAAATGGTGACCCATTGGTCACATTTGGCCCCACCTTGGGAGTCACAGTTTTACTTAGGCTTGTATTGGCAAAAACTGAAAAAATCTTCTTCTCTGGAACCACATGGCACAGAGCTCTCATGTATTATGGTCTTATGGTCCTCTACCAAGTTTGTTCAAATGGTGACCCTGGTGTCAAATTTGGACGCGCTCCGTGGGTAACATTTTTTTAATTTTTTTTTGTTTTTAATTTGATTTATTTTTTCATTTTTTTTTTCAATTTCAATTTATTTTTAATTGTTTCATTTTTTTTGTTGTTTTTTTGAATGTTTTTTTTTTTATTATTATTTTTTTTAATTTTTTCATTTATTATTTATTTAATATTTTTTGATTGATTTGATTTTTTTTTCATTATCTTTTTAAGTACTTGACACTTACTTTAAACTTTCTTGTTGGGGCTACTCATCCTAAATGCCCTGTTGAATTTCGACGAAACTTGGCAGGAAGCATCGGTAAGATGTCTAGTTGTGCATATCACCCTTTTGTTCCAGTTCGCTGATTTTTGACGGAGTTATGGCCCTTTGACATTTTTATTTTAAATTTCTTGTTGGCGCTACTCTCTTAAATGGCTTGTTGGATTTCTACGAAATTTGGCAGAAAGCCTCTGTATGATGTCTAGTTGTACAAAGCGCGGTATATCAATGCAATCTTGGACAAGATCTTGTTAGTAATAACAGAGTTATGGCCCTTGATTTGTTGAAAAATGCTATATTGTATTTTCCTTTGTTAAATCTATAGGAGAAGAGAGCTATATCTAGTTATATCTATCTAAATCCATAAGAGCTATTTTAGTCAATAGAGCGTCCACAGGCCCTCTTGGGCCTCTTGTTTATCACTCGAAACCCAGAATAGTTATTTTATAAAAAAGGATAAAAATATCGGACAGGGAAAGCAGCATTCAAGGACGACAGTCAACCACAAAACACAAACAAACATGCAAACAGACAAACGAAAAGACAAAAGTAATAAAAAATGCAAACGACATCACAAACACAAAAGGGTTGACAATAGGGCTACCGCCTTGGAACGGTCAGTGGCAAAGTAGGCCACTGGGGGTTTAAACCGGTTCTAGGGTGCACCAAACCTCACACTTACCCTACTGTCATCCCATTAAAACAGGACAGTGTAAATAAAGAAATCCCCGCCATGATCTAATCTCTAACCAACAAGGCAGCATCAATAGGCACTATAAGTAAAACACAAATATGCTCGTGTAAATATAATACAAAAAAACAATAGCCTAGAAAGCCACAATGAAGGTACTCAATGACTTTGCAGAAGCCAGAGCAGTAAGAGTATAAACCATTAAGGGCACGACAAGAAAGATCATGGACAAACATCAAACGCCACCGTCCTAATGGGCTTTAGGTAGGCGTCATCACAGGGTCAACAGCATGTCCGGTCATCGTACAATTAAAGAGGAAAGCATAGTGGCGAACTGTAAAAGGGTCCACCACCAAGCATGCAGTACGTTGCAAAATGATAGGGTCATAACCTCTTTTGATAAACTTTTTAACAAGTTTAACAAAGATAGTATGAAAGTGATGAACCCTGTTCTTGATAATATTCTTATTTTTAATTAATAAATGGGAGATAACTCTGCTACTTACTTTGAATCACACATAACCTTCTGACATGCCCAAGTTATCAAATGCTTCACATTATAAAAGAAACATTCAGTTTTTTAAGGTAGATATGCAAAAGACCGTGCTAAACTTATTTCTTTCAGTATATGTAAGTAGCTATACAGTGAAAATGTTATTTTATGAATAAATCGTTGGTGTGCTAATTTTTATGCTTAATAAACACTTCAAGATTGCCATGTGCAACTTTAACACTTGTGATATAGGCAACATCCTACATAACATCTATTTGTTATTGGAAGTATTTGCAAACCATCAAACATGCATAGTTTGAATTCAGAAGTTGACACAATTTCACAACCCAAATATTGAGTGTTTAATGCAAGCAATTTCAACCAATGATTGTCAACTTATGAAGTAATAAATAAAACACTTTGTCATGTATCATGTTATATTAAAGTTTAAACATAAGTGCAATATTATTTTTGTAATAAAAATGTTAATTAAATGGTTGTTTTGTAGTGGTAGAATACCCCCAATGAACAGCAACATATGTAAAGCATATTTCCTTTGCCTTTAAAAAAGGTGTTGCATTCGTCTTGAGGTTTATATGTCCGGGTGCATATTCTCAATAAATTTAAACATTAACTTAATGAATAGTTATACCCTCCCACCAACACCACCGAAAATGAAGTGTGCGTGGGGAGGGGAGAATACTAGATTGAGCCGTCAGTCCATCAGCCGTCAATCTTCGCAAATCATTTTGTCTATCGTCTCGTTTATCTTTAAGTGGATTGGTTTCAAAAAATGGGCATGGTGAACTAAGATGATATGAGGAAGCTCATAAAAAAAATCATTATTTTTGATCAGTTACGGACCTAATTTGACTCAAGTCGTTCTCAGATTCAAATGACTCTCACGTGCATACCTTTTGTGTTCCTAATGTGCTCAATATATTTATCAATATTCAAGGAAATTGATTCACTTTGACATGTCCAATACAAGTACGTGTAAAGGTCGAATGGGAAATGTAGCATTCAAGGACAGTCAACCAAAACCATGCATAGAAACAATTACAAAGATACTCTCAATTTCATTTTGAGTTCAGCCATTTTCCTTAAAACTTTAACCTGCAGTCTAACCTAGCTTTACAAAATATTGACCTGTATGAAAATGTATACAATTCTTCATTATGAATTATCCAATGCAGATGCATGCCCCTATTCATAAACATACACTTTAAAAACTCTGCTCCATAATTCATGAAGGATTGCACCCCTGTCTTTAAACTTTATGATAGATTGTCCTTTCTGAAATACTCACATGGCAGGTGACACAAGTGTAAGTTTAAACATATGTATTTTACATCGATTGCAAAACAAGTTCTTGCAACTTAGATAACCGTAATCAGCCTCGATGGCTTCCTGTGTAGAACCAATACTAAGCAATGTGGATTAATTATCTTGGCTCAAGTATAAATAACGTGGCCGCGGAGAGGATCGAACCCACGACCTCTCGATCTAGAAGTTTGGCGCTCTACCACTTGACCATGCACTTTACAAGTGTTCCATGGAACACCCCTCTAGTTCTAAAACAGCACATGTATTTATCCTTAATTGTGTTACGAATTCAAATATTATAGGTTTCGTGTACACGTTACCCCTCACGAATGGCTCCCTTTGGGGTAAAGCAATTCAACTTGCAGGTAAACATGGTAATTTAAACATGTTCATCAAATATCCTAAATTAACTGGTTGTTTAAAATCCCGTACACAGTAAATATGTACATAAAAAAGTGTTAATCATAGTGAGGTTAATACTGATTTCAATCTTACAACACTTATTCGACATGGTAGTGTAACTGGTACTGTGTCGCTGTAATGTCATGACTGATTCCAATCTTACGACACCTTTTCGACATGGTAGTGTAACTGGTACTGTGTCGCTGTAATGTCATGACTGATTCCAATCTTAGGACACTTATTCGACATGGTAGTGTAACTGGTACTGTGTCGCTGTAATGTCATGAAACACCACCTTCTGTTCTTCAAACTTCCGTTTGATATGTCACATAAGTCAAAAGGATTTCATCAAAAAACTAATAATAGTAATAGCATTGCAACACCAACTGTGAAAAACAAAATGGGTTTATCTTACTTCTTTGTACACTAGATTCCAATCAAGTTCAACAAAATTGGCATCATCAAAGTCAACATAAACGGACTTGCATAAGCATGTGTTGCGCTATTCATGCAGAAAATATTAATGCCATTTTTGTTTGTGTTGTGGTGCAGACGAAAGTCAATAGGAGTGGTAGAAGATATCGTGGTGTCTCGCGAGTGGTGGCCAGACGCTGAAGGTACAGGTGCACCTTGCTGCACACTGTCGTATATCGCCGTCAGGAGGGGATAGCGTCCCTGCTTGCAGAATCTGCCTGTAAAGTCATCCAGATCCAATGACCAGAACATAGTACCAGCTAGCTTCTTACTGTACGCATATTGTACCTGTAATAATAAAATATTATTTTTTATGTGTGTTTTTGAAGTTTCGTTATTGAAATATACCAACAGGAAATTGACAATAACATCGATCATCACCTTCGAGAAGATATTGAAAACATTCAACCTGGTTTTGGGTTGGGTGTAATCTCTTTATTAAATTTACGCACAGCTTCTGTAATGTTCTCAACGGAATACATGTTTGTTTACAAGTACTGTAACTTAGCAACCGGTGTGCATGTCCGCTAAAATTGATTTTTTTTATTTAAATTATTTTTCTATTCAGATACTGTTTTTCGCACTATTTTCCTATAGTATGAACAAAGCAAGTTAACATATTGGTCTAAAAAATATTTAACCAAGAAATTAAACTTAGCTGGATTTCAGCTGTAAATGTGTGTGGTGGCAGTAATTACTGTAACAGAAAGGGGAACTCGGGGAGTTTGTAATTCAACATATTGTTATTTCTTTAAACTCATTATCTGTGGACTCCTGTCTTTGTTATTCAGGTCGGCCTAGGTTGTGTTCACCTTTTACCACCTGTCTCATCAACCCTGTTCGCCACATCTTAATGACAACTTACCTTCTCTCTCATACTCCTAGGGTTTCCATACCCTAGCCACTGATCTTCTTTTACAGAGTAAGCCATCTTCTGTTCATCGTCCCATCGCTCCACAGCACCTGTTCTTACCAGTTCGCAAACCTGAAAGATCCAATTACGTGTATTATGGTTCATACCCACAGGAAATACATGTGTTGACTTCATTATGTGTAAACTTTGCATACTGCTTCTTGCGGATACATGTGCCACAGTTCAAAGACGCTTTGGGCAGAATTAATTTAATTAAAAGGAACGTGCACAGAACAATAAGCTGCTTCTCACGTGTGTCAATAATAATGGTGGCTGCATGGTATTAAAGTAAACAGAGGTATTGTCCATGATGAACTTAACGGTCACTAAGCATATATTTAGTCTTTAGACGTATAGAAGATATCTTTCTAAATAATTCTAACATTAGCAAAACATAAAATCATAAAATTAGTTCCTTTTTCTTTTGCACGAAAACCTGAAAAATCCTGACAATTCTGGTATTTCGTTTGCATTGGTTTTCACAAATCTCCTAAATCCAAATAATGTTCAATGCAAACAATATTGATCACGTGTAACGATTGATACATGTATGTTTATACTGGATGTATTACCCTATAATATGTAGCGTGTCCAAGTTGTTGAAGGTACGGCCCTTTAAACGACCCGTTAACGGCAGCCCCGACGCCGTAGTTCAAAGGGTCAGCCAATCTGAAATAGGTGGCCGTCGCAGTCAGTCCCATCACTAGCTTATCCGCAGGAGCCCCACTCGATAACCACCGCTCTATTGCCCACGCCTACAATCACAAATATAAAGGACTAGTGCTTGTTTCTTAAAATATAAATATTACATGTATAGAAACACTCTTTATTCCGAGGCGACGCATAATGCATGATTAAAACCAAACCGATCATAACAAGACAGTGAAGCAAATACAACTTGTTGCGTTTGAAGTTTGGGGGAGTATGTGTTTTATAATAAGACGGGCGATACTGTTTGTGCTACAAATAAAAAAAAAAGGAAGCGTCAATTCTTACGGATGGCGGGAGGTATACAGTACTGGTTCTACCCAGGAAAATTAGGTGGTCTGCCTCCACAACAAAAAATCAATCGTCATATAACCTTACATGTGTTGAAAATGACGTAAAACACAATACAAACAAACAAAACCAATACAAATAAAAAAACGAGGTTAAAATAACTTTTGGTCCGAGAATGCGAACGCAAAGTGAGCTAATAAATGCGAATAATCAGATAACAGCATCATTTAAACGGTCATGAGTGGTAAGACAAGTGATAACATGCCATTTTAACTGCACATAAACAATAACTAAAGGCAATATTTAGCTTTTTTGCGAGCATCATTCCATTTAATGAGACTCATGGTTATCCAGATAATCCGCAATAGTATCCCACCTGGCTAAGTCTTTGATCAAACAAATGGGTAGACGCCCGAGAATATAACGGCGAAGAGAAACTTGTGACTTGACTCCATAGTCCATGAAAGTCATATGCCATAACATTTATGAAATCGACCTGACTGAAATGAAGAATAGACACATTGTGTACACCATTTATTATTGGTTTCACTTGTGGATAACTCCTTCGGATCAATAGAGCATTTCGGCTAACTGTCCAGCCAATGTAGGTTATGCATTTACAGACCCAGTTGCGTTCAAGTACCCCAAATAAATGCAGAACGAACGCTGTACGAACGGAAAATGAAAGCAGAATGAACGCAGAACGAACGCAGAATGAACGTTGCACGATCTATATTTTAAAAATGCATTTCGTTCGCTGCGTTCGTTTTCAGAAAACGAACGGAACGAACGATGAATGCATTTTTTAAAACGCTAAACGCTCAAAACGAACGCAACGAACGAAACGAACGCAACGAAACGAACGAAACGAACGAAAATGCATTTCGCTATTTCGGATAACTTTCAATATTATCATTTTAAATTATAATTGAAGTCTCGATGTAAACAAAGTGCGTTTTGCAGTAACTTAATTTAAAGAAATACACTGTGTAAATGGTATTTTTTGAGCACGATTACACACTTTCATTTTTACCGATTTAAAATAGGAAATGTATTTATTGTGTAGCACAAATTTTATATTATTTCATTATAAAATTGAAATAATGTTGGTAAAATCAGACGGCATATTTTTATATAGTGTCAAGTATGTTAATTTTTTGATGAAAATGACATAAACACGGAAGAAAACAGAATCATCAATGTGCACCACCAAATAATGTCAACCAAAGGATACATTCTTCAATATGATCACAAACATTAGTCGCCGACTCGTGGTAAGAACCGCATGGGTGGATACCATGCGTAGTTTAATCGTCAGAAATGTTGCGATTGGTAAACGCTGAACGAACGAACGCAAATGCATTTTCTCCGTTTGTGCATTTAAACGCACACATTATGTTGCGTTCGTTCCGTGCATTTAAATGAACGCATAGATTTGTTTGTAAACGCTGAATGCATTCAAAAACGTAAATGATTTGCATTTTAAAAAATGCATTTTCACTTGTGGATAACTCCTTCGGATCAATAGAGCATTTCGGCTAACTGTCCAGCCAATGGAGGTTATGCATTTAGCTATCGTCTTAATAGGAGCAGCCATTCTAAATTTGGAGCCCCGGGTGAGCGATGTATGTAACAGTCTTGTAAATGGGTGTCATTTTGGTAACTGTATGCAATTGTTGCAGTTTATTTGTATAGCTTCGGATCATTTGCTAATTTTGAAACCAATGAGCTACATTTACAGTGTGTAGCTGTTGAACAAATGGTAGCATCTGACAACTGAATTTAATCGTTGAGATAAGCAGTGGACCTATTCACGCCCCGGAATCACGTGAGGCAGCATAGAATACGAAATATTCACGCCCTGGAACCACATGAGGCAGCATAGGATACGAAATATTCACGCCCCAGAACCACATGAGGCAGCGTAGGATACGAAATATTCACGCCCCAATAACATTAGGAACCTAGTAAGGGAGCAACTTTAGTAATATTTGTAGCAACAATGGTTACTTCCCTTGAATGGAAACTATCACAGGTCAAATGAGAGACAATGGGAACATGGATCCGGACGAAGGAACGGAGTATAGGAGGAAGGAGCGGCCTAGCTCAATAGGTGAATCTTTTATATGACTCAAAGCTAGACTGTATTGTATTATATGTAATATGACTCTAAGCTAGACTGTATTGTATTATATGTAATATGACTCTAAGCTAGACTGTATTGTATTATATGTAATATGACTCTAAGCTAGACTGTATTGTATTATATGTAATATGACTCTAAGCTAGACTGTATTGTATTATATGTAATATGACTCTAAGCTAGACTGTATTGTATTATATGTAATATGACTCTAAGCCAGACACCAATTGAAGAAAGTAATTTAAAACAAATGGGAGCGATTGACATTACCATTGCATAATAAATTATAAATCCCTATAATTCGATGGTTCTTTTAAATAATCAGAATTGGAGCAACTTTGATAACCTTCGAGCTACCAATTTCTAAAACAAACTGCAAATTTATGTAAGAGGTATTTTGAGTTGGGGGAAATTACCACACTATCGTTGTGTATATATGTTTAGATGTAGGGCAGTATTTTTTAAATATTATTCGCTAATGGACTCGACTCTAACCAAAAGGGACAATTCAGTTGTACAATTTTTATACTTCACTGTTGCTAACCTTTGGACAGATGGGTGGAATTTTCAACACCATTGGCCAATCCTTGACTTGCCGTTGAGGTATTTGGAGGGCCTCGGTAACATTAAACAAAATTTCAGGTCGGCCGGAAATTCATGATGGCCGCCATGGCTAAAAATAGATTTTCAAAATACAAGTTTGTAGCGACTACTTCTTGAAAACTATAAGTGATATTGATATGGCACTTTTTCTAAAATGATCAGCATGACAGGATGTTGGACCTTGTCAAAAATTGTTTTGATTCGATGTAAAACATGGCTGTCAGCGGCCATCTTTGTTAGATAGTTATATAATGAAAATTTGTAGCGACTACTCCTCTGAAACTACTTGACGGATTGTCATGAAACTTCACAGGAATATTGCTCTTGATTCTAGCAAAATTTCAGGTCGGCCAGAAATTCAAGTTGGCCGGCACAACTAAATTTAAATTTAAAAACAATAAGTTTGTAGCGACTACTTCTTGAAAACTATAAGTGATATTGATATGAGACTTTTTTCTAAAATGATCAGCATGACATGACGGTTTTTCGAGTTAAACATTATTTTTATTCGACGTTAAACATGGCTGCCAGTGGCCATCTTTTTTTACATAGAGTTATATAATGAAAACTTGTAGCGACTACTCCTCTGAAACTACTTGACGGATTGTTATGTAACTTCGCACGAATGGTGCTCGTGATGTCTTATTGATCTTAACAAAATTTCAGGTCGGCCAAAAATTCAAGATGGCCGCCATGGCTAAAAATACATTTTAAAAAAAAAGGTTTTGTGGCGACTATTTCTTCAAAACTATAACAGATATTGATATGGGACTTTTTCTAAAATGATCAGCATGACATGATGGTTATCCGAGTTGAACATTAATTTGATTCAATATTAAACATGGCTGTCAGCGGCCATCTTTGTTTACATAGAGTTATATAATGAAATCTTGTAGCGACTACTCCTCTGAAACTACTCCATGGATTTTCATGAATCTTCACAGAAATGTTACTCTTGATGACTAATTGATACTAGCAAAATTTATGGTCAGCCGGAATTTCATGATGGCCGCCACGGCTAAAAATAGATTTTCAGAATACAAGTTTGTAGTGACTACTTCTTGAAAACTCTTAGTGATATTGATATGGGACTTTTTCTAAAATGATCAGTATGAAATGATGTTGATCCTTGTCGAAAATTATTTTGATGCAACGTTAAACATGGCCGCCAGCGGCCATCTTTGTTTACATATAGTTTTATAATGAAAACTTGTAGCGACTACTCCTCTGAAACTACTCGATGGATTTTCATGAAACTTCACAGGAATGTTGCTCTTGATGTCTAATTGATACTAGCCAATTTCAGATCAGCCGGAATTTCAAGATGGCCGCCACGGCTAAAAATAAATATTCAAAAAAACAAGTTTGTAGCGACTACTTCTTGAAAACTATAAGTGATAATGATATGCGTCTTTTCCTAAAATGATCAGTATGACATGATGTTGATCCTAGTTGAACATTAGTTTGAGTCAACGTTAAACATGGCTGCCAGTGGCCATCTTTGTTTACATAGAGTTATATAGTAAAAATTTGTAGCGACTACTCCTCTGAAACTACTTGACGGATTTTCATGAAACTTCACAGGAATGTTGCTCTTGATGTCTAGTTGACCCTAGAAACATTTCAGGCTGGCCGGAAATTCAAGATAGCGACTACTTCTTGAAAACTGTAAATGATATTGATATGGGACATTTTCTAAAATGTTAAGCATGACAGATGTTGATCCTTGTCGAAATTTATTTCGATGCGACGTTAAACATGGCCGCTGGCGGCCATCTTTGTTTACATAGATTTATATAGTAAAAATTTGTAGCGACTACTCCTCTGAAACTACTCGACAGATTTTTATGAAACTTTTAAGGTCAGCCGGAAATTCAAGATGGCCGCCATGACTATAACAGATTTTTAAAAAAAAGTTCGTAGCGACTACTTCTTGAAAACTGTAAGTGATATTGATATGGGATTTTTCTAAAATGATCAGCATGACATGACGTTGATCATTGACGAAAGTTAATTGAATCAAAATTAAACCTGGGCACCAGTGGCCATCTTTGTTAACATAGAGTTTGTATAGTAAAAATGTGTAGTGACTTCTCCTCTGAAACTACTAGACGGATTTTCATGACACTTCACAGGAATGTTTGCTCTTGATGTCTAGTTGATCCTAGCACAATTTCATGTCGGCCGGAAATTCAAGATGGCCACCACGGCTATACATAGATTTATAAAAACAAGTTTGTAGCGACTACTTCTTGAAAACTGTAAGTGATATTGATATGGGACTTTTTCTGAAATGATCAGCATGACAAGATGTTGATCCTAGTCGAAAATTATTTTGATTCGACATTAAACATGGCTGCCAGTGGCCATCTTTGTTTACCTAGGGTTATATAGTAAAAACTTCAACTTGTAGCGACTACTCCTATGAAACTACTTGACAGATTTTATGAAACTTCACGGGAATGCTGATCTAGCTATCAAAATCTATCAGCAGAGCTTAAAGGTCATTGACCTCTTGTTTAAAGAAAGTTTGTAGCGACTACTTCTTGAAAACTGTAAGTGATATTGATATGGGACTTTTTTTAAATGATCAGCATGACAGGGTGTTGATCCTTGTCGAAAATTATTTTGATTTGATTTTAAACATGGGCGCCAGTGGCCATCTTTGTTTACATAAAGTTTGTATAGTAAAAATGTGTAGCGACTACTCCTATGAAACTACTTGGCGGATTTTCATGAAACTTCACAGGAATGTTGCTCATGATGTCTAGCTGATCCTAGCAAAATTTAGGTCGGCCGGAAATTCAAGATGGCCACCACGGCTAAACATAGATTTTTAAAAACAAGTTTGTAGCTACTACTTCTTGAAAACTGTAAGTGATATTGATATGAAACTTTTTCTGAAATGATCAGCATGACAAGATGTTGATCCTTGTCAGAAATTATTTTGATTCAACATTAAACATGGCTGCCAGTGGCCATCTTTGTTTACCTAGAGTTATATAGTAAAAACTTCAACTTGTAGCGACTACTCCTCCGAAACTTCTTGACAGATTTTTAATCTTCACGGGAATGCTGATCTAGCTATCAAAATATATCAGTAGAGCTTCAAGGTCATTGACCTCTTGTTTCAAAATATTACCCTGGGATCTTTTAAAATGTGACCCTGGGGTCAAATCCAGCCCTATCCTGGGAGTAACAGTTTTACATAAAGTTATATAGGAGATTCTTTAAAAGAATCTTCTCCGAAATTACAAGAACCAGAGGTTTAATACTTTGCATTTACCATCAGCTTATTATGGTCCTCTACCAAGTTTGTTCAAATGTTGACCCTGAGTAAAATCTGACCCTGTCAGATATATAAAAAAATATCTTCTCTGAAAGTACATGAATTGAATTGAATGTTGTTTAACGGCTCATCAACACAGAATAGGTTATTTAGAGACGCCTCAGAGTGAGGGGAAGGATACAGAGGAATCCGGGAACCGTGCCCTACTCTTATTATCGAATAGATTCCTATGGTTCTTTTAACGTGCTCGGAGGATAGACGATACACGGGACTGACCGGTTTACGTCCCCATCCGACGGACGAGGCTAAGGAAAAGTGCCTTGCCCAAGAACACACGGACGAAACTCAGTGGCACCACGGAGGATTGAACCCGGGGCCTCCGGTTACAAATCCGTCTGCTACCGACTGCGCCACGCCAGCCCTCTGAAAGTACATAAGCTAGAAGTCTAATATTTTGCATGTACCGTAAGCTTAATGTCCTCTATCAAGTTTGTTCAAATCAAGATGATGGGGTCAAATTTGGTCCTACCCCATGGGTCACATGTTTTACATGGGCTTATATTGGGAAAATTTTCTTCTCTGAAACCACAGTTATACTTTTTCTGAGCATGAGCAGATGTATATAACAATCACAGCAGCATGAATCCATGGTCCATCCCCAACCCTGCAGACACAGCTCTTAGGTCATAAGTTGGAGACTCATCCTCACCCTATAACCAGATATACACTTACAGGGCATGAACAGATCAGACGGATACAACCATCAAACAAGCATCAGCCTCGAAATAGCCCCTCGAAATAGCCCCTGGGTCATAACATGGAAACCGTTGACATCACCACCCTTTAACCGTATATACTAACATTTAACATCTACATAACAGCAACATGCTCATACTGACAGGTCAGTGACAATGACCTTAATATACTTACCCTTTTATTGAATTTGTTTATCTGAAACAACTTGATGGAGTTTCACAATACTTCACAGGAATGTTGCTCTCGATTTCTAGTTGGTCCTCAGTACACAATACTTCACAGGAATGTTGTTCTCGATTTCTAGTTGGTCCTCAGTACATAATACTTCACAGGAATGTTGCTCTCGATTGCTAGTTGGTCCTCAGTACACAATACTTCACAGGAATGTTGCTCTCGATTTCTAGTTGGTCCACAGTACAAAATACTTCACAGGAATGTTGCTCTCGATTTCTAGTTGGTCCTCAGTACACAATACTTCACAGGATTGTTGCTCTCCGTGTCTAGTTGGTCCTAAGGAAACATCAGGTTGACCTAAAATTCAAGATAGCTACCACAGCTCAAATACAATTTTGTGTGGCAAATACTTTTCAAAAACCATAAGTGTTATTGATTTGTACCTTACCAACATGATTGGCATGACATGTAGTAGGTTCTAAACAAAATTAATTTTGATTCGACATTCAACTTGGCTCTCAGCTGTCATCCTTGAGTTATATAGAAAAAATGTCTGCCAATTACTTTTCTGAAACTACTGGCCCTATTTCCTTAAAACTTCAAAAGAATATTGCATAAAAGACTTAGTGTGTGTTTAATAGCTATCTCTGTATGATTTATATGTGTTTTTAGCTCGACTGATCAGAGATCAGCAGAGCTTATGCAGTCGTGCCGAGTCCGTCGTCCGTCCGTCCGTCCGTCCGTCTGTCTGTCTGTTCATAAACGTTTAATTGTAGCGACTACTCCTCTGAAACTACTGGATGGATATTCATGAAACTTTACAGAAATGTTGCCCATGAAGTCTAATTGATCCTAGCAAAAATTCATGTTGATGTGAAATCCAAGATGGCCACCAAAGCTAAAAATAGATTTTTAAAATACAAGTTTATAGCGACTACTTCTTGAAAACTATAAGTGATATTGATATGGGATTTTTCTAAAATGATCAGCATGACATGGTGTTGGTCCTTGTCAAAAATCGTTTTAATTCGACATTAAACATGGCTGCCAGTGGCCATCTTTGTTTACATAGAGTTATATAGTAAAAACTTGTAGCGACTACTCCTCTGAAACTACTTGGCGGATTTTCATGAAACTTTACAGGAATGTTGCTCTTGATGTCTTATTGATTCTAGCAAAATTTCAGGTCAGTCAGAAATTCAAAATGGCCACCAAAGCTAAAAATAGATTTTTAAAAAATAGATTTGTAGCGACTACTTCTTGAAAACTTTAAGTGATATTGATATGGGACTTTTTCTAAAATGATCAGCATGACATGATGTTGATCCTAGTCTACAATATTTTGAGTCTACGTTAAACATGGCTGCCAGTGGCCATTTTTGTTTACATCGAATTATATAGTAAAACCTTATAGCGACTACTTCTCTGAAACTGCTTGACGGATTTTCATGAACCTTCACAAGAATAATGCTTTTGATGTCTAGTTGATCCTAGAAAAATTTCAGGCTGGCCGAAAATTCAAGATGGCCACCACGTCTAAAAATAGATTTAAAATAAATAAATTTGTAGCGACTACTTCTTGAAAACTGTAAGTGATACTGAGATGGGACCTTTTCTAAAATGATCAGCATGACATGATGTTGATCCTTGTAGAAATTTATTTCGATGCGACTTTAAACATGGCCGCTAGTGGCCATCTTTGTTTACATAGATTTATATAGTAAAAACTTGTAGCGACTACTCCTCTGAAACTACATGACGATTTTTTATGAAACTTTCAGGACTGTTGCTCTTGATGTCTAATTGATCCCAGAATTTTTTTAGGTCGTCTGGAAATTCAAGATGGCCGCCATGGCTAAAAAACGATTTTTAAAAAGTTTGTAACGACTACTTCTTGAAAACTGTAAGTAATATTGATATGGGACTTTTTCTAAAATGATCAGCATGACATGATGTTGATCCTTGTCGAAAATTATTTTGATTCGACATTAAACATGGGCGCCAGTGGCCATCTTTGTTTACATAAAGTTTGTATAGTAAAGATTTGTAGCGACTACTTCTCTGAAACTACTTGGCGGATTTTCATGACACTTCGCAGGAATGTTGCTCTTGATGTCTAGTTGATCATAGCAAAATTTCAGGTCGGCCGGAAATTCAAGATGGCCTCCATGGCTAAACATATATTTTTAAAAACAAGTTTGTAGCGACTACTTCTTGAAAACTGTAAGTGATATTGATATGGGACTTTTTCTGAAATGATCAGCATGAGAAGATGTTGACCCTTGGCGAAAATTATTTTGATTCGACATTAAACATGGCTGCCAGTGGCCGTCTTTGTTTACCTAATTTTATAGTAAAAACTTCAAATTGTAGCTACTACTCCTCCGAAACTACTCGACAGATTTTTATGAAACTTCACAGGAATGCTGATCTAGCTATCAAAATCTATCAGTAGAGCTTTAAGGTCATTGACCTCTTGTTTATAAACAGGAGGTAATCTAATTTTATAAAAAAATAAAAAATAAAACTCTGCAAACGGAGGTTATATGGTATTTTAAATGATAAAACAAGTTTACATTAAAATACTGTTTACCGGTATAAGTATTTCATTAGGTACTGATGTTATAACTGTTTATGTATTTTTGTTTTAATATTATGTTAAGTTTTTAAGATTGTTTTTTTAATAATTATTAAATATTGATAGGTTTTGTTTGCCTGTATTAATTATGGTAGCGTGGAACTAAATTTAACGCTTTATGCATATATATATAAGTATTAGTTAGAGGCTATGAAGTGAAATTTTAACAATTAAGAAACCCTAAGGAAAGGAGCGCAGCGACTGACCGGGTTTTCTTAATTGTTAACATTTCACTTCTTAGTAGTGTTTGCCCTACTTTTTCCCCGCGCTTCTTCGAAACCACCCCTCTTAACACGTTCGCGCTTCTACTAAATCCGCCTCCTTGTGTCCAAACAAGCGCGTGCCATTTAGTAAGCGAATACTTAATGATTAAATGGTTAACATTGGTGATCGTAAGAAATTTATATGAATAAGTTCGCCATTTTTTTAAAATTCCTCACCGTCTGATTGGAGGAAAAAGTAGGACAAACACTAATTATAAAAGGGAGATAATTTGAACTCACAATTAATATTATACACAATATATATATATTAATTAATTTTAAATTTCATTTAAAAAATGATTCCAATAGCTGATCTGGCTAGTTCCTTCATTTCCTCATTAAATGAAAAAAGATAGCTAATACAACTACTTGAAATAAAAACTAATCATAATAATTGTGTATGTAACCTTATCTGACATCATCAAATGCCATGAAGAAAAGACGGAGTCCACTCCAAGAATAACATTCTTTTTAATAAATGGAATTAGTAAACAATACACCAACATGTGGATAATCAGTGTGATAAATAAAATACATACTATGTCACAGAATCGCATTATAATTCGACAGAGCCTCACCATTCTTTGTTGTCTAAGCATCACCTTATAAACTTGACAGTAAAGGCACTGACATATTAGGAATTCTTTATTATAAATATGGGCATTTTTGGCTTAAAAGCAGTCACATGTGATTATATAAGTTTGTATATTCTGGTGAGAAATATGCCAACCGTGCAATAGTTCATTCCTTAACCGTGCAGTAGTGTATTTAGCATGCAATAGTTCATCTGTGTCATGAGAATGCTTATTTTAAGACAGCAAAGTGTCAAGTGACCATGCAATATTGCATTCAGCAACCATGCAGTAGGACATTTAGCATGCAATAGTTCATCTATGTCATGAGCACGCTTATTTTAAGACAGCAAAGTGTCATGTGACCATGCAATATTGCATTCAGTAACCATGCAGTAGTACATTTAGCATGCAATAGTTCATCTGTGTCATGAGCATGCTTATTTTAAGACAGCAAAGTGTCATGTGACCATGCAATATTGCATTCAGTAACCATGCAGTAGTACATTTAGAATGCAATCGTTCATCTGTGTCATGAGCACGCTTATTTTAAGACGGCAACAAGTCAAGTGACCATGCAATATTGCATTCAGTAATCATGCAGTAGTACATTTAGCATGTAATAGTTCATTTATGTAATTTTCCCTTCTCGGGTCACACTGGTCATACTGCCTCCTGCAATAGTACCCTTCTCGGGTCACACTGGTCATACTGCCTCCTGGAATAGTACCCTTCTCGGGTCACACTGGTCATTCCGCACCTTCTCGGGCCAGTACTCACCTCCCTCTGATGATTCTTAACATTATCTTCTAAGGAATTAAATAGTTGTATACTGATGTCACTCAGTTGTAAAAGAGATAATTAGATTTATCTGCTTTATTTTAGAACGTGTACTTGCAAAAGGGTTCTTTTTTGGTTCATTCTTATTTTACAAGTTCAATTCAAAGTCTGTAAAAGGATAGAAACTTATTATAGCAGACATGTCACATTCAGTTAATACCAAATAAAATTTTCCCTTGGTAATACGTGTATAAACTCTTTTTTATTTTGCCCCCATCACCGAATAGTGAGGGGCATATAGCGTTAGACATGTCCGTCCGTCTTTCTGTCCGTCCGTCCTGAAAAGTTTGTGCGTCTATCTCCTCCAACACTTTTCAACCAATTGCTTCGAAACTTTACAGGATACTTACCTATGATATCAAGAAGTGCATATCGTTTCGGCCTCAAAATCGACCCAGTATTAAAGGAGTTTAGCCCACTTTATCGTCAACTTTTACGTGAAGTATCTTGTGTGTCTATCTCCCGCCACGCTTTTCAGCCGATTGCTTCACAATTTTACAGGATGCTTACCTATGATGTCAAGATATGCTTATCGTTTCGGCATCAAAATCGACCCAGTATTACCGAGTTCTGGCCCCTTTTTTGTCAAATTTTACGTTTTACACTGATTGTTTTGTCCCATGGACACTTGTCTAGTTTCATTGAGAAATGAAAATATTTTCTTTTACTTTAACATGTTTAAACATATTTTATTGCTTTTCTTCTATATACATGCAAAAGGGTTGGGCCACAAGTTCTTCCAACATTAATACTGCCCTTCCCAACAGTATTGTAATTAACAGTTAACAAGATGGCAATATAATTAATATAAAATATTTAAAAACATTTTTTAGTGAACAAAAGAAGAAGAAAAAGGAGAGGAGTTAATAGGATAAGGTTCCAGGAAAGATTAAACAGGAAGGAATGAATGATGCTGTGATTGTAGGGTCCTGCCCCGAGCGGGTGTCATAATAGTGTATATAATCTCTAGTCGTTATCAAATTGTTTCGTATCTTTAATGTATACATGTAGTTGAACATGATTAATAATAGTGCTATTATCTCTATCTATATAACTTTCTTTTCCAAATAAAAATACACGAACGCTAAGCGGGTGAAACGGATGGGGAGCATGAAAAAGATGAAGTCGTTCATTTAAATAAAATGGACATTGCATAAAATAATGTTCGGCATCCTCATTTTCATGCCAACACTTCTCACAGGTTGCGTTTTCTTTGATTTTGTTTATAAACAAATCATCATGATATTTCAGGTTACTGCATTTGTTTCAAAATCTGTGAATGAAATACAGACAATCTATGACATTGAGTAAAATAGAAAGTATGTATATTGGGCAAGTTAAAGTATTGATTTGTAATAAGAGTTTTAAAAGCAGAAAGGGAGTCTGCATTTCGTATGTGTTCAGGTATTGAACGATATACACGAGGAAATAAAGGAATTACTAAATATCTGCGTTCTCGTATGAATAGATACGTAATCATTTGACTTTCTTAAGTTGTAAGGAGCAACTCTGCCAGCTATGTCGGGGAATAAATTTACAAAATATTCAGGCAAATAACCAGCTTTAACCTTATAAGCAATTATCTTTTTTAGCTCGACTGGCCGAAGGCTTATGGGATGGCGAGCTGTCCGTCGTCCGTTAACTTTTGCCTTGTGAACACTCTAGCAGCTTCATTATTAATCGGATCTTTACCAAACTTTGCCAGGGCCTTTATATCAGTGAAAGCTCAGAGAAGTTCGAAAACTAGATCAGATTAGTTTTACCGGAGTTATGGCCTCTTGATTTGCTGAAAAATGACATATTTTGCCCTGTGAACACTCTAGCACCTTCATTTATTATTTGATCTTTACCAATCTTGCACAGATTGTTAATATCAATAAAAGCGTGGTTAAAAAACCAGTGAGATCAGATGTTTTACCGAGTTCTGGCCATTGATTTGCTGACAAATGCCATTTTCTGCCTTGTGAACCTTCATTTATTATTGGATATTTTTTTATTTTTTTATTTTATGACCTAAGGAGATGCAGCAAGGTCTCGAATTTTTCCTCCATCTACTGGGGGCCCCCTTGAGGGTAATTGGGTAAAAAATCAGAAGAATACATATCTTGTCCTAATTGGAATGGATTGGATTATAATTGAGTATGGTCATTAAGGGACTCGAGACACAACATATACAAAACGAGTTTTGTCCTCCTGCATATAGGGCCCCTCTACCGGGATTCAATATTGGGAGCTTGCAGTAATTTACCATTACAGAGTTTCGGCCTTAAGACACTTACTCCTTCTGCCCAGTGGGGCCCCTTGGGGGGATAATGGGGTCAAAATGTGTCATCTTGTCCAGATGTGAATGGTTACGAATCCGGTTTGGTATGGTCATTTAGGGACTCGAGGCACAACATATAAAACTGGTTTTGACCTCCATTAAGGGGCCCCTCTTCAGGAGTACAACTTGGGTAGCTTCCAGTAATTTACTACTGCAAGTTTCGGGCTTGTGACGTTAATTCCTTATGTACCGTTTGAGATTTCAAGTTCATGTTTGGTGTATTTCTTAGTTAAAGAAGCCAGTAGAGCGATACAGGCCCTCTTGGGCCTCTTGTTTGGTATTTTCTTCTGTCTTCTAATGGTACCCACCTAATTTTGGTATATACATTACGAATAGACGTTGATCTTGTTAATCCAGTGACGATGCGAGCTGCTTCATGTTGATTTTTTTTAAAGTGTCTTTTTCGTATTGGATGCAGCCGTCCCAAATAACAGAAGCATATTCATTGTGTATGTTGTTTTACGTCATTTTCAACACATGCAAGGTTATATATGACGGTCGATTTTTTATGGTGGAGGCAGACCAGCCACTTTTCCTGGGTAGAACCAGTACTATACACCTCCCGCCATCCGTAAGAATCAACACTTCCTCACAAGTCGAGCTCCCCGTGGGATTCGAACCCGCAGCGGTGAGAGGCAAAGGTTTACAACGCAACGTCGTTAACCATTTGGCCACGGATTGGTCTCAAAAACTATAACTATATTTGGTTTAAAGCTTAAGAATTGACTTTATTTTCCGCATCATTTCTAATATTTTAGAGGCTGACAATGTCACATAGTAATATTGCTAATAATTATGTTCGTGCCATTTACCGTCATGACTAAGCGTTAAACCCAATAGTTTGTGGTGTTCAACAAAGTTAACTTGCATGTTATTAAAAGTCAACGAGGGTTGTTTTATATTTCTTTTGAGAGTAAAAATAATAGCTTCAGTTTTAGTTGGAATAAAATCGACAAGCCACTGTTTAGACCAAGCAGCTATAATTTTAAGATCGTGATTTAAGATTCCCTCAAGTTCTGCAATATTAGACGAAGTACTCGCAAGAGATGTATCATTTGCAAAAATACGAGTTATACTAAGAAGATTGTCAGCAATGTCGTGGATATATATATATAAAACAATAATGGACCCACGACTAATCCTAGAGGGACACCAGCAGATGTCTCTTTAATGTTCGAGTAACTAAAACCGATAAATGTCTTTTAGGTATGTTCTGTTAAATAACTTTCGATCCATTTTAGCATATTGCCATTTATACCATTTTGTCTGATACCATGAGTTATAAATTATATTAAAAATATTTTCCTGAAACTCAAATGGTACATGTATACTACATCAGCATATTTTGTAGTAGATGTATTTAAAGAAGTCCACAATTAATTTTGTTCAGTTAAACTATTGTATATGTATATCCATGTACTCAAATTGTTTACAAGAAGAACAGCTTCTACAATTGCGTAATACTGTATTATCTCCACATTCAGAACATACAACTTCTCTAGGCAAGTCTTATGGTGATAACCTGAGCAAGTTACAGACACAGTTCAGGAAGGACAGTTTAAGGTGTAAGTATGGACAACTCCCGGGTTTCTAAGGTGGCAGAGGGAGGGACATTTATTTTGAAGATTTTAAATATATTCATAAAAATATTGTTTTAAAATCTGGTTTATGGGTGGTTATTTTTGTTTATATATATTTAGGTTTTAATATGGTGCTCTTTCTAGATTCTAGGTCAAATTGCAACTGTAAGGGGGCACTCCTCAGTTTCGCATGAATGTCCATGGTGTAAATCAGAAAGAAATCAACTAAGCATCTTTTAGGTCCATTGATGGTCTTTATAATAATTATGAAGCACATGTTTGATGTTTTTTTCAGTTTTGATTACTTCTAACTTTATTTTGGTGTATTGGAATATGCATTCTTTGGGTTTTTTGGAGGCTATAAATAGAAAAATGTGAACCAATCAAAAACTTTCTAAAAGTAGTTAAAATGGCTGATTTTCACTGACGAGGAGATCAGCGTGGAATAACTTTTTAAAATGCCGGACTAGGTATGTAAAATTTAGCATTTCCTGATATGCAAGAGCATTATGAGTGCAGACATGACCCTGATATGTGTAGGAAAAATTTTTATTTTTATTTATTGACATTTGAAATATTGCTAAAATTGCATTTTTAGCATGTTTTAAGGGGTGTGGTAATCTTAAAGAAATGGGACTAAAGTTGTACAGAAAATGCTTTTTGATACTTTTATTTGGTATGGAAACATGGGTAATTTTATTGTCTTCTAAGAAATGTATGACACAATGATGATGTGATTTATTTTTGCTCAAGGATTCAGGCTAAGAGCTTGTCAAGTGTTTGATGATTGAGAAATGTACATTAAACTGTGGAGTGCCCCCTTAAGGGTCAAACCTTTTTTTACTAAAACAGTCAAATGAAGGATTTTTTGTCTGTATTTCAACATATTTTCAAATTTTGTTACCATTCGGTTTGTTTGCGAAGAGAACTACTTCGGTTAGAATGTAATTTGTCGATAAGGCAAACCCGCATTGCTACGAAACCCAGATTATGAACACCTCGGTAAAATATGTATATTGTAATACTCCGCGATGCACCGTATCTTGCGATATCTCGATATATGTCTAATTTATCTTGAGATACTCCATGTTGAGATATCACATTTTATCTTGAGATATCTCAATTTATATTGAGATATTTGTATTGAGATATCTCAATTAATCTCAAGATATCTCAAGATATCTCAAGTTATCTTGAGATAACTGTCTTGAGATATCTTAAGTTGTTTTGAGATAATTATCTTGAGATATCTCAATGTGTCTTGAGTCATTGATATCACAAAATAAATAGAGATATATCTTACAATTTCTCAAGATGTATCGCAACTTATCGTGAGATATCTAACTTGCGATATCTCAAGATCCCATGTGTCTTGCGGTTGGTATATGCAATTTTAGTAGGATTTTCTAAGTCTGAGGTGGGCTTTTTGCCATTTAAAAACTAACCATTGGTGTAATTCTTGGGTTTGCCATAACACTGTTTCAATATATGTACAGTTTGCTAATGGTAACGTCCCATTTAAGTACTGGTTGCTATGGTATTTTGATGTCATAGTAAAATGCCGTTAAACATAGAATAGCATGTCGGGTGACGTCATGTCACATGACGTCATTATGTCGTGTCGCGTTAAAATAAAAAAAAATCGCATAAGATAGCGGTTTTATATAAATCGGGTTATAGGAGGCAACTTTTTAGAGAGGAAATGACTTCTGATTGCAAATTTCAGACCTTTTTCATGCTATGGAAAAAAAACAGACCGAAAGAAAAAAGTTTGCAAAAAAGCTGTTAAAAAGGCTATTTCAGTGTTATCTTAAAAAGGTGCTGTTAGGCCAATTTTTGGACAATCGCAATAATACGTATGTCAAGACGTCCGGAATAAATTCGCGAAATGGAAAAAGGGGCGTTTCAATTTTTTTTAACGGACAACTTTCCCTTAAGGGTCAAACCTTTTTTTACTAAAACAGTCAAATGAAGGATTTTTTGTCTGTATTTCAACATATTTTCAAATTTTGTTACCATTCGGTTTGTTTGCGAAGAGAACTACTTCGGTTAGAATGTAATTTGTCGATAAGGCAAACCCGCATTGCTACGAAACCCAGATTATGAACACCTCGGTAAAATATGTATATTGTAATACTCCGCGATGCACCGTATCTTGAGATATCTCGATATATGTCTAATTTATCTTGAGATACTCCATGTTGAGATATCACATTTTATCTTGAGATATCTCAATTTATATTGAGATATTTATATTGAGATATCTCAATTAATCTCAAGATATCTCAAGATATCTCAAGTTATCTTGAGATAACTGTCTTGAGATATCTTAAGTTGTTTTGAGATAATTATCTTGAGATATCTCAATGTGTCTTGAGTCATTGATATCACAAAATAAATAGAGATATATCTTACAATTTCTCAAGATGTATCGCAACTTATCGTGAGATATCTAACTTGCGATATCTCAAGATCCCATGTGTCTTGCGGTTGGTATATGCAATTTTAGTAGGATTTTCTAAGTCTGAGGTGGGCTTTTTGCCATTTAAAAACTAACCATTGGTGTAATTCTTGGGTTTGCCATAACACTGTTTCAATATATGTACAGTTTGCTAATGGTAACGTCCCATTTAAGTACTGGTTGCTATGGTATTTTGATGTCATAGTAAAATGACGTTAAACATAGAATAGCATGTCGGGTGACGTCATGTCACATGACGTCATTATGTCGTGTCGCGTTAAAATAAAAAAAAAGCGCATAAGATAGCGGATTTATATAAATCGGGTTATAGGAGGCAACTTTTTAGAGAGGAAATGACTTCTGATTGCAAATTTCAGACCTTTTTCATGC